>JAMKCH010054012.1:0-347523 GCA_023653785.1 Ophioderma brevispina | reverse complement strand
GAAATTGACGTTGATTAGAGGTTTCATTTTGTACACAAGTCTTTGGGGTTTATTTAGTGGTGTGATCCCTACAGATGTCACGCATCACATATAAATGAATGGCTATATCAACAGTGCTATTATTCGCTCGAGTCAAGGCAGAATGATGGCATCTTCGTGGTCACGGATAGTTAGGAAAGAAATCGTGTGACGTTTGATTCATTTTCAAACAAATTGTGCAAACTTTTGTCAACTCGATAGACATAGATATAAAATAACCTTGCAGACAATCAGTTACTTCGCCGATAAGCGTAATCAAATCAAAGTCCTTATGCAAGCATCTTCTCTCTTTGATCCCATGGAATATATATCTTAAATTGATGTGAATTGAAACCAACGTTGCCACTGTTTTTTGCATTGGAAATATAGCATATAGCAATATCATAATACCAACCTAGTACTTGACAACATGTTGACACGACTTTTACATCACATAGTTATTTCCAAAAACTCTGAACATTTGATCAAGAATATTTTACTGAGACAATATTTAGACATATCTTTCTTGTCTTTCAGCAGTGTACAAGTGTACACTTTGCAGCTATACTGTCAACCGGCAATACCAACTGAAGGTAATTAAGGAGAACACACAAAAGAAAAAACCATACAAGTGTGAACACAATGTCCCTACAGATCAGCATACACATACACATTTACAAGAAAACACCAGGAGAACGCACCCAAGGAGAAACCATACAAGTGCTCACGTTGTAACTTCAATGTAAACAAACTACTTCAATGTTCTCAAAGATCATCAAAAGACACATACAGGAGAAAAACCATACAAATGTATGCTTGTTTAAACGAGGTTTGCAACGGGCCTCGAAGTTAAAGGAAAAGACATACCAGGACGCTACTTGTCGAGACGCCCATAATAAATGTACCACTTGTGCAAAATCTTTCAGTGTGTCATCACTTAAAGCAAATTCACATAGAGTAAAAAAAATATAGTTGCTAAGACTAAATTTAAATTGATCAACCATGCCAACGGGACCGATCAAATGAGGGACTCTTAGGTGAATATGAAAATGGAGATATAATATACGTATAAATCAATGAACAATTGATAATTAAAATGCCATTTTCCTGATCCAATGTTATGAAATGTTGAAAAGTCCACCTTTTCTGACAAGATCAAATACCAATTATCCGGTTACATGTAAGCTTACAAATATTTTCTTTTGTACAGAAGTCGATTTAAAGAATACAAAACAAGTTCCTCAATTCTTATGAACTCTCATAATCCTATTGACTTGAAAATATTGCATCAATGTTCATTGGACTGTATATTAAAAATTTGACCAAATTTTATCTGTTTGATATCTGTGGTTATACACAAAATTACTTTTTACTCCAAAGAGCTTCTTTGGTCGTGGTGTGGACCACTAATTTGATTTGTTTAGAATGGTATATTTGTTTATAATATCAGGTTGCGTAAGATATCAAACACCTGAGAACCCAAAATGTCGTCTCCGTGACGTTATTTGTTCCATTTAAGTTCTGCCCAGATGCGTAGGTCTCATATCACCAGGTACTTCGTGGTTACTTCAAGTTGGAGTAACTCTTATACCTTGAAGCAACTACAGAATACCTGGTGAAATGAGACCACGAGTCGGGCAGGAAGAAAAGGCAGAAAGAAAATGACTGTGTACTTGGGGCTGGCTCATAGAGTGGGCATTGAATATACTTTATGATAATCGATACGAATAAAAACACTGGACGATCAAATTTGTAATAAGGTTGTTAGAAAGTTCGCCTTTCATTTAAAGGCTGATTCAGAGATCCAGAGAAAGGCGCCATCATTTAGGTCGTCCGATAGGAAGAGGGGACCTTTATGGCAGCATGATTAGTGTGTCAGTCAGTCTTGCTGTGGGTCAGGGTGTGTCAAACTTTTGGTAGACACTTTGGTTAAAATGTTGTCTGAACATGTCAGTCGCGTAGGGATCAAGTTCATACTTGTAGTGCTATATATTGATACAAGGGGTCTTATTTGGGGGTCACAGATGATGTCAAAGGTCATTCGGGGGTCATTAAGGGTCAGATCTGTGCATGGTATACATTTGTGATGTGGTATACACTGTGGATCAAATTGTGTCTAGGCCTTTTAGTGCAGTGAGGGATCAAGTAATACTGGTATGTCTATACATTGATGCAAGGGGTTATGTGGAGTAAGTACAGATAAGCAGGTCAATGTCATTCATGGGGTCATGTGGTATTCTTTTTTGAAATGTTCGTCTAGCATTTTAGTGCAGTGACGGTGCATTTCTGTTTTTTTTTTTTCAAAACGCAGGTGCATTGAATTATAGGCTAGTGGGCAGATCTCATAGCGTTTACAAAGATGGACGCACCCCTGCGAAGTTACTAATTTCATCATAAATAATTTCTCTAAAATATAAAAATCAATTCTACGCGTGTACTCACTTCCTCCTGAATAATCAGTGACCAATGGATGTACACCAAGTTCCAAGTTCCCATTGAAGCCCGAACTAACGGCGCTATTGATAAGTAAAACCGTCCGTTATGCATAGGACAATGGACTAGATTCTCTGGAACTGCAGAGCCATGTTATTGTCCATGGCGAGGATGTTTCACCACCTTGAGTTAGATGAGCTATACACGACGAATCCGACGGCGCCTATGAATCGCCCCTACGCCGTGGGAGGCGCACTCACCATCCGCCATGGGGGGCATCTTTTGATTACTCGTTATACACCGCGTTTACGTGGTACGTGTTACACAAAGAAGCGATAATTTGATTTTGATCAGTTCTGACTGCAACAACACACTATTTCACTGTATCCATTTGTAGATCATCATGGGCGGTCAGGAAAAAAATGTAAATTCTTGGCTGACACAAATAGCGATAAAAAAGTTACAAAAATGGAAACGAACTGCGTGCGAATTCATCGCTAAGACAAAAGAAACAATCATCGTATCCATCTCAGTCTAAATACCACATAGTAACTCGCCGGTCATTTTCACGTGTTTTTTTTTTTTTACTGGATGTCTCAGGCGTTAGCACATTCCATGCACAAACGAGACTAATTTTTCAGAATCTCCGAAATCGATCACATGGGCACGGAAGTGTCCTTTCTAAAACACCAACAACCCGCATCGGAAGATGTCACGTTTTTCAGATCAGCAATACGATCGTCTTGGGACTATTCAAGTTTTCACGTACACGGATATATCAACATTCTATTGTTACTTTATTTTTGTCTGGATGTGTGAATTTTACGAAAAATTATTTTTCTCACGCGGGCCCCCCCCCCTGTTTATTACCAATTTTTACACGGTATTCTAACTAAGTCGTTCATTTCTCAGTCACGCAAAGTGGGAGAGATAACCTTCAATTTTTACAACAACATAAAGACACTTGCCTGTAATTCCAGTTAGGCCAGTCCCTGACATCATCCTTCCATAAATCAATGGAAATAAACGGTGAAAGGACATCGCCGGATAAGGGGAAAAGGAGGCCCTCTATAATCAATAAAAAAAAAAAAATAATAGTTAATTTACCATCAAGTTTGAGTGGGGGTTTTTTACAAACTACTTTAACCATGTACGCAATTTGTTTTTATCCCCAAAATACACTTGTATCAAGAAAAAATGAGAAAAGTCTGAGAAACTCAGGGCATGCTCTCCGGAAAAGCAAAGCTTAGAGTATTCCTCCATTCCAATGACCATTTAATTTACTTAAATGAAGAAACAGGAAGATGTTGCATAGCTGCCCTTGTTATGGAGCTTGTAAGGGACGTCTATACATGCCTTTGTCCTCTAAAGCTACAAAGAGGCTACACGAGCAGCCCTTAATAACAAAACCCAAATACCATGAGCTTATGCACTGAGATTTGGATTATATAACTGTCTTCAACCAAGGCAGACCTGAATACTACACACTGGCCCGCAAAAACATGGCCATGACCGCTCTATTTATATCATGAGAAAGCTAGCTAGCACTATGAGCTAATAAAATCACAATTCCCATGGCACAGTTCAATAGCTTTCATCACCATTGTATTGAACAAATCCCATCACCTTGTATTTTAATATGATTTATGATACCCAGGATATGCATGGTCAACTGTTGTTAAAATGTGCCCATCCAAGGCTTCTGAACTGAGCCCTTGATAGATTAGCATGCCTTACCACATAGTGAGGTGGTGTGGTATGTATGTAATAGGTTGTTGTTGTTTTGGCAATTTCCATTTAGTGTTCAGGCCCCCAGAAAACAAAAATGCAATAATGAGGTCTTTCCCCCCCAAGAACCGATGCCGCAGATATATGTTGCTAAAATAATATAAGCGCACATCCTTGCAAAGCGGCATCGTGGTTCTTGGGGGGGGGGGGGAAAGGTTTCATATTTGGAAATTTCAATTACCCATTGAAGCCTGTATTATAATTTACATCAAAACCGTCTTTTAGGGAATTTATGTAAAGTGGGATTTTTGAAAACCGGCAAAAGTTAAACTTGGACATGTCCCTTTAAAATGCGGAATGTTTCAAGTTCATCAGCTCTCATGAAAACTACAGAGGCGTCCTCCATTCCTTATCCGCGATGTCCTTTGTTAACAATTGCAAAAAAGGTTAGGTTGTAAATTCTGTTATAATGATTATGGGCTATTAATCGTTAAGCAATAATGCGGCCGTGTGTGTACTGTGTGTGTTTGGTGGCCGTGATGCCCCCAGTAATGGCGGCGACGTAGAGGTGTCCTTTCGAGGCTTCCCCGTCGGATTCGTGTATAGCCTCGTTCACAAATAAAATAAACTTGAGCTTTTGTCTGTGAGTCCAATAACTTTGACCGTATATTTCATGATTTATTCAAAAAAGGAAAACGAATATGAACAAAAATAATCAAAGAATAATTGCTTGGCAAGCTGTGACGTAACACCTTGGTGCAGCACCAAGACCCATAACTTAATCATGTTTATGTAGGATATCTTTATATTCCATTTAAAAGTTTGTTCGGCAACGGTTACTTGCATTCACAGACGTGAATGATTTCGATTTCTGCTAATAACGCGATAAATTGAATAGAAATGGGTTTACGCGGCGCAAGTTACGGGTTTGGTGTTTGCGCAAAGATGTTGGGTCGCAGTTTGCCAAACAAATTTACTCCCATGAATTTGCTCACCTTTGTTTCCCTTTCGAATAAATGATGAAATATAGGCCAAGTTAATTGAACACACAGTAGATAACATCTAACTTTATTTATTCGTGAAAGCGAGGACAGGTAACTTCTGTTCCACATCATAAAAACATAGCACCTGAAATGTTTTCAGCTGCATGGATAAACAATGGCTCTCTGTAGTTCCAGATGAAAAGGGAATGTGAAGTGTTTGGTTCTCTGCATACGAGCCGGATTTACTTATCAATAGCCCAGTAACAGCCAATGTTGGAACCATGTTACCGGGCCTGGTATCTGAACTAGGCGGCTGACTGTACACACTGGGCAATTGGATCTGTTAGAGTGTTAATAATGGGCAATACGATTGACAGCATGGATTGGCAGTCAACAAAAGAAAGTTACGTAGGATTTAATGGAGGTCTATAAGCCACCCGTATTTGTTGGAGTCAATAAATCATGATGTACATCCGTTGTCATGATATTCAAAAATTGAGTTGACATTTATTCATTTTCTAGAAAATGTGCACATACTAGACGTGAGAACACACGTAGAACTGATTTCTATGATTTTAGAAAAATTATTTCGGAAGAATTATGTACTTCGCAGGGGTGCGCCGCCTTGGTCCTTATCTGAGCATCTTTTTCTCTTTGGCATTCTCTTTGGCCTCATAGTCTATAGCAGACTGTATTCAGGCAAGAGTGAGTAACTTGCTGTTTGTTTATCTGTTTTTCACTGTACAATGTTGAAACATGAGAAGTCATTCAAAATATATAATTTTATACATTCCTGTATACTTATTCTTCAACCACATAATCAGATGACCTATTTGGGACGCACACGGTAGTTTTTGACCACCACCCATGCTCCAGGAGCAGGTCTCCCTCACTAACCTCACAGGGCAGCTATTAATTTTTCTTATCTTTTTTGGACTTAGAATTTTTCCCCCTAACCTGAAAAAATAATGAAAATTTTATATATTTTCAAAATCTCTGAGTCAGCCTTTAAGTTATAAATTTGGATCTTGACAAACTGGATTAATAATATAGATTTTCCCGAATTCAACAATTGTTTATTTCAAATTCGTCCCCCAAAATCGAAACTGTACATTTGCCAACTCGATTTCGTCTTTGGACATTCCAAATAGTCGATGGTCAAACGACTTCAACCTATGGTTATTCAATTTCGTCCCGTGTTATGAATTTAGTCCGACCTTCAAAACGCCGATATAATGGGTAGTTGGATTACGTCTTTGGTCACTGGGTTTCAACAATTTGTTCTTTTCAATTCGTCAGGTGTTTCGGGGTGAATTTTCCTGTCTTACTTTTCAAACAATTTGTGTTTAAGCCAAATATTGACTGCTTCCAATTATATATTTCTAAATTATAGTTGTGAACAGTAAAAGTTGTTTTATCATTTTGACATGAGCCAAAATTAAAAATACATCGGTCTCGAACCGCATGTGTCGCCTGCCGTCGCGGTTTGTAATGATAGGTCTCATTTGATCTTTGTCCTTGGCATGTGACCTTTGACCTCATTAACAAATGAGGGACCCAATGTTGCACCTATGATTCAAGTTTGGTTCCAATTGAACTTCAACTTTTCAATTTAGGTCAATTTTACATTTTCAGCCTATCTTACAACTTGACCTCACATAACCTTTGACATTGGGATATGACCTTTGACCTCATTAACATATGAGGAATCAAATGTTGCACCTATGGTTCAAGTTTGGTTCAAATTGAACTTCAACTTTTTAATTTAGGTCAATTTTCCTTTTTCAGCTTACAACTTGACCTGACATGACCTTTGCACTTGGTATGTGACCTTTGACCTCATCAGCAAATGCGGGATCCAATGCTGCATATACGGACTGAAGTTTGGTTTGAAATCCTCAAGTATGCGGATATTAACAAAGCAAATGTAACCCTTTTTCACAACAACAACAACGACCTCAACAAAAGCACTACAGGGACAAGTGATCCCTATGTGTCTTCCTGCCTCAAGGCTAGGCGACACAAAAAAACTACATTTTAAAACTTAATATATAGATATATTGGAACGAAGTACAGCTTAACTACTTCGCCAAACTTCGCTCTGTACACAGAGCTTCTCAAGGCAGTGGAAAACATTTGTTTATAATAAAAGCTAACCCAGGAACAAAATATAAACGCCAATAGTGTCAACAATGACAAATAAGATGACTATGGTCATATAAATAACACTATCGAAAACAGATTGTGCCGGGTATGACACCAGACAGAAAAGGGACACTAGACGCATACCCCCGCAGCCGCGCGCAAGTGGCTGTAAGCCTGCTATTAACCTAAAACGGGGATCCGTCTGCTCATTACAGTCCACGGTAAGGGTATTTCGCCGGCGGACTTTGTTTTCATGTTGTAGACTTATGGACCCATCTTTTTTTCACAGTTCATGCGGGTACAATTGAATATGAATTAATTAAAGAACAATGATACAGATGGTGAATCTTAAAAATGAATGTTATTATGGGAATAACAGCCAATTTTTCTGGAAAAAATAAAGATTTGATGACGTCACGGATTGATTGGTTTATTATTTTTGCTTGTCGGGGACCCATTCAGGTAAAAATGATCTGTACGTATCCCTACATTGGAAAACACCGATTTCGTCATCGTCCGTCGGTTTTTGAATCAGTAGGGAAAAGGTAATTTTGTCTGTTTAGACATGTAATAACCGATGGTCTTTTGGAAAAAATAATATTCACTCTGGGCGAGGGCCATATGTACAGCCCTTGATTAACATATTCGGATTTTATATATATATCTGTCGCCCCCGAAGATCAAACTGATACCTGATACTGACACGTGACCTGGTCCTGACACGTGACACCAAAACTATTCATCTCGTTTACCGTTTATAACTACAATACGGCAAGCAGCAAGCATCTGATATCTCCGTTGTCAGCAGCGTAATCGATCAAGATGTGAGACTATACCGTAGTAAAGACTAGTTTCAATGCATTTGAGGGCGTAGTAAAAGACACCTTGCGACCCTAACACCTATAGATGATATCTATCGCTCTTCTACCGAGCCTGCTTGATAGCTCAGTCGGTTCAGAGCGTCGTGCATGTAATACGAAGGTCGCCGGTTCGAATCCGGCAAGCGCACATGGTTTTTTTTTTCACACTATCGTGCGCTGGCCATCTCCAGGGAAAGATTTAAATAAATATATATAATTCAATGCAGTTCAGTCATAGTGTGGTACTTTTTTCAATGACGTACGTACGCAGCATCGGGGTAAGCTATTATCTTAAATGTTTTTTCAAACATGTTCAAAAAAATTCAAATCAATGCAAATAATGTTCCTTCAGTGATAGCCCTGAAACAGTAATTGTGCAGTGTCATGTCACGCATGATTTGAAACATTAACCTTGCTGCCATACCATTGGGTTCCGAATTTGACCCCTCAACTGGTTTAACATCCATGATTCAGGTTGAATTCAGCTGATTGCTTTAATTTGGTTTTGGGATTGAATGTACACAAAACTCCAGAAACTTCCCCTGGAAAAAAAAAAAGTAATCTCTATCAACATAATACCCTTGAACATACCACGCCATGGCTACAGAGCTATTGCGCTCTGTAGCCATGCGCACCCGATACACTCTAATCTCAAAACAGCCCTATTATAATTATTATACACCCCAAAACCATTGGCCTCCTGGGTTTTAGGCGGGATATTGAGCCCTTGAAGTTGGTTAGTTTTGAATATCAATCAAAACGCTCGCGATGTAACGACGGATTGAGACTGGTTGCCAAACTCTCGATATCGTCAATTTCAGATCTTTTTCAGATGACGATTTGAGTGGAAAAATGACCCAACCGGTTTGTCAGTGGGATGACTGCGATAGTGTCTGATGGTAGAACGATGATTGTTCATTCTCTGTCTGATGTCATTTCCGGTCTCCCGACGTATTGCATGCCGCAATCTTCTACACCAATCCAAAAAGTGCCTTAGTAGACCTACAAGAGGTTGGTTGACGATCTCATAGGACTTTAGTAACGTTACTGGTGAAAGTTCCGTGATTTGAACATGGGCATCAAGTTTTACATGTTTTTTTGTTAGCACACCGTTTAAAAACCCAGCTCATCAGAATCGGACCTTGTACCCACAGAAGATCTGTTACGGTTTGACTTCCGCCCGGACAAGAATATCGTTAAGAAAAAAAATAGGAAACGCTTGTAAGAGATACTATATATATAATATATATATATATATATATATATATATATGATATATATATATATATAGATATATAGAATCATAGTGCTAAAGGGTACGCACATACGCATTTGAAGTATTTTTAAATGCCCGTTATGGCCTATAAGAAAGAAACAAGTCAATGGAAAGAAAGAAAGATCGTAGAGAAGGAAAGCCTCAAAGAGCACTCGCCGGGAATCGAACCCGGGTCACCTGCGTACATGGCCTATGTGATATCCATCTACACCACGAGTCCCACACGGCTGATATACATCTTTTGAGGTATATAGCCTATATATAGCTGTAAGGCTATATAGGTGGGCGCCGTAACAGTATATATATATATATATATATATATTATATATATATATATATCTATATATATATATATCTATATATATATATATTATATATATTGATAGCTTCAAATTCAAAGGAGATGACGCTTTGGTTTTTACTATGGATGTCTCCTCTCTCTACACATCAATTCCACATGATGCCGGACTTAAAGCGCTTGAGCATTTCTTGGAACTACGGACCACCAAGTCCACCTACTAGGACTCTCCTACGTCTTGCTGAACTGGTACTCACGCTCAATCATTTCACATTTGAGGATAAGCATTATCTCCTATTAGGGGCGTTGCCATGGGAACGAAATTCGGCACAGCCTTTGCCTGCCTCTTCATTGGGTTTGTAGAACAGAAAATTTTGCATTCCTACAAAGGACCTGTTCCAGATCTCTTCGTGCGATATATCGATGATTACTTTGGTGCTACATCTTGCACGCGTGCTGAGTTGGAATCATTCATTGATCACGTGAACAGTTTCCACCCTGCTCTCAAGTTCACCTGGGACATCTCGGAAGACCAACATCACTCTTGGATCTGGCTGTGTCAATTAACCATGATCAACACTCCTTGACCACGTCCATCCACTACAAGACCACGGACGCTCATAACTACTTACTACACTCATCGAGCCATCCACCTAAATGTAGGGAATCGATTCCGTATTCACAGCTCTTACGGTTGCGCCGCATTTGCAGCTCCGATGATGACTTCAAGAAACAAGCCGATCAGATGACTGAGTTCTTTTCTCAAAGGGAATACCCTGCCGATACAATTCAGAACGCCGTCCAGCGAGTATCAGCAATTGATAGAGATGAAGCACTCAAATCAGCTGACAAACATGATAGGATACCTCTCGTCATCTCGTATCATCCATCTAACCTTCCCATCCGGAACATTCTCCTCAAACACTATGAGACACTCAAGCAAGGACGCAACCACTAAAGATATCTTTGATAAACCACCAGTTGTCGCTTTCAGGAGAGAACGGAACCTTGCCAACTACCTCGTCCGTGCAGCATTTCCTGATCCCCGACATCTTGCAAAAGGCGCCAAACCCTGCAATCGCCGTCTTTGCGGAACCTGCAAGTATGTGGCCCGGGATGTCACCCAAGTCAACGGACCAAAAGGGACCATCCATATCAACCAGCGATTTTCCTGCACGTCAAGCAACATCATTTACGCCATCGTCTGCAAGAGATGTCGCATGGTATATATTGGGGAGACAAAGAACCTCCTTTCAATCAGATTTTCAGCTCATGTTAGATCTATCAAGAAGAAGCAAAATATGCCGGTTGCAAACCACTTCAATTCAGAAGAGCATACCCTGGATGACCTTTCAGACACCGTGGTCATGTCTACTGAAGGCAACACCGACCATCGAATTGCGAACAGCGGGTCATCAACCAGTTTGGAACACTTGCCCCTAGAGGCATGAATATCATGTTCAATGCTTATAAATAACTTTTTCGTCTATGTTTATGTTTATATGCGTGATGCCTTGCGCATTTGCGCTTCGCGCCCGCAAATTCCGTGCTACCCCCCCCGCCCCTCATCTTCACGCCGCGCTTGCGCGATGTTTTGGCCACGCGCTCTTTTGTTTTCCTCTTTCTTTCACGCACTTAAACATAAACACTCTCTGTTAACCTGATGAAGGGGCATGTGCCTCGAAATATCGTTGTATTTTTCAACTAATTATGCACTGTTCACAAAAACTTTTACGTGAATTTGACTCTATATATATATATCTATATATATATATATTATATATATATATATATATATATATATATATATATTATTTAAATTTGGAATTGATTTATTTGTCCCTACCACAAACTTTCGAATTTAAAATCCATGTAATTTAGAGTGCACCCTCTCCTAAGTGATACATCACTAACAAAATTGCCGTCATAACGTCACTTCCGATCCTGTTAAGAGCCATTTCAAAGGTTAATGCCTTAAACACATGCATAATACCCGCCCAATACAGGCCTATACGACGAATTCGAATGATATTTTTATGAATACGGATGACCAATGACGAAATCGGTTGGCCATGTACGACGAAATTGTATAACCCGACGAATTCGAATTAACACGACGAACCGGTGCGACCATGGACGAGTTAGAGTGCACCAGGTTTGAAGTTGTTTGACCAAAGACGAAATCGAGTTGACAAATGCATAGTTTCGATTTTTTTTTTGGGACGAATTTAAACTAAACAATTGTGAATTCGGATGAACATTGATATAAGATTGGATCGATTAAGCCCATTGGTCGAGCTATGAGTTGCAAAATTATTGGGCGAGGCTCAGTCGAGCCCAATATTTTAAAAACTCATAGCGAGACCAATTAATATTGGGCGTAAATCATCCAATTTTATCATTATCATGTTTTTTGGATCCGATGTTTTTACACACTTGGACTCCTCGAAACATGATAATGTGCGAAATCGAACGGAAAACCTATATTTAATACCACAGCAGCCAGCAAACTCCCGCTGTGCATGGATTACACCAACATCAGGTCACGCACTGCTGCCATTTCAAAATACGGGCATTTACTTCGCATTTCCCAAGAAAAATCGATGACCGTGTAGAAATTATTTTGTCTAAAATGGTCCCTTTTATACCACCCAAAACCGTTCAACAGAAAAACTTCTAACCGGTCACATATTTTTGTTTTGAAACCTTATAATTAACCCGAATATCAAATTTCCACAGACGCCTAGTAAAGGATTTGAACAATGACACTCATAACAATAGCTCAGCGGGATGTTGTCGGCTGCTGTGATTTAATACAGAGTGGTCCAAAAATGGTTTACACTTTTATGTCTGCAAATTTCTCAAAAGTAGGTGGATATATCACAATATTTTTAAGGTATTTATTAACTACAATATAATAATAGCAGAGATTTATATAGCGCCCTATGCTTTTGGCCTCTAAGCGCTTTCACAAATGGTCGCTGATCACTGTGGCCCAACCATACCATAAACCATTTAGCATCATTTCAAGGGATGCAGCAGATCGGGATCAGCGCTTTCCCTTATCAGCAAACATACATCGAGATAACCATCGCAGCCGGGACCAGCTTCCCAAATATCGCATGGGTAAATCGGGACAACAAGCGGCTAATTCCTTGTCCAGGGAAATTACAAGATAGCTGAATCTCACAGGGTTCGAACGCACGCCTATACGCATTGGATGAGCATACACTGGAGTCGAGCGCTTACCTGATTGAGCTATCTTGTTCAATATAACCTGGTGAAAACGGCATTGAAAACAAAGCTCAAGAAAGAAAATGGCGGTCATGTCAAGAGAAATGCTCAAAACCCACTTTGCACACACGTAAGTCTATGGGCAATCGTGATTGTTAAAGGTCCCAGGAAATGAGATGATAAACCTATTCCAAATCTTTACGGGGCATTCCATTCCAATAATCAGGGCCACAAAAAAGAATACACTACGTACCAGTGACATCATTAGTGAGACTATTGATTTTCAGTCAGTGCCATGAATAGATTCATACCAGTCACCTGGAATTTTCTATTACTCTCTGAAAAATCAATATATTAGTTTCACTAATGATGTCATCACCAACCCAAATATTAAATGCTTTCTCGTCCCTCCCTGTAGACTTGACACAAACCACATCAATTATATTTGCATTTCCTGTGGGACCTTTAACAGTACAATACCATTGCGTGAACTATACTCACGTAACAAACTACTGACCACCCTTCGAGTTTGTGTGAAGTGTTTACCGTTTGAAAATGAATGAGAGAATATCTTAACCGTGAAACTGAACTTTAAATGTCCATTTACATAATAATTAAGTTGATTTCATGGGGGGGGGGGTTAAATTGAAAGGGACATGCATGTGTTCTTGTCAAAACTGATCAAGACTCTGCTTGTATATTTTCAATGTTTGCATGGGTTGGGACAAGATCATAAATAATAATTATTGCAGCCGTTTTATTTTTAATTGATAAGAGAAACTTGAAATAATTGAGATGCCTTAATTCTTGCCTTTGTGGTTATTATTAAATACCAAGTCCCATGACGGGGTGCGTTGTCAATGTGTGCCATAGACTTACGTGTGTGCAAGTGGTTTTTGGCCTTTTCTGTCTACATGGCGGCCATTTTGTCATTTCAGCTTTGTTTTCAATGCCGTTTTAACCAGGTTTCCACAAGATATTGTAGTTAATAAATACCCTCAAACCATTTTGATATGTATACCCCTCTTTTGAGATTTTTGCAGACGAAACAGTGTAAACCTTTTTGACCACTCTGTAGATAATGGACTAAAGGGACATTGATAAGACCATCACGAATTAATGTTTCGTAACTAGTTCTATGAAATACTTTTTAAAAAACCTGATTTGCAGAACTTAGTTGATACTGGTTTGTTATGTGTTTGCGTTTTATCACCATGTTACAGGATTGGTCTTTAGAAAAACTATCATTAAATTAAATAGCGCTATGATATTCTATGATAACTTTTTCTTAAACTCAAATCAATAATTATTCAATTAGTTATGGACATTCATGCAGCAATCCTATCACAGTATTGAGAAATTGTCCACCTGGAAAACCTCTAATAACTCATTTGTGCTTTAGACAAGTAATGAAGTTTATGTTTTTTTAACCGATCGTTTTAACATTGCTAACAATGTTATCTGTATTTCTCCGGAAGTATAACTAAATCCATTCACTTCGCCACATAGTATATCATTGGTCTACTACCTCTGTCACTAATAGTCAGTCTGTCTGTCTGTCTGTCTTTCTTTACACAGTCGAGGAACGCGACTGTGTTTTGTTTCTGTATGGTTTCTTTCTTACACAGTCGAGAAACTCGACTGTGTTTTCTGTACAGTTTCTTTCTTTCTTCTTTCTGTCAACATGCTAATATCTCAGACATGCAACATTCCATATTGACCAAAACAAGGACAAGTACATACACACAAACTTTTGACATGACCAGATTGGTGTCAAAGGTCACGATAGCAATCAACAGCGTTAACCATGTAAAAATTCTAGAATTTGCTCAAATCTCAAAACTAATACTGTCATCTTGTCACGGACTTGATCAACACTACAAACAATTTAAAACAAGGTCAAATAGAAATTCTTTTAACCCATCCTGTAGAACTTGGTGAGAGTTCAATAAAAGTCAATCATGACCCCATCACTTGACCAATGGTTTAGGGGTCAAAGGTCAAAATAATTCAAATCACTACTCTACAGATTACATAGTATGATTACGTGACTTATGTATGTGGTGTAGTTTGACATCCCCTACAAAAGTTACTTAATGAAATTTTGATCAAATGTCATCTGGGGTCACTAAGGTCAAACTCCTTTAGTGTGTATGAAATATAAAACAAGTTCAAATAAAAAATCTTTTAGTCCATCCTGTAGGACTTGATGAGAGATCAATAGAAGTCAATCATGACCTCATAACTTGACCTATGATTCAGGGGTCATAGGTCAAACTACATCAAATTATGTTACACTTCAAACCACTACTCCTACAAATTTCATAGTATGATCACGTGACTCATGTATGTGGTTTAGTTTGACATCCCCTACAAAACTTAACGAAATTTTGATCTGGGGTCAGAGGGGTTAAAAGTTCACCAGAGTTGTGCTTAAAAAATGAGGTTAAAGGTCACTAAAGGGTCACTTCCGGTCTGAATACTGTCGACTTTGTTCAGATCTGTCTACAGATCTAGTTACCTAGCCGTGTGCGTAGCACGGCTAGGTCTTGTATTTGTGCGATTTCTTCTTTGTTTCCCACGCACTTCCGGTTGGCTTCCGGTTGGCTACTACTGCCAAACGCTTATGCCAATTTTTGACCTCATTCGCTCAGAATGACCGCTGACCCAAGCTGCATATGTGGTGTACTTAGTTTTGGCCAGTGGTCACCTAGTCGTCACTATGGTCATTTTGGCCAAAATCTAAGAAATCCTCCTACAAACAGCATGCCTTAATTTTGTTATTCATGCACAAGCATCGCCTTTGACCAGTACCTATAGGGTGTACACAGAATTTTGATCAGTGGTCAGCAAGTGGTCATTTTGGCCAAAATCTTATGAAAATCTATGAAATTCATATTCTCTTGCAAATAAGCGGCCCTTATCATGACCCTTATACATAATGTTTCACCTATGGTCAGTGCATATGGGGTATACACCGATTTTTGATCAGTGGCCATCTAGTGGTCATTATGGCCATTTTTGGCCAATACATATGAAATCTTCCTTCTCTGACAAATAAGGCGCGCTGATTGCGACAGTTGTGCACATTCATTGTCTATGGTTAGTGTATATGGGATGTACACAGAATTTTGATTAGGTCAGCACGTGGTCATTTCGGCCATTTTTGGCCAAACTCTGATTAAAATCTATGATTTTTTTCCTCCGGCAAATAGGGTATGGGCCATGTCTTTATATGCTGTTGTTTCGTAGTCCCCATCAGGGGAGGAGGGCAAACCAAGTGTAAATTCATAATAAATTATTAAAATCATATAACCTTCTGTCGCCCCAAATAAAACTTGCACATTTTCTTGAAAATGAATAAAATGTCACTTCAATTTATTTTCCCCAATATCAGTGACCAATAGATACACTAGACTTCAGCAAACAATGGAGCTAAAGATTATTCAATTACCGGCTCGGTATGCGGTGTAGAAAAACACTTCAGATTCCTTTTCATCTGGGAATGCAGGACCATTGTTATATTGTCTCGCGGTTGGAAAGACACAGGTGTTACCACCTCTCCGATTTAGACGAAGTCTTTTTTTAATGACGTAAGTGCAAAATACTTATCCTCATTCGCAAATAAATAAATCTTGAGCTTCTATAGTACGTGTTCAATTAACTTTGTCCATGTTTTTCATCATTTATTCGAAAAGGAAGAAAGACAAACAAACATCATGCCAGAATGTTGCTGGGCAAGCTTTGACCTAACAACTTTGTGCAAAATTAAAGTCCGTAACTTATTGCTTAACTTCATTTGTATTCAATTTACCGCGCTTTCAGAAGAAAACTTAGGGTCAACGACCTATACCATAATGTTAGTTATTGTGAAAGAGGACGGGTATTTTGTTACTCAACCCGAATCGTGGAGGTGATAACACCTGGCTATAATAATGGCTCCGCATACTGGGCCCATTGTAATGTCTTTAGTTAATGGTTTGCTGAAGTCTTTTCATATCCATTGGTCACTGATATTATGAAAGAGAAACTTGATGTGACATTCATTTTTAAGAAAATGTGCAAGTTTTATTTGGGGCAGCAGACGGTTGTGTCATGTTAATAATTTATCAATAATTTTACACCGGGTTTTGTCTTATCCCTTTGAAGGGACTACGGAATTTGTTATGCTGCTTGTTATTTGGTCTACGCCCCATAGTCTAAAATAATTGGCCCTTATGACACTTATTCATATGCTTTGCCTATGATCAGTGCATATGAGGTATACACAGATTTTTGATCAGTGGTCATTTAGTGGTCATTTTGGCCAATACACATGAAATCTTCCTTTTCTGACAAATAAGGCGCTATAATTACGACAGTTGTACACATCCATTGTCTATAGGCAGTGCATAAGGTGTACACAGAATTTTGGTCAGTGGTCAGCAAGTGGTCATTTATTTGGGTCATTTTGGCTAAATTCGTATGGAGAGCTATGATGTGCTGCAAATATTGGGCTATTATCATGACACTTATGTGTATGCGTCACCTTTCGTTAGTGCATAGGCCCTATGATTTTAACAGACATTGGATCAGTGGTCATCTTGTGGTCATTTTGGCTAATACACATGAAAATGTCCTACTTTGACAAATAAGGTGCTCTGATCTGAATATGACAGTTGTGCACATTCATTGTCTGTGGTCAGTGCACATAGGGTGTACACAAAATTTTGATCAGCAAGTGGTCATTTCAGCCATTTAGTGTCCCTTAACATGACATTCAAACAGATGTTTCGCCTAGTCAGCAAGGACAAGTACATACACACAAACGTTTGACATGACCAGATTGGTGTCAAAAGTCACAGGTGTCAACAACGTTAACCATGCAAAAAATCTAGAATTAGCTCAAATCTCAAAACTAATGCTGTCATCTTGTTGGGCTTGATCAACACTACAAAAAAGTCAATAATGACTTTGTCATATGACACAGGATTTAGGGGTCATAGGTCAAAATACATGAAATTACGTTACACTTCAAATCACTACTCCTACAGATTGTATAGAATGATGACGTGACTCATGCACGTGATGTAGTTTGACATCCCCTACCAAAGTTACTTAAAGGTGCAACGAGAGATTTTGAGGCACCCAAATATTGTGTCATAATAGTAATTTCAAATAGATTAGACACTCAATAGATTTCTTACCTCAAATTGGGCTACAGATATGTCTTAAAAGAGAGAAAAAAAGCAATTTTGATTTGCAATATATTTCCCTCTCCCCCTCTAGGTCATGATTCTTTATTTCATCTGAGTTCTGCAGAGGTAATAATATTATTCTGATGGACTATCAGATGGTAATCATAATTATCTGTTGACCATTATTAATTCAGGTTTCCAAGATTTAAGTTGTCATTTTAACTTACTAAGAGCACAGCTGTCGAGCGTGCACGCATGCTAACGAAAAGTTCAGACCAATCACAATTCGAATTAAAAAAAAAATATATGTCTGGTTAGGATCAGAGGGTAATCACAGTTATCTAATGACCATTATTAATTCAGGTTTCAAATATTTAAGTTGTCAATTTAACTTACTGACTACTATTCAGGTTTCCACGATTTAGGTTTTCAATTTAACTCACTTAGAGACACCTATCGAGGGTGCACGTGACGTGCTTACTAAAAGTTGAGGAAATCTCGATTCTAAAATGGCATTGTATATGTGTTAGTTATGATCAGTTGATAATCATAATTTAGAGAATAAAGGTATGATTTTGGGAACCGGTACTCTCTTTACGACGAATTGAACCCAAGGCGATACCATTATTTTAAGTGGAAGAACGAGGCCGGAGGCCGAGTTCTTCCACGCAAAAATAATGGTGTCGCCGGATTCAATTCGTCGTAAAGAGAGTACCGGTTCCCAAATCATACCTTTATTCTCATTCTTAAACAGCTTTATCATCTAACCCTAGCACAGCTGAGTCTCACCAAAACTCACTGTGTTAATTGAGAAAAATGCACTAAGTCCAGAAAGTAGCGATGACGTCATCAAACCAAGACTCATATGGGCACGAAATCGCTGGCCGGGCCAGCGACACCGCCGTAGCGTGCTATCCCGGGTCATGGGGCTGGGGCCCGAAGGGTCCTGGGTTCGAATCCCACCCGAATTTGCGACTTTGCTTGTTCCCCTCTTCCCTCACCTCACTTGTTCCCCTCTTCAGTTCCTCCCGGGAGATATAGGCTAGAAACCGACGTCAGGGTTAGGGTTATGGTCATCTTTAACCCAATTTCGCGATGCTTTACGGCTTAAATACAACAAGAAAGGATATAGCTCGGTGGAATGCCACCACCCAGTGACAACAATCGAACAACCTGTTGAATGCAACGAGAAGCAACGTTGGCAGGCGCGCGCGAACGTAGCAAAACGCAGTATGAAGCGAGCGCTTCAACCTAAAAATAACATCAATACGCAGCGCGTACTACATGGGTTCAATTAAACGAATTGAACCCGGGCATCAGCCAATGAAATTGCTTACATTTTCACAGCTGTTTAAGAATATCTGATGACTATCAGAGGGTAATCATAATTATCTGATTACTACTATTAATTCAAGTTGCCAAGATTAAGTTTTCAATTTAACTTACTAATGGCATACCTGTCGATTATCAATTTAACGCATGCTAACGAAAGTTGAGAAAATCGCGATTCTAAAATAACATTGTTTACGTGTGAGTTAGGATCAGAGGGTAATCATATTTATCTGCTAACAATCAGAAGGTAATAATAATTATCTCATGACTATCGTTAATTTAGGTTGCCAAGGTTTAAGTTGTCAATTTAACTTACTAAGAGCACACTTGGTGAGCGAGCACGCGCGACAAAAAGTGGAGATACCACACAATTGTACATTAACATTTGTATAGTGAGTTAGGATCAGAGGGTAATCACAATTTTCTACACGGATGACTATGACTATCAGAGGGTGATCATAATTATCTGATCACCATTATTCAGATTTCCAAGATTTAAGTTGTCAATTTAACTTACTATTATTAATTCAGGTTCCCAGATTAATTTACGTATTCAATTGAACTCGCTTAGAGCATACATATCGAGCATGCATCTGATGACCATTATTAATTCAGGTTGCCAAGATTAAGTTTTCAATTTAACATGCTAAGAGCACAAATGTAATTTTATGATGACTGTCAGAGGGGCAATCATAATTACCTGATAACTATTATTATTTCAGGTTGCCAAGATTTACGTTGTCAATTTTACTAAGAGCACGTACACTAGGTCTGTATAGCGCACGTGCTGACGAAAACTGTGAGATAATCACGATTCTAAATTAACATTTTATGTGTGTGAGTTAGGATCAGAGGGTAATCATCATTATCTGATGACAACCAAAGGGCAATCATAAACATCTGATGACTAGTATTCATTAAATTTTCCAAAATTTAATTTGACAACTTAACTTACTAAGAGCACAACCTTCGTGCGTGCACGTGATTACGAAAAGTTGAGAAAATCACGATTCTAAAACAACATTGTATATGTGTGAGTTAGGATCAGAGGGTAATCATAAATTACCTGGAATACGGAAGGTAATCATATATTATGGCCATTATTAATTCAGGTTGCCAGGATTTAAGTTTTCAATTTAACTTACTAAGAGCACAGCTGTCGAGCGTGCACGCATGTTAACGAAAATCACGATTCTTAATTAACATTGAATATCTGTGAATTAGGATCAGAGGGTAATTGTAATTATGTGATGACTCTCAGAGTGCAATCATAATTATCTGATAACTATTATTATTTCAGGTTGCCAAGATTTACGTTGTCAATTCAACTTACTAAGAGCACACCTGTGAGCGAGCACGTGCTAACTTTTTTATTTTTTAAAACTTTATTTTAATTTTTTTATTTTAAAATAACATTGAAAATGAGTGAGTTAGGATGCAGAGGGTAATCATAATTATCTGATGACTATCAGAGGGTAATCATAATTATCTGATGACCTGTATTAATTCAGGTTGCCAAGATTTAAGTTGTCAATTTTACTTACTTAGAGCACAGCTGTCGAGCGTGCACGCATGCGAAAAGTTGAGATATTCTCGATTCTAAATTAACATTATGTCTGCGATATAGGATCAGAGGGTAATCACAGTTATCTAATGACCATTATTAATTCAGGTTGCCAAGATTTAAGTTGTCAATTTAACTTACTGACTATTATTAATTCAGGTTGCCAGGATTTAAGTTTTCATTTTAACTCATTTAGACCACACCTATCGAGCGCGCACGTGACGTGCTTAAATACGAAAAGTTGAGGAAATCACGATTCTAAAATAACATTGTATATTGTTGAGTTAGGATCAGAGGGTAATCATAATATCTGAAGACTATCAGAGGGTAATCATACTTATCTGATTACTACTATTAAATCAGGTTGCCAAGATTTAAGTTGTCAATTTTACTTACTTAGAGCACAGCTGTCGAGCGTGCACGCATGCGAAAAGTTGAGATATTCTCGATTCTAAATTAACATTATGTCTGCGATATAGGATCAGAGGGTAATCACAGTTATCTAATGACCATTATTAATTCAGGTTTCAAATATTTATGTTGTCAATTTAACTTACTGACTATTATTAATTCAGGTTTCCAGGATTTAAGTTTTCATTTTAACTCATTTAGACCACACCTATCGAGCGCGCACGTGACGTGCTTAAATACGAAAAGTTGAGGAAATCACGATTCTAAAATAACATTGTATATTGTTGAGTTAGGATCAGAGGGTAATCATAATATCTGAAGACTATCAGAGGGTAATCATACTTATCTGATTACTACTATTAAATCAGGTTGCCAAGATTAAGTTTTCAATTTAACTCACTTAGACCACACGTGACGTGTTTACGAAAAGTTGAGGAAATCACGATTCTAAAATAACATTGTATATGTGTGAGTTAAGGTCCGTTCATACTTCCACTGCACTGCATTGCTGTGCAGTAAATTTACTGCAATGTTCCGTCACTTCCGCTGCACTCCTAATCGATTTACTGCAGGTCAACCAAGGTTACAATGAAGGTCACGGGTTGCAGTACGTTGCAGTAAACTTCGGAAATTTGGCATACTGCAACACTGACTGCACCCCACTGCATCTTGCTGCATCGCCAGTTAAAATAATTTTAACTTCGTTGCAGTACTGCATTGCGTTGCAATACTGCAAGTGATTGCAGTGACAATTTTGGTAGGCTGCATTGCAGCACTGCACTGCAATGCAGTGAAGTATGAACGGACCTTTAGGATCAGAGGGTAATCATATCTGAAGACTACAAACTTTAAGGGTAATCATATATTATGGCCATTTTTAATTCAGGTTGCCAGGATTTAAGTTTTCAATTATTTAACTTACTAAGAGCACAGCTGTCGAGCGTGCACGCATGTTAACGAAAATCACGATTCTGTGAGTTAGGATCAGAGGGTATTTGTAATTATGTGATGACTATCAGAGTGCAATCATAATTATCTGATCAATATTATTAATTCAGGTTTCCAAGATTTAAGTTTTCAATTTAACTCACTTAGAGCACACCTATCGAGCATGCACGTGACGTACTTACGAAAATTTGAGGAAATCACGATTCTAAATTAACATGGTATATGTGTGAGTTATGATCAGTGGATAATCATAATTATCTGATGACTATCAGAGGGTAATCATAATTATCTGATTATTACTATTAATTCAGGTTGCCAAGATTAAGGTTTAAATTTAACTTACTAAGAGCACACTTGGTGAGCGAGCACGTGCTGACAAAATGTTGAGATAACCACGATTCTAAATTAACATTGTATATGTGAGTTAGGATCAGAGGGTAATCACAATTTTCTGCACTGATGACTATCAGAGGGTGATCATAATTATCTGATCACCATTATTCAGGTTTCCAAGATTTAAGTTGTCAATTTAACTTACTAACTCTTATTAATTCAGGTTCCAAGATTAATTTAAGTATTCAATTTAACTCGCTCAGAGAATACACATCGAACGTGCATCTGATGACCATTATTAATTCAGGTTGCCAAGATTTAAGGTTCCAATTTAACATGCTAAGAGCACAAATGTAATTTTATGATGACTGTCAGAGGGGCAATCATAATTATCTGATGACTATTATTATTTCAGGTTGCCAAGATTTACGTTGTTAATTAATTTTACTAAGAACACGTACACTAGGCTTGCATAGAGCACGTCCTGACGAAAACTTTGAGATAATCACGATTCTAAATTAACATTGTATGTGTGTGAGTTAGGATCAGAGGGTAATCATCATTATCTGATGACAACCAAAGGGGAATCATAATCATCTGAAGACTAGTATTCATTAAATTTTCCAAAATTTAATTTGACAACTTAACTTACTAAGAGCACAACCTTGTGCGTGCACGTGATTACTAAAAGTTGAGAAAATCACGATTCTAAAATAACATTGTATATGTGTGAGTTAGGATCAGAGGGTATAATCATAAATTACCTGGACTACGGAAGGTAATCATATATTATGGCCATTATTAATTCAGGTTGCCAGGATTTAAGTTTTCAATTTAACTTACTAAGAGCACAGCTGTCGAGCGTGCACACATGTTAACGAAAATCACGATTCTTAATTAACATAATATCTGTGAATTAGGATCAGAGGGTAATCATATATTATGATCATTATTAAATCAGGTTGCCAAGATTAAGTTTTCAATTTAACTCACTTAGACCACACGTGACGTGTTTACGAAAAGTTGAGAAAATCACGATTCTAAAATAACATTGTATATGTGTGAGTTAGGATCAGAGGGTATAATCATAAATTACCTGGACTACGGAAGGTAATCATATATTATGGCCATTATTAATTCAGGTTGCCAGGATTTAAGTTTTCAATTTAACTTACTAAGAACACAGCTGTCGAGCGTGCACACATGTTAACGAAAATCACGATTCGTAATTAACATAATATCTGTGAATTAGGATCAGAGGGTAATTGTAATTATGTGATGACTCTCAGAGTGCAATCATAATTATCTGATAACTATTATTAATTCAGGTTGCCAAGATTTACGTTGTCAATTCAACTAATTACTAAGAGCACACCTGTGAGCGAGCACGTGCTAACTTTTTATTTTTTAAAACTTTATTTTAATTTTTTTAAATTTTAAAATAACATTGAAAATGAGTGAGTTAGGGTGCAGAGGGTAATCATAATTATCGGATGACTATCAGAGGGTAATCATAATTATCTGATGACCTGTAATCATAATTATCTGATGACCTGTATTAATTTAGTTTGCCAAGATTTAAGTTGTCAATTTTACTTACTTAGAGCACAGCTGTCGAGCGTGCACGCATGCGAAAAGTTGAGATATTCACGATTCTAAATTAACATTATATATGTCTGCGTTAGGATCAGAGGGTAATCACAGTTATCTAATGACCATTATTAATTCAAGTTTCAAATATTTATGTTGTCAATTTAACTTACTGACTATTATTAATTCAGGTTTCCAAGATTTAAGTTTTCATTTTAAATTACTAACTATTATTAATTCAGGTTCCAAGATTAATTTAAGTATTCAATTTAGGTCGTTGAAACCTGAATTAGGTCGTTGAAACCTGAATTAATAATGGTCAACAGATAATTATGATTACCCTCTGATAGTCATCAGATAATTATGATTACCCTCTGCATCCTAACTCACTCATTTTCAATGTTATTTTAAATAAAGTTAAAAAAATAAAATAACGTTAGCACGTGCTCGCTCACAGGTGTGCTCTTAGTAAGTTAAATTGACAACGTAAATCTGGTTCATCCTTCATGTAAGACTGCACGAAATTAGCCTAGCATGAAATCTTCTGTAAAAGGATCAAAGGATCACAAGGATTGTACATCTTTATTCCGTAAAAGAGTCTTTAGTCTAACTCATGAATATCTTACATCAAAGACATACCGTAAATCTTGGCAACTTGAATTAATAATAGTGATCAGATAATTATGATTGCACTCTGATAGTCATCAGTGCAGAAAATTGTGATTACCCTCTTATCCTAACTCACATATACAATGTTAATTTAGAATCGTGGTTATCTCAACTTTTTTTCAGCACGTGCCGCCGCAACAAGTGTTCTTAGTAAGTTAAATTGACAATTAAAGCTTGCAAACCAAAATTAACGATAGTCATGAAGATAATTATTATTACCTTCTAATTGTTAGCAGATAAATATGATTACCCTCTGATCCTAAGTAGCTCATCACCCCCATATACAAGTTATTTTAGAATCGTCGAGTTTCTCAAACTTTTAGTTAGCATGAGTTAAATTGATAATTTCAGGTATGCATATTGAGTAAGTTAAATATGAAACTAAATCTTTGGGCAAAACTGAATTTAAATAGTGTAAGTCAGGATGAATTATGATTAACCTCTCGGAAGTAATCAGATATGATGATTTATCTCACTGATCATATCACACATAGACCATGGTTATTTTATGAATTCGTGATTTCCTCCAAATTTCCTAAGTACGTCTCAAGTACACGTCGATAGGTGGGCTATAAGTGGAGGTTAAATGAAAAAATCTTAAGAATATTGGAAACGCTGGAATCGTAGTCAGAAGTTAATAGACACTGAAATATTTGAACCTGAAGGAATACTGGTCATTAGATAAACGGTGATTACCCTCTGATCCTAACGCAGACATATAATGTTTATTTAGAAGTGTTATTGTATCACACTTTTCGTTAGCAATGAGGCGACGCTCGACAGCGGTGCTCTTGTAAGTTAAAACTGACAACGTAAATCTTTGGAAACCTGAATTAATAATGATCAACAGATAATTATGATTACCCTCTGATAGTCATCAGATAATTAGGAATACATCTTAGTAATATTGTACGCAGGAAGCATAGTTTACAAGCAAGGTGTAAATGTGATGTGGATAATACTAGTTGACACTTCAGGTTGACTACAATTGGAGCCCAATTACCCACAAATTAATTCTCTTACCCAGCATCTAGGGTGATGAGCAACTGTAATTGCGGTACCCCTTGAGACCATAAAAAATGCTTCTTGAGTTGAGGGGTGCATGCTGTGACCTAATGACGCTAGCGTTGCCATAGCAGGGACTAGCTAATTGTATGAAATAAACCTGCTAATATTCCATGATGGCGCTGTGGCAACCCTCTTCGGGCATGACATGTCCGAATCCCATAGCTGCGATATCTATTGGATCTGATAAATAGTAGGTACTAATCAGAATTAGGAATATCCTTGGTCTCAGAATTGAGTAATTAGTACTGGTAAAATAAATTGTGGGATAAACGGGTTATAACAGAAGGGATTCTTGGCTGACACTGATGTTTTATTACGTTCGAAAAGAGGGCTCATGGATGTATAAGTACATGAATCGTAAGACAAGTTCATAAGAGACATAATCGAAATACTGGGTCAAATTGAAATAATAATAGTGATCAGGATAAGTATGATTGCACTCTGATAGTTGCGATGAAACGGAGGACAATACCCTCTGGATTGTCCGTAAAGCTGATTCCTCAGAATCGTGATTGTCGTTACGAAAATCGCGTGAAAGCATCGAACAGTCTGTGCTAGTATGTACCTTAGATGAAAGGGAAAATCTCAAATTAGGGGCAAAACATGGATATATATGCATTAAGCATTATTGATAAACCAGTAAATAGATCTGGACGGAAAAATATCTGTGCTAGTACAAATACAATATATGAAGGAACAACCTAATCAGATTTTGCATGAAAGATTTTAAGTAATAACGTGTTCCCCAGAAGAGAAACGTACACTTGCGGGTTGATATTTGTACGTTAAGTGCGGTCAAACTTAAGATTTTTGGAACAATGTAATGAATACTATTAATTGCCCTGTTGTATGAATCGTGATTATTCTCAATAGTT
Source organism: Ophioderma brevispina (assembly GCA_023653785.1). Taxonomy (NCBI): domain Eukaryota; kingdom Metazoa; phylum Echinodermata; class Ophiuroidea; order Amphilepidida; family Ophiodermatidae; genus Ophioderma; species Ophioderma brevispina. The sequence continues at coordinate 320,581 of JAMKCH010054012.1, read as the reverse complement.
TTGTCAAGCGCAGTGCTCATCACAGAAAAACTAATTGTGATAAAAATTAGATAATTACATGGTGCTTCGTAGTGTAAAAGGAAGTTGGGGGGGGTTTGGGGGGGTTGATATGCGTAAGTTAAATTGAAAACACTTAATTCTTGGCAACCTGAATAATAATTGGTCATCAGATAATTATGATTACTCTCTCATACTAACTCACACATTTTCAATGTTATTGCTAGGAATGTGATTGTTCTCAATGTTTTGTAACACGTCATCAGGGGGCCACGCTCTGTATTATGCTCTGAGCGAGGTACAATTGATTATTCAATTAGATCTTGGAAACCTGCAATTACATAATAGTTACTAAGTTAAAGCGACAACTTAAATCTTGGAACCCAATTAACAATGGTGATCAGATAATTATATCACCCATAGATTGATTGAGTCAGCAGTGCGAAAATTGTGATTACCCTCTGCTCCCATAACTGCACATGATACAATGTTAATTTAGAATCGTGGGGTATCTCAATTGGGTTGGTATGCAGTGCTCGCTGTCACACACTTGGTCGGCCTATTAGTAAGTGTAGAATTTGAAACCTTAATATTGGCAAACAGTGAATTTATAGTAATACTCAGTTATTAAGTATGCTTGACCCTCTGAATTAGTCATCAGATAATTATGAATTATCCACTGATCTAACTTCACACATAATTACCCAGGTATTTTAGAATCGTGATTTCCTCAAATTTTCGTAAGTACGTCACGTGCACGCATCGATAGGTGTGCTTTCTATAGTGAGTTAAATTGAAAAACTTACAATCTGGGAAACCTGAATTAATAATAGTGATCAGATAATTATGATTGCACTCTGAGAGTCATCACATAATTACAATTCTAACCTTGATTCCTAACTCACAGATAAGGAATCGTGAATTTTCGTTAACATTCGCGTGCACGCGCGACAGTCTGTGCTCTTATTAAGTGTTAAACTGAAACAGTTAAAATCTTGGAAACCAGGAATTAATAATAGTGATTAGATAATTATGATGGCACTCTGATAGTCAGTCAATAGTTACAATTACCTCTGATCTGACTCACAGAAGTAAGTAATCGTATTTGCGTTAAACATGCAGTGCACGCGTCGACAGCGTGATCTTAGTAAGTTAAATGAACAATTTAAATCTGGAAACCTGAATTAATAATAGTGATCAGATAATTATGATTGCACTCTGAGAGTCATCACATAATTACAATTATTTGAGAGGTCATCACATAATTACAAGTTACCCTCTGAGTCCTAACGTACAAATGTAAGAATCGGGATTTTCGGTGATAAACATGCGTTCACGTATACACAGCTGTGCTAGTCCAAAGTTGTTAATATTGAAAAAGTGTTAAATCCTGGAACTCTGAAATTAAAATGGCCATATCTCATTGTTTGATTAAAAGTGAAAACTTAAATCTGGAACTGAATTAAGTAATAGGCCGTAAGTTAAATGACAACATAAATATTTGAAAACTGAAGTAATTAATGGTTTTCATTAGATAACTGTGATTACCCTATGATCCTAACGCAGGACATATTATGAATGTTAATTTAGAAAATCGTGAATATCTCAACTTTTCGCATGCGTGCAACGCTCGACAGCTGTGCGCTCTTAGTAAGTAAAATGGACAATTAAATCTTGGGAACCTGAATTAAAATAGTCAACAGATAATTATGATTACCCTCTGATAGTCATCAGATAATTTTGATTACCCTCTGCATCCTAACTCACTCCTTTTCAATGTTATTAAAATGAAAATTTTAAAATAAATTTTAAAAAAATAAAAAGTAGTTAGCACGTGCTCGCTCAAAGTGTGCTCTTAGCATAGAGTTGAATGACAACGGTTAAATCTTGGCAATCCTGTAAACATGGATTATTTTAATTATGAACAAAAGTAAGTCCCATTTTGATTTTTACAATTGATCTTCAAATTAGGAACAGTGATAAACAACAAAATGGTCTCTTGTCTGTGGTGCACAGAAAACAAGTTGGAGAAAGACAAAGTGAGTGAGTTAGGAGTGACAAGTGAGTCATTAAAGTTAACGACACGCAACACAATTGTGTGATATCCGTTCGATTAGGATTATTAAAAACATCAAAATCTTACAACTACACCACAACTAATTCAGTCACAACGTTTAAAAAGTTAACACTATTTAAAGAAATTCAGCATCCTTCAGGAAATTTATTCACATGACGAGGCTAATACTTGAAAATAATGGTTTCAAATCTGGGACGCTATACTTATTTTATACGATAAGCGCATAATCAACACACTCACAAAGTAATGAACATGTTTCCACAGAAAGAGCACAATCACAGGGAATACACCGAGGGACTGGTTCACCTAAGCAAATAACTCTGGGTCCATATAAGTAGGACCAATTTTACATCGCGCTATACAAGATGTCCCTTCGTCAAATTCAAACCTGAACTGCCAGCAGCTACAAAGTTGTTGAAAGCTGCATTTATTATCTAGGGAAGGAATACTAAACAAGCATTTGCCACCTAATTCTGATGTAGCCATTAACTGAAGCCTTAAAATCTGTAAAGGGGATATCAATATTTGTTATATTAATAATTAAGGGCTTCTTTCGCCAATACATCTAACCTTTCATTGCCTGATACCAAGTGACTCGGATCCCAAGCTAAAACAACAGATTTATAATGAGACAAATTGAAAGCTACTTCCAACAGCTCAGCAATATAGGGTGGGGGGGGGGGGACGAAACTCTCTGCCTTTTAAAGCCCATAAGATAGATAGTGAATCAGAACATATAATGAAATGACTCTCATTGGAAATTTCACCAACTCTAAGGCTAACTTAAGTGCCTCCAATTCGGCAGTGAAAATAGGAAGCATTATCAGGTACCTAATCTGGCGTTGATAACGCCGACTAAAGCAGCGCAGCAGCCCCCTTCCAAAACCTTAGCCCATCTGTATAAATAGCTCGAGGTGATGATACTTCTTATGCTAAGATCATCCAAATTTAGCTTGAAAAACAAGATCACCAGTTAGACCCTTTTTGACTATGACATTAAAGGTAGGTCAATATCAAATTCAACATTGCTCCAGGAGATTAATGGAAAATCAACTGATATGTTATCAGCATTTGGACAAACTGTGAAAAACCCTCTTTTATTACGGATTTCAAAAGATGGAGTAGCATTAGGTTTATAATAGAGAAGTTGTAAATTTAGCGAAAAGGTGCTATCATGTGTTGTGGATATCAGCACTTACTTTTAAGTTTAGAGATAGTAAAGAGCTAACTTTTCCCAGATTAGATGTAATGGAGGTTCATTAGCTTCGACATATAAGCATTGCATAGGAGAAGTACGAAAAGCACCCAACGCATGTCCGAAGACCTTGCAGTTTCTGAATAGGTTCAAGCTTTTTCAAATAGGACTTACGAGCAGAACTATAAACAATGCAACCACAATCCAATTTGATCCACAAGTGATCTATAAAGGCGAAGCAAAATTGAGCGATCTGCACCCCAGCCCATCTTTGAAACACTTTTAAAAAGATTCAGAGCTTTTTGAATCTCTTTTTCGAAAGTAGTTCAATATGAGCTTGGAAGTTCCATGTAATGTACAAATATTAAGCCCAAAAATTTAGTCTGTGAAACAACAGGAATAGGAGAACATTCAATTTAGTTCTGGGTCAAGGTTTTGTTGCAAAAAATGCATACAAAAGTTTTGTTGTAGCAGAACCAGGAAACAATTTTCATTCGACCACTGTCTGAATCGTATTCAGACAATTTTGCATTTGTCGAGACAAACAGAGGAGTAACAGAGAGGAATACTGAACCTGTGGAACAATTTCATCTGGTCCAGTTGCAGTATCATGACATTTACTAAGAGAATCATTAAGTTAACAGCAAAAAAGAACTATTATTACTCCCTCGATTATGGAGAAAACTCTAATTACTGTTTTTCAGCAGTATTTTTTAAATATTTTGAAATGTCTGAGTTATGATTGCTGAAGAATTTTGTTCCCAAATCATCTGCCAATAAATTGGCAATATCCTGAGCCTTATGTAACCATTTACTACCATCAGATTTATCTGAAAAATGGTATTATTCAACTGTTCCTCCACTTATTTCCTAACCATATCCACAGCTTTTTTAACAGGAAGTTCTCGAATTTAACTTGGATACATATGCCTCCAAGACTCCCGTTTAATTTTCGAATAATGCGACGAGCCTTAGCACGGGCTCTTTGATATTTTTAAGTTGTTCTCGTGGTCGATGTTTAAAAACATGTAACGCACTTTGGCAACAATCAATAGCGACTTACAGTCAGCCTTAAACCATGGCTTGTGTGTACTATAAGCCTTTGAAGACGACTTGGAATGGATTTATTGGCTATCTCAATCAAAATGTCAGGGAATGAAGAAAGAGATCTGTCAAGTGTTAACAAAGCTTGCCTATTAATTAAAGCTAAACAGCTATCATTAAAACTCGGGCCGTTGGCCTTATGACAGTTGCATTTAGGAAACTCGCTCTCAGGCATTGGCTTATTAATATCTATTAAGAATTGGAAAATGATCACTACCACACTGTCATCATTGACCTCCCCACAAGAGGTCCATAAAAATAGTAGGGGAACAAATTGAAAATCACTTAGTGATGGAGTTCAAGTCGCCCATGGATGTAAGTACTAGATCCATCATTCAAAATACAAGAATCTGATTCTCCAAATAAGATTCTACAATGACACCCAACGTTGGTATCCTTGCAACCCCAAAGTTCACTTTGGGCATTGAAAGTCCACCTACCTAAAGGAAGGGAGAAGGAAGTTGACAAATCAATTCATCAATTTATACAAACCTTAATTTATATTTAGGATGAATGTACACAGAACCAACAGTTATTGTGCGGTGACGAGAACTACAGCAACTGCTTCCAAATTGGTATTAAGTTGTATGACAGAATGAGGGACTCCACCTTAATCAGTATAGACGACCCTCCAATAGCTCATATTATCCAAAGGGGATACAAGCTGTTGTGTTAAAGAATCGAACCACTAAACAAACTTTATTAGATGAGTTTCCTGAAGACATAAGAAAGGAGGGTTATGGTCAGTTATAAGCATTGAACTTCTTCAAATTGGGCGCTAAGCCTCGCCAATTCCATTGCAGAATTGCACATTAGAATGTGTCACTTTTTAACAGAATTCGAGGACCTCTTCATACTATCACTTAAGTGTTCTTCTGGTGTTTCAGGGCACAAAAGTCCATGCCATCCTCATCACTGACAAAGTGCATCAAACTGTTTAAAGCTTGAATAGGATCCGTTGAATCCCTTTGAAATTCTAATGGTTGTGAATGTTTAGTATTACATGATTTCTGTGACGAGTCAGACTTAGGCGGTTTTACTGGTTGGGGCTTACCTAGTTTATTTGGATGATAGAAATAGGTTGGCCTTATCAGCTCATCCAGTTTTATTTTTGGAGTCTTTTCTTTTATGCAGATCTACTTGGAGTTAGCAGATTTGCATGAAACAGTCTGATCACCTTTAGATGACTTGATTGTCTCTTTACAGGATCTCTAGAAAAGACTACGAGATCTACTAGTCAAAGTCACTTAGTTGCAATATTCTTATCATTGTCTTTTTCCTTACAATTTCTAAAATACTGGTGAGGATGGGCAAAATCATTAGGCCAAACAAGATCTGTTTGGGTAAATGATGTCTTAGACGTAATTGATTTTTGCCCACTTTTCACAACATCAGCATAATCTTTGATCCGGTAACCTGAGAATGAAAAGTATCTCTGGCCTATTTATAAGTCATGTACCTGGTCACTTTGATTTTTGGATTTCTTTTTCATTCTACCCCATTTAGGACGTTAGAATTTGCAGAGTGATTACCACTGCAAATTCACAACATTTAGCAGGGTTCATTACAGCATTGGGGTCATTGTGGCCTCTTTGCCACACCTTTACACAAACTTCTGAACTTCTAAATAAGTCTTAAAGTGGCTAAAACGTTGACATTTAAAAACATCTTGTTAGGCTAGGGATGTAATCCTCTACTTGCACCTGAAGGAAACCCCACTTTTACTGACTTGGGTAAAGTTAGCGCATTGAAGGTAAGTATAACGTACCCGTACTGATTTTGTACCATCTCTTGTAATCATAATTCTAGGATAGGGGTGACATTTTGAGATGCCAACCCACTCAAAACTTTCATCATCGGAACAATTCTTAATGTCATGATTTAATTTCACCCTTCTTCAGAGTTAAGAGTCTCTATGAGGGAGTAACTCTACACTGGAACTTGGGGCAAGCATTGTAGTCATTTTGAGGTTATCCGACTGAATCTTCGGTCAACCTCCACCAAAAATATCCCCAGACATGAGTTTCTTAATATTTCGCCATTGCCAAGCAATGCCTTCAATACCTTTGCTTACAGCAAAAGGGGAAAGATTTTTGATAGGATTTTTATCCTCGACTGGCCTTCAATCATTAAAAAGTGGGCCTAATAATCACTCAACTACAGCGATCACGGATCACAATCTCTTTGACGTTTAACAGGATTTTTTGTTAAGGTTAGTTGTTGAGAATTCATAATGAAAAAGTATTGAGAGTCATCTCCAGAGTCCCCACCCACACGGAGCCAAAACAGGGACACATGTAAGTGGAAAATCATCACTAACTTATGCAAGGATACCCCAGAGATATACTCAAGGGAAAAAAAAAAGGAAAAAACGACGCTCCTCAAGTGACTGTTAAGCAGCGGCTACTAAAAACTTAGGAAGCAATTATGTAACAAGGGTACAAAAGTACCCAATAGTTCCCAATAAACAATCGTCAGCAAAATGAGTTTTTAGGGGCAAGATGCCACAAGCCGGTGGTTGAACCAGATCTAAACAACCTCTGACTAGGAGCATTTGAGGCCGAAGCAATGTGTTGTTTCAACTTGCACCGCAGCCAGCAGTTTCAACTCAATTGCCAGGATCCTCTCCTCCGACACGAGTCGCAAATCACGGCAAACAAGTTGTCCCTTTAAGTCGCCTTTTACGGGCCATGAAGGAAATACATCGAGGTCTATTCATTACCCCCGAAACCCGCAGGTATTTGAACAATAAATTCAAAAACACATTCTATACTAAGCTTTCTGGTAGGGGAATCAAGATTAAACCTCCATGATTGTAAAAAATCATGGGTTTATGTTTAAGCTCTCATTAAATACAGAATTAAACTAGTATAGATGTCAATACACTAACAAAATAACAAACAAAAAACCAAAAGACACTTATAAAAACGATCACAATTTAATCAAAATAATGGATATTTTTTTTTTTTATTAACAACAATATCAGTTGGAGCTACAGCCGGCGTAATTGGACGGGTTGTCCCATTTAGTCGCTCTTAGACATGTAGGGAACACAGGGGCCAATTCTAAAACCACGAACCGAGTAGGGGCCATTTTAGGCGCCTCTTACGACATGCAGGGAACACATCGGGCCAAATCTTAACACCCCGACACCTAGCAGGGGGTGGAGAAAACAAAGAGAGGAGAGATGAGGAAGAGGTATAAGGGGATATTGTTGTGGGGGTTTCGTAGGTGTGGTAGAATGGTGGTTGTTAGGGGTGTATGCATGCATGTGTATGTGTATGGGGTAAATTGCAGATAACAATGGGCCTACTCTGTTCGGCCTGTGATGGGGGGGGGGGTGTGGAGTATTTCTGTCTGATCCTGAGCGAATTCAGCATTGTTTACAAATAAATATTGTCAATTTAGTATCACCATCGGACTCATAGTGGAGGGGGGGGGGTGGGACACGACTTCGATTTGGGGCATTGGGGGGAATTTCCAACCGGTAATTGGGGGAACTGTTACTGATTTATAGCATCTGTCTCAGTATATACCAAAAAATCTCCTCTTAACCCTTATCCCTTCGTTGATAACATCTAGTAATCTTATAATTTTGCGAATAACTTAGGATTCAAACATCCATTAAGGTTAGTGGATTAACCCCGCTGCAAATAGGTAATTTCCATTAACGGTCATTTAGATTTAAATATTCGTGCCAGGCCTAGTCTTTAGTCAACTCTGTGTTTAACCGTTCGATATGCGTAAGAGCGCCCTCCTACCCTTAAGTCTTTGAAAAGGACTAGCACCCGGAAGTTGATGGCGTTTTGAATTCGCTGTTGCTGTTAGGTTGGCATGTCCTACCCCCACCCCCTTGAGTCTATTCACATCAACCATAGAGCTGGAATAATAAACCAAGAGGGGAATCGCGTGTATTGTGGAATAGCCCAAGCCCGTAACCGATTTCTCTCACACACAGCTCGCCGTGGTTGTTGCTGCGTAAGCACGCGCGTGTCGTCACTGTTGAGTCGCAAGCACACGCATATAAAAATCTGTGCGTCACGCGTTATGTTATCAGTGTTGCATTTCCCCAGTGTTCCATTGTCTGATCGGCCGATTTTTCTGCAATAATTATGCGAAATCCAATCGATGAAAGAAACCATGCATCTAAAAAGATTCCTGCATTCCTAATGCACAAAAAGTCTCGCGATGACCCATGTTAATTTTGCTTAGGAAAAGAGATATTTGAGTCCGAGTGATAGCATGTGGCATGAGTTGTTATTGTTGTTTTCACTCGCTGAGTGTGACGAACGTAAAATACCGCGTGTCTCATAAATATGCATTAAGGATTTTCCAAATACGACGATACGTAAACCAAATATGGTGGTGCCCAAAACTATGATAATGAAGTGCGTATGCTCATTATAATACTTTTGGGCACCTCGATTTTGGTTACGCCGTTTCGGGAGAATCTTCGGGTCTAAAGGGGGCGCACCACTAAATAGTTCCGGCAAAATCTGCGTAATACTAAGTACTCCTTTTTAAGCTTTTTTTAAAAAAACAATGCGCCAACATATTTTAGGCGATATCTTGTCAACTATTTGGAATTAGAAATTAAAATTAGTGTCAATTGAAAGCTGTGAATTTCTGCATTGATATAATATAGGAAAAGCGGCAGATTTTGTTATTTTTACAAACCAAAATCGTAGGGAACTACATGCTTTTCATTCAGGGTGTGTATCGCATAGTGTGCTTCTTAGAGATTTTGGCCCGAAATTATGCTCCAGAAGCATATGGTCCAGGACCATAATTATACTCAGAGACAGAAACCCTTTGATGAGCGCGTACTTCCTGGTTAAAAAGAGGCGAAGCTATCAGCGCATATGGCGTGTGGTCGGACGGGTGACTCAGCAACAGCAGATCACTTCTGGTGGCCAATCAGAGGCAAGTGCGTTTTTTTCCGCAGTAAATACGCAGAGAACCAGGAAGTACGCGCCCGTCAAAGGGTTTCTGTCCCGACTATAATGTTTCTGGAGCATAAATAATCTGGAAAAATGTCCTGTCTAATATGCTCATGGAGCATATTTGAATGCACAATGCTCCAGGAGCATCATAGCAAATGTGGCCCTGGAGCAGTGGAGAACTGTTTTGTCAAATACCGCATGCTCCTGGAGCATGCATATGCATTCAAATTTTGCTTCCAGGACCCTATGGTCCTGTACCTTATGTTCCTAGAGCATAATTTTGGGTCAAATTCTCAGAGTGGCAAACAGTGTTGTCAATGAACTGCTAGCTGCTCAAGTGCCGATCGAACTTGAAAGTTGAAGATATTTGAAAGGTGAAATAGTCATTAAAATGGCTTGGCATTAATATTAACCCACCCGTCCAATTGCAATTTGGACGAAAATCGCATGTACTTTGAAGCTGAGGCACACTAGGGCAAGAGTAATTCTGCAATCTTATCCTGTGGTTTATTGCGTCAAGGCAGCAGAATTCGTAGGGGAGGGGCCATATGGCACTCTTTCCGAATTTAAAAAGGGAATGATTGAATGTTGGGAGGAGTTGGCGTTCCTCGTCATTTTGGCAATATCTTGTTTCGCCCGCCGTGACGTCACGGTTGACCAGCATACCCGTGTGCTTTATTCTGTTATTGCATTAACGAGCTTTATTCCATCAGTGAGTTAGTTGGTCAATGACGTCACGGGTGGCCAAACAAGACATTCCCGTGATTTTGGTCCTTAGCATGATCAGTGGGCCTATAGTCGTAAGATTCACTTTACGTAAAATACTCTATAGCTTTAAAAAATTCAAATTTATCACTATCACCCAAAGACCCCCTATCCTTTTGAAAAAAAGGAACATTTTTACCGAGAAGACCTCTACTTTCATGATATGACTTTTTAGAAGATTTGCAAATTTGAATTTTCAACCAAGACCCCATTTTGGGTGAAAATTTTGCAAATTAATTGCACAAATAATCCCTTTTTATGGGAAGTTTGGACTTTGGAAATAATTATAGTCCGGCGTACTCACAGTCCGGCTACAACGATAAGGGATAGGGCACTCAATTTTGTTGACTCTTCACGCAACATTAGTTTCACGCTTTATTCCGTTATCGTCTATGGAGCCCGGACTATGGCTCCCGCCGGACTATAGTTGCTTTCACACCGGGATTTTGGCTAACTCTCACCCAAAGCCCCTATTTTTGCACCTTCTCTAGCTGTCACCAAATACCCCATGCATGGTTTGAAAGCGTCAGCCTTACACCCATACGTCCGTTTCATAGGCGAGTGTTGTCGTCCCCGTGAAATTTTGCCAGATCTATAGCTCCTAAACCTCAAATTTGGCCCAAAATTAATTTCCAAAGTCCATATTACTTCCGAAAACCCTTCTTTTGCTTAAATTTTAATTCACAAGCTCCCAAGTCTGGCGCTTCACACCGCACACCCCTACCCAAACCAAAGTTGATTGCCCCCCCCAGGTGTGTGGCCCACAAGTACTTACTGGCTGCTTTCAACCTGCTGAAGTATGAAATTATTTGAGATTTCAATCCCATTTCAATAATTTTAGTATTTTTTTACTGCCAAATTAACTTGGTCTTCTAAGTTATGCTAGCAATGGGGGATTTCAAATGACCTATCCATCAAATAAGCACAGTTCTAGCAGCCTTCACACTTCATCATAAACTTCGCAGCTTGTATGCACCAGTCTCAACTCCATGGCACAGTTCAAAAGCTTCAACTGTCTACTGTAATTTTCAAAGATGAGCTCTGCTGTCAGGTATGAGTCATGATACCCAGAATGCATAAGGTCAGTTCATATTATCATACAGTTAAACAAGGAGGTCATAATAACTGTGCCCCTGGAATGATACAGGGTGAGTCAAAAAAAAATTGACCCTGATTGTGTCCGCCATTTTGAATTTTAAGTAACATATATCTAACATATTTGGTATCATTTGAAAGTTGGGTTCATTATCTTTAATTTACTGCAAAGATCATTCACATCGGTTAGGTATAGACCGAGCTACAGTCGTTTGAATCAAGTAGTCGGTTTTCTTCTCTGTCCACGGATTCACATTGAAATGCCAGCGTTCATGCAGCGAAGGAAATCAGTGCCCAGAAGAAAATCAGGCTATTTATTCACTGCAGATTCTTGATTCGAAGACTGTAGCTCGGCCTATACTTAACCGATTGGAAAGATCTTTGCAGCAAATTAAAGATAATGAAATAAGTATTCCGCAGATACCACATATGTTAGATATTTATTATTTAAAAATTCAAAATGGCGGACACAATCAGGGTAAAGTTTTTTTTGACTCACCCTGTAGTATATTGTATCCTTATGCATACAATTAGCAATCAAGGTTACAGATAAACAACCATTGTGTTCAGTATGGAGTATGACCTCTGCCATGGTTTTGCATTACAGTTCATATGTTAATGGAGGAAGGGGTTTTTAATTTAAAATGAAACATATAAATTGACAAATTTCAAAATTGCTTTTCGTTATTTTAGTATCAACACTGTCACTTTCTTAAACTCAACACATTTCCAGGCAGAGAGCAAATCCCAATATATTCACTTATGGATCCAACCAGGGGAAGGGGGGAGGGGGTAGGTGGACCTAATGCATCATGTGCAAACATGTATCAACATAACATGGGTAGACTTGTGGCGTATTCATTTTTTTTCAGAAAAAAAAATCCATTGAAAATTTTCAACCACAATCCTAACTACAACATAATCACAACTGCTTTTTTGAACCCAATAATTCAATTTTTACTTCAATCTGGCAGCAGAAAAGGACAAAATTAAGGCCATTTTTAAAAAATCCATGTTCTGAATTAATAATAGTTATCAGATAATTATGATTGCACTCTGAGAGTCATCACATAATTACAATTACCCTCTGATCCTAACTCACAGATATACAATGTTAATTAAGAATCGTGATTTTCGTTAACATGCGTGCACGCTCGACAGATGTGCTCTTAGTAAGTTAAATTGAAAACTTAAATCCTGGCAACCTGAATTAATAATGGCCATAATATATGATTACCTTCCGTAGTCCAGGTAATTTATGATTACCCTCTGATCCTAACTCACACATATACAATGTTATTTTAGAATCGTGATTTTCTCAACTTTTCGTAATCACGTGCACTCACTAATGTTATGCTCTTAGTAAGGAAAAAATAGTTAAATTGACAACTTAAATCTTGGATACCTGAATAATGATGATCAGATAATTATGATCAAACTCTGATAGTCATCAGTGCAGAAAATTGTGATTACCCTCTGATCCTAACTCACATATACAAATGATAATTTAGAATCAGGGTTATCTCAACTTTTTTTCAGCACGTGCTCGCTAACCAAGTGTGCCCTTAGTAAGTTAAATTGACAACGTGAATCTTTGCAACCTGAATTAATAATAGGCATGAGATAATTATGATTACAGTTCAGTTCAGCTCTCCAAATGGAGAGAATTTATTTATCAGTATATCGAGGCCACCGGCCTTACAATACAATGTTATAATAATAATTATTACAATCAGTCTCTAGGAGTAAAAATGCGAGTTCTTTTCTTGTAAGCATGCAAGATAAATTTTGATACAGACTTGACGGAGTTTACATCACTTGATTTTAAGAAAGATACAAAATAATTTAAGTTTGGCACATGTTCGTGCAGAAAACGAGTACGTTCATTACTATATAATGGGCAAATCAGTAAAAAATGGTATACATCATGTCACCAGTGTTACAGAGCTTACAAATACGATTTGATCTGGGAATATTATACCACCTCCCGCGCTCGTTTTCTACGTCCAATATACCCATTTTTAATCTGGTAAAAAGTATTCTTTGAGTACGAGTTTGTATGATGTCAAAATAATCTTCAGTGACTAGATTGTGCCACTGTTGACGATCACTATCTCTACATCGCTGGCCAAAAATCTCAATAAATCCTTTAACGTTATGCACATTTTGTGATAACCAAATTTCACCGAACCCGTAAGAGAAAAAGAATATTTTTTATTTGAAGAGCCCAACAGTTTTTACCTTTTCAGCCTCAATATATTGAAAGTTGTAACATTGGCGGAGATATCGATTATATTCAAGAGATAAAATATAAAGCCAATATTTAATACAATACATGATTCTATTTACTTCGCCTCGTACTGCCGGAATTGGGGAAGATTTTGGTATTCCAAGTACGTATCGCGGACAATCTTTCTATCAAAGATCTTAAACAAAGCATTAATAGGTAGAGTGCCGAACAAGTTTTTTTTAAGACCAAACAACGCCTTGCTAGATTGTACGCTTTTTGGGAAAGCGTACATCCCAAATATCTAAACGATCTTACGACTTCAATCTGTGATCCTTTATAAAACCATTTTTCATTTCTTTTGAGGCGACCGCCACGCTTAAAGGGGGATGGCCCGACTTGAGGATATGAAGTTTTCATCTTGATAGACTGGCCTTCACTCCAAAACCCCATCTGTAAAGTTTCGCGCCGATATTTCAATCCGTTTTGATGCGAGAGCTAAAAACGTGATTTTATAAGCCCCATAGAGTACTGTGTAAAATTAATATTGGTCGACCAAAATGTCGCATATTTTCGCTCATAACTTCCAAACCAAACATCCTTTGGCTCTAAGATTTCACAGAGTAAATGAGAAAAATAGTAGCTTTCTTCTGATACCAAAATGTTGACCACTTCCGGTAAAATCTGGGGCTTCTGGGGACGAGGCTATTAGCGATCGGGCCATGGACCTTTAAAGACCATAATTTTAGTTTTTTTTAGTGTTCACAGATAAGCCCCAAGTGCGGCAGTATTCGGCAAGTATGTTTAGTTGTTACTGAAGACCAAATATCGTATCGCTTATTAAAGCAAGATCGTCTGCGAAAAGATTACTGATATTACAATCATTCACTTGGATTTTTCGAACGTCATCCCTATTTAGCCTTTCACTTAAGTCATTTATAAAGAATTTGAAAAAGAAGGGTGACATCAGTGAACCTTGTTGGAGCCCTGATTTGCAGGGGAATGAATCAGTTGTACCTGAATGAGTTCTTACTCTAGCGTTAATCTGCATACATAGATTTTATAACATTATAAATGTTACCGCTAATACCTGAACGAGCAAGTTTCAATAAAAGGAACTCATGGTTGACCATATCAAAAGCCTTACGAAAATCAACAAAAGCAATGCATGTAAATCCGTCCTCTTTTCCGCTATAAATATTTATTTACTATTGTATCAATAATAAAAACGTTGTCGGTCGTTCTGAAACCTTTGCGGAAGCCCGCTTGTTCTTGATTAAAGAAGTTTGTAGCCTCTGCCCAAAAATCAAGTCTATTAATAACACTTTTGAAATTATTTTGCTCATTGTTGGAAGTAAAGCAATACCACGATAGTTTGTGGGGTCGGTTTGATCACCCTTTTTGAATATGCTAACTATAACACCCGACGCGACGCCCGTTGTAAGGGAAATGGTCCCACTGCTGAGATCATATTAAAAAGGTTGACAAGAACCTCGATCATATGTTTCATTGGGCTAAATTTAATGAACTCTGGAGGAAATCCGTCAATCCCAGGAGCTTTGCCGTTCTTAAGAGAATCTATAGCTGTTTTTACTTCATCAGCTGTCACTGGGCTATCCAGGAAATCGCCCCATATATTACGGTTTACTAATTGCTCCGAAATGTCCAAGTGCAGATGACTGACTAGCTACGTCATCATTATCCATTATTTCGACATTAAGTAAACTTTTGAAATAGTTAAACCATTCATCCGATGAGATTTCACTTGACAGTGGCGATGCGTTTCCCTTAAGTTTGGACCAAAAACCCATGCTATCATGATTATACAGGCAATACATTAACTCATTCAGCCGACGGTTTTTGTGGTCGGATTTCTTGACTTTGAGCAAAGATTTGTAAGTGCGCTTGGCATTTTTGTACTCCATACCCCTCTGATAGTCATCGGATAATGTTCTCAATTTTTCGTTAGCAAGCGTGCAAGCTCGACAGCTGTGCTCTTAGCAAGTTAAATTGAAAACTTAAACCTTGGCAACCTAAATTAACGATAGTTATGAGATAATTATTATTACCTTCTAATTGTTAGCAGATAAATATGATTACCCTCTGATCCTAACTCACACATCTACAATGTTGTTTTAGAATCGTGATTTTTTTCAACTTTTCGTTAGCACGCGTTCAATTAATATTCGACAGGTATGCTATTAGTAAGTTAAATAGCACCCTGTCAATACTGATGCCGCCCCTTGGAAATATTGAAAACTTAATCTTGGCAACCTGAATTAATAGTAGTAATCAGATAATTATGATTACCCTCTGATAGTCATCAGATAATTATGATTATTCACTGATCATAACTCACACATATACAATGTTATTTTAGAATCGTGATTTCCTCAGCTTTTAGTAAGTACGTCACGTGCACGCTCGATAGGTGTGTTAGTTCATAACTTTTGTTGTATGAGTACTAGAGGGCGTCATTGCAGGGTTCTTGCAAATTTCGTAATGGTGTTTCTGGAAGCCGAAATCAGTTTCTGACTTCAATATTGTGGCTTTTTTTAAAGGTAGCGCCATGGCGAGGGGCAAATGATTGGGACGTACGTACCTGTACGCTCTGTCCGCCCGGTTCCGACGCCAATGATCTCAAGCATGCTTGTTGTATGCAATACACAACTTCTGCAATCCTGATGTAATTTTTCCCCTAATAACTTTGTTTTCTAGTGTTACCATTATAAATTGGGTTTTGTAAATTGGTGTTTCCTTGACTTTTATACAGGTATAAGTAACATATTCTTCAAGCTAGAGGAAAAGCATGGATGTCAGAAAACTTCAAAAATACTGCAAAGTTTATATTTTCAAAATTTATCTAAAAATATGTATGATACGATTCATGACAATTACATGTATTGACAGGTGAACAATTTTGATTTAGTATTAGATATACATTTGCTAGTCTTTTAACATTGGTTTCATGCAGTGCCCAGATGGGGACCACGAAACTACATAATTTGTGGCCTTGCCATACTGTCTAACTTAATTACAAAAAAATAGTTATTAGTTGTTAATATTTATCACAATTAGATTAATGCTGAGAAATTAATTTAAAGAATGATATGATGTACAGGCCCGTAGCCAGGATTTTTTCTGTTTTCTGGGGGGGGGGGGTGCGGATTTTTTCAAAAGTGGACCTTTTTCCCAAAATGTGGACTTTTCACAATAGAGGGGGTGTAAATTTGACAAAAGTGGACCTTTTTGCCCAAATTTTGCCCTTTTGTGACCAAAAAAGCCTAAAACCCTATTTTTTTTCTAGCTCGCTTCGCTCGCACACATCATTTGGGAGATTTGGGTGGGTATATCGCACCCCCCTGGCTACGGCCCTGATGATGTAATATAATACAATAATAGCCAATTCTGTCTAACCTCCGCCTGAATCTTTTGTGTTTCTATTTCTATTTGTACTTTTTCTTGAGATTGTATCTTTTCCTTTTCTATTCTTTCTCTTTCTTGTGATTGAATTTTCTCTTTTTCTATAACGTTAATCTCTCTTCTTTAATCATTAATCTTGCCCAAATTCAATCAAATTAGGAGGAGCCAAAATGGTTGATGTAAAATAATTTTTCTGTGCACTTAAACTAATTTGGATAAGAAGGCTCATAACTAATTCGTTAGATGTTGAATGTGATGCCATTTTTACTCATTGTACCACAACCCTTGATCATGTTGATAAAGAGTTTCTTCATATGGGAGCACATTATGTTAACAAGGTGTCGGCAAAAAAAATGTCTTTTGGAAAGAAGTCCTGAACATCTAGGGCTATTTCTTGAAAGAAAATAGGCCGGTAAATTTAAATGATTTTCTCAAAGAAACTATTTGGAACAACGAACTATTTAAAATAGGAGGAGAAACTATATACATTCGATGATGGTATAAAGCTGGAATAGGATTTGCACATGATTTGTTTGATTCAGAAGGCCTCATGTTAAACTAACAAGATTTTAAATCAACTTATAATATCAATACCAATTTTCTTTTGTACAATCCTGTAAAATAATACATTTTTTTCTGGAAAAATAGTGCCACTACAATACCCTCTTCGTCCTTTTTATTTTGATATTGTATTAAAGGAAAAATCTATAAAAGTTTTTACAAACACTAATTTCTGGTGAGGTAACTGACAATAAACACAAAAAGCAAAAATGGGAACTATTATTAGATATAACAATGTCCGAGGAAAAATGGTTCCAACAAAATGAATTTCCTTTAAGTACCTTAAGAGAACAAAAATTGATTTGGTTCCAATACAAAATAAATAACAGAATAATCGCTACAAATTTCTTTCCTCAAACGCATAAATATAAGAAACGACAATCTATGCTCTTTTTGTAACACGGAGGAGGAAACTCTTCTCCATTTTTTTGTGGAATGCCAACATGTACGTATACGTGAAACATGGACAAAAATTTTCGGTTGGATTAGAGAAAAATGTAATTTATAAATTACACCAAGTAAACAGCAGTATATTTTTTGTATTGTCCCTTACAAAAAGCAGAAAGCAATAAACAACCTCGTGGTATGGTGTAAATGGAATATTTACAAGTATAAACTCTTTGGTACAATTCCTTCTCTTCCTTATATATGCAGAGATATTTGAAACAATGCTTTGACATAGAAAAATATATTAGTTTTAAAAATATGAATGATCAGCAATTTGAAAGAGATTGGGCATGTCTTAGGGGATTATTCATGTAAATGTCCGGTTGGTATATATCATGTTATGGCGCATGGAATTCGATTATGAGTTCATCGTTACCCGCCCGCATCCGTTTTTTTCGGGATTACCGGAATGTTTCATTTTCAAAATATCGTCATTTTCACCAGGTTTGGCAGTTGGAGACATGTATTTTTGTTTGTAAAACATATTTTGATAAACTTTGAAGCAAAACCAGTTTTTTTTCTCTGTGGCCCTACCTTTTGGTGTCAGTTTGGATTTTATACAACGTACTTTTTATGTCAATAATAGGGTGTAGTGAGGTAATGAAAAAAATGACAGTGCCACAAAAAAAAAAGCTTACGATGAACTCGGAATTTAAATTTCACGGGCCTAATAGGGTAACTATATTCTAGCATTGCTCCAGGTGCTTTTGTATCAGAGAAGATGTTTTGTATATTGGTGATTTTTTATATTTTCTTTTTGTCTATGGCATTATTTTGTGTATTTGTAATATGTAAAATGAATAAAAAATGAGCGAGAGAGAGAGAGAGAGAGAGAGAGATAGAGAAGCTATGGGAGCTAAAACACTGCATCTTGATAGCTCAGTTGGTTAGAGCGCCGTGCTAGTAAATACGGGGGTCGCCGGTTCGAATCCGGCCAAGCGCACATGTTTTTTTTCAACGCTTGTGTGTGCTGGCTATCTACAGGGAAAGGTTAAAAATATCCATCCTTGTCTACCCGGAGAACTAAGTAGTTAAAATTTCAAAACAAATATAAATTGTATATGCAAATATACCGTTCTGGTACTATCCGCTAGGAAAGCAATGGACACCTTTCGAACCAACCACCTATAGATGATATCTATCGCGTCGCAACCAACCCAGTCTTGATAGCTCAGTTGGTTAGAGCGCCGTACTAAATACGGAGGTCGACGTTTCGAATCCGGCCAATCGCACATGTTTTTTTTTTCAAAGCTTGTGTGTGCTGGCTATCTCCAGGGAAACATTAATAATCATGATTACAATTACCCTCTGATCCTAACTCACACATATACAACATGTACACTGTTATTGTAGAATCGTGATTTTCTCAACTCTGACAAATTGAATCTTGGCAAACAGATTTGAAAATGGTCATCAGATAATTATGATTACCTTCTGATAGTCATCAGATAATTGTAATTACCCTCTGATCCTAACACACGCATATACAATGTTAATTTATAATCGTGATTATTTCAACTTTTCGTCAGCGCGTGCTCGCTTAAAAGTATGCTCTTAGTAAGTTAAAATGACAACGTAAATCTTGGCAACCTGAATTAATAATAGTGATCAGATAATTATGATTACCCTCTGATTGTAATACGTACACATATACCATGTTATTTTAGAATCGTGATTTTCTCATCTGTTCTTAAGCACGTACACGCAAGACAGTTGTGCTCTTTAAGTTAAATTGACAACTTAAATCTTGGCAACCTGAATTAATAATGATCAATAGATAATTATGATTACCCTTTGATAGTCATCAGATAATTACAATTGCCCTCTGATCCTAACGCACACATATACAATGCCAACCGAACATCAAACAAAGGTCGATGGAGACAAGTACTATTTTCAATCCAAGATAAGATCTAATTTAAGGTTGTGTGACAAGTAGTATGTCAACTGGTACTTTCCGTTTTTAGCAATAAACGAAACCAAAGGAATAATTTTATTTTACATTATTTGGATTATAAATTGTACAGCTCTAGTATGAGGAGTACGATGTGCATGTTTGTGACTTCAAATATATATTTTTATTTCTTAGATCCAAGATTGGATCTAAATATATAAATAAAAAAGGCGTATAGTTTCGTCTAAATGGACAAAATTTAGACTGGAAGCAGGTTCCGTTCGCCCTCTCTGAAATTTTACAATCGTGATTTTCTCAACTTTTCATATGCACGTGCATGCTCGACAGGTGTGTTCTGAGTAAGTTAGATTGACAACTTGAATCTTGGCAACCTAAACGAAAATGGTCATCAGATAAGTATGATTACTCTCTGATAATCATCAGATAATTGTAATTATCATCTGATCCTAACTCACATATATCGTCGCTGGGCGGGAAAAACCTCACATGTAACTCCAGAGGTCAAACGCAAAACCACATATGTAAAAAATGGGCCCCAGTGCTTAAACCTCATATGTGCATTTTGGTCACATCAGCTTCTAGTTTGAATTTCAAGCCAAATATGATAGTAAATTATATGGCAGTTTGTTTCTGAATCTGGAGTAAATAAGTATCTAAATATATTTGGAAAGGAAAACCTTTCTTGTGCAAGGCATTACAGCAAATTATTCAATCTTGGTGTCTCCTGAAAATGTTACATATTGGCGCGGCGCTGGGCAGGAAAAACCTCATATGTAATTTGAAAGGTCAAATGCAAAACCTCATATGTGCAACTTCGGTAACATGGACAAACCAACCTATTGCCCAGTGTCTCGTCAAATCAAGTTGTTGGAAATGATGAGGTGATGTTTAAAGAAGTACGTAAGATCTATTTTAAGTATTTTGAGATACTTTGCAAAACGACAATATCGCCAAACAGGTCGTTTTGTCAGTGTTACCGAAAATGCACATATGAGGTTTTGTTTTTAGAGGTCAAATGCACATATGAGGTTTTTCCTCCCCAACTACGATATGAAGTTTTCATATTACCGTTTTTACCACATGTGCGATTTTGCTCTAAAAGCTCAAATGCACATATGGTGGTTTTCCCGCCCAGCGACGATATACAATGTTAATGTACTAGTTTTACATAAACATAGAGTTTTAGGGAGCACAACACTAAATCACTCCACGTTTGGTGTAATGGTAGTTAGTTCCGGTAAAAAACCCAAACCGGTGTGAGATATTTTGCAGTCCTTTGGGGACCGGTTTCCAGTGAGGGTGGTATATTATAATAAAAGTGAAAGAGTATACACTGTTAAAAATGTTCTTAAAAAGACGGCGTTTTAAGCTGTTTTAACTGTCAGCCAGGACTCAAAACGTGCAAATAACTGTAAAAGGGGCACGAAACGTGCAAATACCTGTAAAAAACGCCGTTTTAAAAACTGTTGTGAGTCCCAGCTGCCAGTCAAAACCCTGTTATTTTAATGAACATTTTTAACAGTGTAGTTTGATCATCGCTGACGCTGAGATTATCACAAAATTTTGAAATTCGATTCTGTGTAGAAACTAGGCCCTCGACTCCCGGCCCTACTCGAAAGCGGCTATGAGGCGTGCACTTCGGCTCAAAATAGTGGTGGCGCTGTTCATATGTCCTTTTCTTAAATCTATACTAGAATTACATCAAAAATTGCACATTTTTTGAAAGATTCAGTTGTGATCTACAGAGAAATGGATTCAAACATTCAAAATATTGCACGGTCACGCGGGGTGCAAATCAGAGGGCGCAATTTGGTTATTTTACGTGTATTTCAATGGAGCGTTTATTTAGTGGTGTGCGCCCTTTGAAGCGCTATTAGGGACTGCCAATTTTCACTATTTTATTGCGATTTCGATTCGGTAAAGACCTAAGATTTCTTTAAATTTGTGAGATTTTACATTAGACATCTATGTTTGACCAAATTGCATTAAAAAAACAACTGTTTAACGATTTAACAAAAGAAATCGCTTGAAGACAAGGTGCTCATGAAAATGGTCGATTTTGGCCGTGTTTTCGCTATGGGCTGCAATTTGTCTCAAATCCTGATTGAGATAAGCATAATCTATACTAGAATTACATCAAAGATTGCACATTTTTTGAAAGATTCAGTTGTGATCCACAGAGAAATGGATTCAAACATTCAAAATATTGTCACGCGGGGTGCAAATCAGAGGGCGCGATTTGGTTATTTTACGTGTATTTCAATGGAGCGTTTATTTAGTGGTGTGCGCCCTTTTAGAGCCATATACTGTGCATAATATTTTCAAAAATGCACCATAAAATATCCTTGGGTGGCAACTCCCCCTACCCTTCAACTTTTTACGGCATACCCTAACTCCGGTAAAGGTGCTACCTTCAAATTTCTTTCGCTAAATGACCAGAAAGGATGAGAGAATGAATACCTAGAAGCTTTTTACGTGAGCTTTTGGCATTTTAGCGCACCAGAGCAAAATTCACTGGGGGGGGGGGGTAAGACGGTAAGACGAGGGTTAATGTCTATTTTGGGGTATGTTATTTTATGTGTAAATATATCTCTATTCTTCCAATGGTCTAGACTATCATTTGCGAGCAAATTCAAGAAATTTGAGCTTTAGCAAAATTAACACGTTCAACAGAACTCAACTTCTCAACAGGCTGTATTGATTCAACTTTCATCCCGACTTTCATCCGTTAGCGTGATTACCTTTTTAAAGACACTTCTTGTTTATACGTTGTTCGCTGCGTGATTGTTTGTAGACAGGAATGTTGTCCAAGCTCGCGTCATGCCGCGCCGTGAATAAGACCGTTCGTTTCTTCGTTGTTTTGAGGACTTTCCTGAATTGAAGGCATTTTGAAGATCCATATTTCCGTGTGTATCGTCTACAAGTATATTGGTAAGTACAAAGCTGTACAAATGAATATTATACAAAGCTATACAATACACCAATTACGCCGTAAAGATTTAGAAACATGTTTCCCATAGCTCATTATGTCCCTTTGTAAATGTGGCCGATATGAATCGCGGGAAAAGCGGGGTCAGTAGAGATCAGAGAGAGCTCGAGAGCCATATTTTCTTACTTGCAGGGACGTCTGCCATGAGGTGGACATGCATTACCCCGAACAGGGCGAATAATAGGCTCATGTTTGTGATTATTACCCACATAATGCCACTTTTAGGCAATGCACACGTTGCATTTGTAATCATCTTCTCAGCATTACAGAATGTTACAAGTTTTAATTTTGTTCTTGTTCCTGGTATGATGATATGGAGTACGTATAGCCTCTTCCAAATTTCACTTGAATTTGGACAGTATCTTCATACATACCCTTGTCGAGTTTCGTTACACTTAAGTTAAGATGACGCTCTAACGAGTTGAGACAAGTGAACAGTGCATGATGATTTCTATTTTCATGCAGAACGCCCATTGCATTTCAGGTTTCAAGAGCCACTTCTCAAGGTCCCTTAATGATATCATGTAAATCTATTTAGTGACCTTAATAAGTTGCTTTATGAATCGATTCCTTGAATTCGGAATCCATTTAGAAAACAGTTGGGTTTTGCGTAATTGATGTTTGGCCCATTGAAACGCATAGAGAAAAGTGGCACACATCTACTGCAGTAAATTTAACACACATATCTCTGGATTGTCTATCCAGTAAATGAGATGGAACAAATAAATGTAAAAGCTTGGTTTCTTTTAGCTTTCTTCTTTAAACTAGTATGTACTTTTATTAAAGTTCCTTTAGAATATCACGATAGAAAACGACATTTTCTGATTGTATCATTTTTATGCAGGCTGTAGAGACTACTGTTCATCCAATTAGCTTAGACCCTCGGTTTTTAATTAATATTAGAGAAGGTAGAGGTGTCGGGAAGAAATCGTGAAAGAAAAGTTGGTATTCACTAAATTACCCAACAGGATTTTTAAATTTCAAAACATATGGATGGAATTTTACCTACAAATCTATTGAAATTTGACCCTTTTGATCTGTTCAACGTCTGGTAACATTTACAAATGACGTGTGAGGTGGTCTTTGGTATTATACATACGAGGTAGGAAGCGACTATCGATATGTAGCGAAGCTTAGCGATACCCACTGCGATCAATATCGGTGGACCAGAAGACCTTGGTCGGACAGTGACGGGCATATATCGTGCCATCTTCTCTTAAACTAAGGTGCAACGAGAGATTTCAAATTAATAGATGTTCCTAAAAAATATAAACATTCTGATTTTTTGCAATAGTGTAAAGCTTGCTACCAAATACACCCCCATGTGAAAGGATTAAGCTGAGAACTGCTTCTTTGGTACAAAAATTGTGAAATTTCTACTTTCGTATAGGGGCAAATATGAAATTCAGTCTTTGTTTTCTATTGAAATATAAGCATATACAAATCATCTTTTGTTTTCATTTTAAGTTATTTCTTTATCAAAGTAAAAGGAACTGGATCTATTGAGCGTCTAATCTATTTAAAATCACTACATATTACAGAAAATATGGATGACTTGAAATCTCTCGTTGCAAATTTATAAGGACATAATACAAAGAATGTATTGTATTTGTATTTCTGTGAAAGTTTGAAGCGGGAATAAAATAGACGCTTATTGTACCACGGAAGAAAGAGATAAGAAGGAACCATATAACGACTTCCACAATCCGATTTTAATCTGTTTATCCATTCACCGCACAAAAGGAAGGGACTCAAAAACCACCCTTTGATCATAATCCCTCTGCCGCAATCGATGATAGGCGAGCAATCATTACTGTAGAATATTTTGAAACTCTATGTCCGAACACGTAAAGTGTAAAAGTATATTGCATATTACAACATGTTCCGGCGGTCTCCGGTGTGTATTTGTTGTTGTTTTCCTAAGAAGTTAATGTACATCGTTATGCGTTCAGCTTTACTGCCCAAGACTGCCCAGTGTGAAAAATAAAGGATGAAAGTTTGATTAAATTTGAAAGTTGGACCCGGGGGGGGGGGCGTCTTGGATTTTCGTTGGGCACCCATGCTCGTTCCAGGGGTTCTGAAAGCGACCTCTAACGGGACCAATTTTCAGTTAAAATATACCCGAGCAGTAATATGACATCCTTACTGTGCTTTTTTTAAATATATTTTCCGCTAGTATTATCCCAGTTATATACACTCTTTTGAAATTACACTTATAATGTATTATAAACATCTTTACTTGTATGCAAAATATTTTTGATTAATATTGAAACAATTATTTTTCACTGTAATGCATTATTTATCATATTGTTTTTGCTGTAGGCCTATTCTATGATGAACAAATAAAATTTGATTGAAGATTGAAGGTAATTTGCAGTGAGATTATACCCCTTACGGGGGCCTGTTCTCAATACATGAAAAAATATACACATTTAAAATAGCCAACATACAAGAAAAATGACACTTGTACAACTGCAATAAAAACATACACACTTAGGGTTATTTTGCTATTATGTTTAGGTTAATTTGTCCTATTTGTTTCATTGTGACCAGTCACAATTCACAACTGAATTTGTACCCCCAGCGGGCTATAACTTTAATTTATTAATTTAAATTTTATACCCCTAGCGGTAGTTCCGCAATTTGCAGCTAGTCCTCTTTTTTTTCAGAACGAGCATGGGTTTCCCATCAAAATACAAGACCCCCCCCCCCCCGGGCGTGTTGATCGGTTTCCAATGGATTCGGCCATAGTTGAGTATTCGCTGATTCCCGATTACCCGGAATCTTTTCGCATTGATGATAAACCAAGGGGGTGAAACGCATTCAAACCCAGTCGTCCGTGTTGGGTGCTGACATTTTTATAGGCCGAATAATTAATCAGTTTGGGTGCTTGTATACACACAGTAAGTCAATTCGATAGCAAACAATCCGCCAAACTATCGGTGTTGGATGTTGGGTGCTATTGGGTGTTTAATTTTGTCCTACCCATGGCCACACAACGAATGAAATGAACGCGTCCAGTCGTCTTGATTTAAATCAACCGCCTTAATGAATACATCTTTTTCCACCTAAAGCGCGCATTGCATTATGAGAAAAAAGAGTAGCGAGCCCACTGATCCAGGTACCTATTATTACACCTGGGGCCACCTCTAACACATACATTAATTGTATCACTACCGATTAGTGTATATGCAAAGCCGGCACCCACAGTAATTGGAAGAAGCGGAGGCAGGCATTGCTTTCTATTGGTGTACTCTCTGTTTTCTTTGTGGTTCGGCAAACCATCGAGACGGTGAATTTCTAAAGATTACGTAAACGTTTTGCCTCTCTATCTATATAGAACCTCTTTGATACAACCACCAAAAGAGGTTCTATATATATAGAGAGGCAAAACTTTACGTAATCTTTAGAATTCACCGTCTCGCATGTTTTGCAAACCACAAAGAAAACCTAGAGTACCAACAATAAAAGCAATGGCTGCCTCGCTTCTCCACATACTGTGGGTGCCGCTTTAGGGATATACATACTCGGTAGTGATACAATTAATGTATGTAGTTAGAGGTGGCCATGTGTAAAAATAGTGTAACCTGGATCATTGTGCTCAGATACTCTTTTTTCTCATAATGCAATGCGCGCTTAGTGAAAAGATGTATTCATTGATGCGTTTATTTAAATCAGGTGGGGGGAGACGACTGATGAGTCATTTCATTCGTTGTGTGGCCATGGTAGGACAAATTTACCACCCAGAGCCCCCACATCCAACACTGATATTTTGGCGATTTGGTTTGTATCGAATTGACATTATTGTGTATACAAGCACCAAACTGATAATTATTCCGTGCAATATTCAAAATTTCAGCGCCAGTCACGGCAACTGGTTTTGAATGCGTTTCACCCCTTGACAACCACGAACTGAGAATTTTCTCGAGCCAAAATTCTGAATAGGATATCCTCGAAGGGCAACTTAGGAGAATATGATACACATGCTATTATAGGGCGGC
The DNA here is from genome assembly GCA_023653785.1 of Ophioderma brevispina. Taxonomy (NCBI): domain Eukaryota; kingdom Metazoa; phylum Echinodermata; class Ophiuroidea; order Amphilepidida; family Ophiodermatidae; genus Ophioderma; species Ophioderma brevispina. Next base: position 293,842 of record JAMKCH010054012.1, on the reverse strand, counting down.
AGATAGATTTCGTTCAAACGTCACGTGGGTCGTTGTGGTTCCTTCTTATCTCTTTCTTCCATGATTTGTAACTACCCCCCCCCCCCCCCCAACCCCCCCACCCCCCCCCCCCCCCCCCCCCCCATTCCCACACATTTTTCATTATTTCGATCCATGTCTTCTCCTGTCAAAGAGCGATGCAACGTTTAACACACCAATCTTATAAATGGAACATTCCTGAAAAATTTTATCCTATTCCTTGCCGATTGATGGCCCCAAATCGTCAGAAATTGAATAGAATGGGGTTTGAAAAGTACTCTTCGCATGCACCTTCAAAAACTTGTTGGGTAATTAGGTGATTTTTGAGATTGAATAGCTAAGTTGCTTTCACGTTTTTTCCCGACACCAATCCGTTCTAATATTAATTCAAAACCGAGGATCTAAGCTTATTGGAACGGAACGTATTCCACCATGCACTGTATGTGAAAAATAGTGGTGATTGCCGGATGGAACAGAGCGCGCACTTTCCTGTTACAAGCATCGATTGTTCACTTGGCAGGTAAGGTATTATGCTAGGAACCTGCGTGAATGGGTCCATTCCGTCCTTAGCCCATCCTCCTTTGTAATTTGTTGGAAAATAGAGTGTCCCCAAATAATATCCTAAAAGCGCCCCAATTGCAGGTCTTTAATAAACATTTATGCAAATTATTTATACACTTAAAAGTATTCTTATTAGCTTTTCAAAAAGCAACCCCCTTGAATTCGGGTCCCAAATGACTGAGTTGTCCTTTATTTTAAGACAGGCTTCCGTTTTTAATACTATCCTCAAAAGCACTTTTACCCTCGTCTACCTGAGCTATTTTTTGCAACAAAACTGCCGAAGTATAGGTAGCACGTTCAATGTTACCCGTACAGTTGAGTATGAACCATTTTTTTGCTGAAAATGATAGATTAGGGTGTGTAGAATAAGAATCTGCCGGGTGCCACCTGGGCATCCTTGAGCATTTTGAGAAATCCAAGATGGCGTCGCCCTAAATGATAATTATCTATTCAACCCTATATTATCAAAATAAATGGAGTTACTAGATATACTATAGGATCCAATGAACAAGTGTATGGCACTTGTAACATTAAGTCATACTTCAAATTCAAAATGGAAGCCAAATCCAATAATTTTAAAATATGCCCTATAACAGCAATACCTGCGATAAAAATAGACGTGAAGTACTTAGGTTATGTTGCTAGACACAATAAATGTATTTCTGATACATTTAAAAATGTAACATGGCGTCAATCAATATGGCGACCAAAAACGTGAACATCTTCAAAAAATACTTATATTTATAAGTATTACAGCCTTCAAATCGAAATCAATGTGTCAATGACATTAGAAATGTACCTTTGATCCTAACCAATGTACAACATAATATTTCAATTTGTTTTGAATGCGCCAAAATCGAAATATAACTAATATGGTGGAAAATTGTCAAAATACCATTGGAATTACATTTTTTCACATATATTGCACTCAATTTATAATCTGATCCATTTTTATTTATCGGGATTACCTGGTATCACTTGGTTGTGATCATAGGTACATTTCTAATTGTTTCATTGACACAATAATTTATACTTGAAGGTAATATATTTAGAAATTTGTGTCAAGTATTTTTTGAAGATATTCACGTTTTGTCTGCCATATTGATGTTTATTTTTTATCGCAGATATTTGCTGTTATAGGGCATTTTTTTAAAATTATTAGATTTGGCTTCCATTTTGAATTTGGAGTATGACTCAATGTTACAAATGCCATGCACTTGTTCATTGGGTCCTATAGTATATCTAGTAACTCCATAGTTTGATAATATAGGATTGAATAGATAATTTTCATTTATGGCGACGCCATCTTGAATTTCTCAAAATGCTCAAGGATGTCCAGGTGGCACCCGCAGATTCTTATTCTACACACCCTAATCTATCATTTTCAGCAAAAAATGTGTCCATACTCAATTTTACGGTCATCTGATTCCTGTAATTTTGGTACCAAAGGATAGCTTAGAGTTTCTTCTTTCCATTGGTACCAAAATAAGTACCAACATCCCCATCATGACGTCACCATAACGTCATGTTAAGGAAAGTACGAAAATACCGAAAATAGGGTGGAAAATTGATATTTCGCAATTTTAGCGACTCAAACACCTTATTATAGCACTAAAATGCTCTCATTATATAAAACTAGTCATTTCCCATCAAGTAGAGTAAAAAACGCATGAAAATCTGATATTCCTTACCTTTTTGGCGAAAAATTGAATTTTCCCTTATTTTACACTGTGTGTCTATGGAAATTGGCAGTTTTGCTGACAAGCGAACTTTATGACGTCAATGTGACGTAATGCTAGGCTTGTTGGTACTCATTTTAGTATCAATGGAAAGAAGAGGACCATAGCTATCTATTGGTACCAAAATCAAGTGTCTGTGATTTTCCTGTGTTGTGTTAGGCATGTTGGTACGTCTCTCCCGAAGGGTGGGGGTTGCCACCCCCCATACATCACTTCGGGATAACCCTGTATCTTACCTATACCCCTGTGGATGCTTTTGGATGAAAAGGAGCGGAAAATGTAATTTGACATTACGTTAAATAATTTGACACCAAAAAGGGGTTTTAGCAAGCCGGGAAAAAATAAGGGACAACTCAATCATTGGTTATGGGAGCAGTAAGCAGTAAGTAAGCTAACAAAATTTCCCAAATGTATATATACATAACGTCATTAAAAGACGATCAGATTAAAAATATGACTCTCCAAGAAGCGTAGACTACATTGCATACTTGAGCTAATAATTATAATTTGTGTAACATTGTGACTATTTCAGTACCAAGTGCGATATCAACATCAACCTGCCAAACGTCTCCAGCAAGCAATGCCAGATTAAAATCACTCAAAATAATGAGGTAATGATGTATTTTTGAACATTTGTGAGATATATTGCGTTATCCCCTGTTTGTTCATGCAATACCAAAACAAGAGTGGTTACACACTTAAAGGCTGACTCAGAGATTTCCCGAGTTGGGCGCCCTCAATTTTAATCACTGTGCGAAATAGCTAAGCTCAAATCGAAGTCCTTCATAGAGAAAATCATAACTTTGTTACAAAATAGCTCAAAATTCCGGATCCGGAATTTTTGTTATACACTGTATCCTATGGCACTGTGAAACATAAATGCTTCCTGCATCGAAATGAAAAATCCAATTCATCTCAAACTTTGGAATTCAACATTTTAAGTGACCATATGTAGTTCTAGTAGAAGTCATATTTCGAAATCTCTGTGTGCATGACATCTACCATAGCTTATAATATTAACTAGAGCTATTCGTTTTAGACCACGAACCCTCAGTCATATTACTCGAGTAGCATGTGATGAGGACAGTATATGATTTAATAATATGTAATAATAATAATAATACTAATACTACTACTAATAATAATAATAATGAGACTTATAAAGCGCATTTTACAAAGTAAGCAAGGCGCTGACAGAAATAAAACGGAGAAAGGCCGTGGAGAAAGGCAAGAAACACCAAGAGCTTGGAAAAAGATGTGACTCGAGAAGGTCGTTAAATAGATTCATCAGTTTTGTAGAAGTTTCACAATAACACTATTAGTTTGACAAAAACAAGTGTTTGTTGGAATAACACGACTTGAGAAGCCTTTCAAGGGCAGATGTACTATCAAGCTCACGGATGTTGGTAGGCAACTCATTCCAAAGGCGAGGCCCAGCAATAGAAAAGGCAGGATAACCAGCGTTCCCTTAAACGTAAAATATCAAAGGAGATTGCTGAATCTGAGTGAAGAACTGAATTTTTTAATATAGATTTGTACAAAAGGCAGTTATTGGTCAAACGCTACATACAGCGAGAGTCACGTGTTATCTCTCTTTCTGAGAAACAACCCCTCAACAATTGGAGCAGGAGCAGGAGCAGAATATCATAGGGCTTTATTTAGGAGTTCGTTCACCCCCCCCCCCCCCCCCCCCCCCCCCAGAAAAGGTTTGACACTAGTATATACCCTGTAGGTTATCACCACTAACCTGGCTGCCGTAAGGATCAAAAATCTTGAGTGGACTACGTATAGACCAGTTAACAACAATGTTTGTAAACATGTTAGGGCCTGGTATCTTGGAAATAGGTCGGCCTGACTGTTACACACTGGGCAATTGTATCTGTTAGAGTTTTAATATTATGGGCCATAACGATTCGCAGGAATGGATTCGCAGGCAACAAAAGAAGTGAAGTAGGATGTTAAAGGAAATATGTCATGATTCTGAATATTTGGAAAATTTGGTATGGATGGAAAGCTTAAGTAACGTAGATTACATATAAATCAAAATAAGTTGAAAATTGTCCACATTTGTTGAGTATTTTGCCCTTTTAATTTCCCGCCCAATAGCTTACTCGAAAACGATTCCGACAAATCCACATCGCAGGCAAATGGTGACGTCAAAGTGATGACCATCCATAATTTGCGTCGTTGTGACCATCATATCGCAGTGTTGCCACTTCAATAATAATTAAACACAACGAAATGAAACAAAATATGTCATTCTGTAACTTTTTTTTCTAATTTTATTATTACTTTCATTAATCCATCAATATTACAGTGTCAGCAATAACAATTGGAGTAAACACGATGTTTTGGTCATCACTTTGACGTCACGAGTTGGGCGCTTTTGATCAATGAAGCCGTGGCGAAAAATCCGCCCGTTTTCTTCGTATGTCAAAAAAGCAAAAATTAAAATGCCTCTATTTTGTTAATTTTACATCAAATTGTATTATTTTTTCGGGAATTCGTGATGTATTTACATATATTTTATGAATGTAAGTCAAACTGAGCTTGACAAAAATCTTGACATATTTCCTTTAACTGGTCTATACTTTCTTGCATGGCATCTGAAAACAACTCAAGTCTGAAAATGGACTAGTTATATTAACCCTCGTCTAACGAAGGGTGGTTACCACCCCCTTCAGGTTTCCCCCGGGTTGCTAACAGGGGCGTTTCCAGGATGACATACCCCCGGGGGGGGCAAACTGAGGATGGACTTTTGGCGCCCCTGTGGAAATTGAAAATGGGACGCCTTCGCACGTCTTGTAGTATATGCATAAACATAAACTTTTTTTTCGGCGAGCGTAGCGAGCCGGAAAATTTTGTGTCGGCAAATGGACAGTTTTGTCTGGGAACGCCCCTGCAAGTGATAAATAACAGTTAGTTCCGACTTCCGAACAAGTAGCTTTATTAAATCAACAGACGCCAACTTTAACGTAACGCCGAAAAAGGCTGAGAACGTGGCCGGACGTAGATTTAGTTGTTCATGAATGAATGCAGCTACATTCTCCTTGATTTTGCGTTAGCTCATCTCTGAGGCTCAATTTGAGTTTTTTCTAATAATAATACAATTTGATTTTTCCTTTATGTGAGCCCTTTCTTTGACTTTTTTCGTACTCTTTTATCTCTGTAGGCTATTCCTCTTTTTTAGAATTCCCTTTTGCACCCCTTAAACTTTGTTCAACCCCTTTCCTTCTTTTCTGTTTTTGCACCCCTTTTTTATTCTATAGCCCCTTTTCTGTCAGTTTCAGTTGCTTTTTCGCGCCCCTTTCCAATTTTTTCACCCTTTCCTTTTCTTTTCTGTTTTGACGCCCCTTTTATTCCCCTTTAAACTCCAATTTCCTTGCTATTCTTTGCGTCCGTTTCCTTAAACTATTTTATAACCCTTTTCGTTTGTTTTAGGTTGTTTGCGCCCTTTATTTTTCGTTAGCTCCAATTTATTTTGATATTTTAGCGCCCCTTACTTCCTTAAACTTTTTCTCACCTTTTTATGCTTTTATCTTTTTTGAAGCCCCTTATGTTCCTTTTCTTTCCACCTTCCTTTGTTCCTTTTTGGGCGCCCTTTCCTTTCTCCGTTTTGCTTTCCCTTTTTTGTCTTTTTTGCTGGCACCTATCACACCCCTTCGTTTTTCATTCTTTGCTTTTCTTATAGTGCTTTTGGCGCCCCTTCCTTTACTATTTTATACGCTCTTTTTCATGTTGATTCGATTTCCCTTTTTAATCCCATTTTCGCCTAATTTTGGCGCTTCTTAGCTTTTGCCCTTACGTTTCCATCCTTTTAATTGTCCCCTTCCCCTTTTCCATTTCCTTTCCACCCCCCCCTCCCCCTTTTTTTTTGCTTTTGTCTGTCCCCTTTCCTTTCCTTTTCCACGTTCTTCCTTTTCTTCTTCTCTCTTTCCTTCTTTTGCTCTTTTCCTTCTTTTTGGGCGCCCCCATTGCCCCCCCCCCCCAAGATACGCACTGCTAAAACCCTTTTTGGTGGCCACATTTCTTAATTAGTGTCAAATGACCTTTTCTCGCTCTTTTCATCCAAATCAAACATCCCTATCTATCTAACGGCCGCGCCGGATGCTGTTCACCACATAGCGCCAATGTCCCTGTTTGTCATAAGTTGGGAGTCAGATTGATTCCCTGCGGATTTCCCGACAATCACATCTTGTAGTTAAGGGGCGCCGGACCCCTGTTTTAGCATGGAACTTCCAACATGTGACGTCCTGAGACTACTTGATCACCGCACGATGACGTGACCGGCAAATCAGATGACAGTGCACGGCGTTTGGGCCACAGCAGATGAAATTGGAGGATATCTCACTACGTGCTTTGGTCTTGTGCTCACGCAGGATATGTTTTGTACTCGCATAAGAAGATGGGTGTAGGGTGCCATCCAGTCATCTGTAGCTCTTTCGTCATGGCCAGGTCTCAGATCCATATAACAGGAGACTCTGTACACAGGCTCTGAAGGTCAGCTTGTTGAATTGGAGATACGAGATTGCCATAAGTGGTGTAGTTTTTGCAAGGCATTCCAAGCTTGTCCTTTGCTTGACCGGAAGTCTTTCTGCTGCGGCCAGTGGCGTAACAGGGTGGGGGGGGGCAGGGGGGGGGCGTTGCCCCCCCTGGCGACTTTGGCCGGGAAAAAAGTGGCAAAAAGTAGCTAACTCACCTTTTTTTAGCCCTCTGACCGGAAAAATTGGCCTTTTGACCCCCGCGATATAGGGAAAATTTTCCCAAGACTGGTAATTTGCCCCCTCAGAGCCGGCAGGCCCGTTACGCCCTGCTGTCGGCAACATCAATCGGGGTATAGGTAAGATACAGGTTGCCTGAGAAGTACACATACCTAGTACACACAAAATGACACAGACACTGTCCAATGATTGCCTTTTGACCCCTGTACAAATTACCGCCAGCATGTCACAGACTCGAGTGCTACGTTATACAAAATTACCCATTCTCATTCAGACATGCCGCTACAATCACTGATTTTATCTTGAACCCAGACCAAGTTCACTGAGAGCAGGCTATAACCCGTGATGCATAGGGGTAGCAAACTGCTTATAGGGAAGCATGTGTCTTAGTTTCGTATTCGGCCGTGGTCTAGTTGCAAGCATACATGTTAGTTCTATACTAAAATCTTATGTAAAGAAATTCGAAGGGAAAATGAAAATGGAAAGATGTTGAAAGAGCATCACTTAAGGTGCGTGTTTCGAAATGGAGGTGGAGAGAAGGAAAAGCTCTGTCCAAACCCCTTTGACCGCGATGATCATCGCCGCGCTCGTAAAACAGGTCGTAAAACTATTGTATTGGTACAATACAACACGAGATCAATATTGATGCTGAATGCATGTGCATCAACATTGCATCGAGGTACATAGTTAAGCTGATAGCGACATATATTGTAAGAAACGTGCATTTCTTTTATAAAAGCATGAAACTTGGCATAAATGTTTAAAATTAAATACTGATTATTGATTATTTTAAGATATGGAACCACGTCACCGTCAATCATCTTCAAGGTCAAACAAGGTCATTTGGGGTCATTTGATTCTAGTTTTACTCGTACGTTTCAGCTTTTAAAAACTTGAATGTTTTGTAACGCCGTATTTCTTAAAGTATGATATTTGGAGACGAAATCTAACTCGAATTGGGAAGAAAAATGCCGTATCTAAACAATGACACCAAACTTGACAGTGCCCGAAGTTGCCCGTTTTTTGAATTTTGTCCCGAAGTTGGCCACATTTTAGTGAAATATGAGACCCTTGGCGATTGTTAAAATGGACGTCCCATTGCCAAATTTACCACAGCATTGTAATGTACATCGATGCAATGTTGATGCATATGCATTCAGCATTAACATTGATCTCGTAGTACGTTGTTATTTGCAATGTAATCAAAATCTATTTTATAGTATTCATGTTTTTAGGAAATATACAGATGATTAAATTCTGTTATCAATAGAGCATATTCAACGAGTAGGCCTAGGGCTAGGCCTGGCCCTATATCAATTTATTTTTGCCATTTTGGTTTCAATACATCTTGGTAGGCAAGGGGGCTGGGGCAACATTTCACAGAGCGGATACTGTCGGGATGAAGAAGGGGATTCGCATATTAACTTACTTGAGCAATATTTTTTGGGGGGCGGGGAGAGCAAAGCACCCAATAAAAGTCAAACCTCAATCATTTAAGAAGGTTCTCTGAACAGTGGCAGCACCAGAAATGGGTTTTTTGGGGGTATCGAGCAATAATGGCACATTTTTGAAGAGCGCCCCCAATTTTCAAAATTTGATATTTTGGCACAGTTACGTTGGTAATTGTCTAGGGAACTATACCTTCCGGCTATACCTGCGAACGAGAATGCTAAAAAAATGTGTATTTATCATAAAATAAGCGATTTTGTCATTAGAATTGGGATCCCATATTGGACTTAACGGCAGAGCTAGAAATGCTACGTTTATGTCCGTCCATGATGAAATAGTGCCACCTTAAGCATGTTAAGAAAATAACCTCTAACTTGACTTGCCTGAACCAATAAAACAACTAATTGATGAGCGTAGACACGTACATGGCGTTGTTTCCCGGCTATTTCACATTGGAAGGCTGTTTCCAGCAGCCGTTGAATTATTATCGGAGATCTCCGATAATAATTATTCTAATTACAAAATTCCTTCGTTTGTGACACATAGACATTTTCGAGCTTAACCATTCACAGGTATACTTTACTAGCCAGTTACCAATGCAACTGTGTAAAAATCTCATTTTTAAAAAAAAATTGGGGCGGTCTTTAAAAAAGTGCTATTATTGCTTTAATAGAGCTTTCTCCTTCTCTCCTACCTCTATGGCCCATTGTACTCAATTGAGTGCTTCTGCTCATAGAATTCAAGATTCCTTAAAATGCATACCGCTGTGGTGTGTTCTACCTGGCCTATTTTGACCTGCTACCCCCTTCATGACCCAAAACTATGAGCACTATGATTTTCCCATTAAAATGTTGACTGTCACAGTGTAAAAGTATAAAATATATAAATCGGATTGTTCTATTTTGTGGCTTTGGTGATTAAAATGTGATATTACTTGTAGCATTTTCAAACAAATTCACCGAAATGTATCCCCAGTGAGCTATGTCCCTGTATCTCTTCAATGAAATGTTCATGGTTATGTTAATGTATTAAGCTTAAGAGATAAGAGGACATTTCCAGCAAAATATGCCCCTCCCATTTTTTAAACAATTTTACCAATATATTAAATCAAACCTGGTGGGAATAAGCCGTAAAAGCCATCTTCATGTAATAATTATGCTTTTGTATTTTCTGTCGTGCATGATCCGAGTATGCTTGTTTATGGGGCCGATCAGGACAGCAGGCAAGTTCAAAACTTACTTTTTTTGTTTTCTTTTCTTTGTTCAATAAACCTACGAAATGTCCTCGGTTAGTATTCTACAACAAAGTGCAAATTTATACAAATGTGTATCCTCAGAAAATCTCCTCGTGTCCCTTTAAATGAAGAAGACCCTCTTTGATTAAGTCGAAATGTATGTCACAAATAGATCTATGAAAATGTTTATGATGTGTTAGAGTTATGCAACCTTATTCTGCATGCTTTAATGTATTTTGACCTCATTTGACCTTTTGTGAACTCTAGGTGACATTGAACTTGACCTATGCAGGTGGTACCATATCCAATTGTTTTCCAAATTTAATTCTCTACCTCTCTGCCAAATTTGATGCTTTTATAACAAAATGCACAATTTTTACCATTATCTGTTTAACTAACATTACAATGTTGTGGTAAATATGACCAACTTTGGGACAAAATTGAGAAAACGGACAACTTCGGGCACTGTCAAGTTTGGTGTCATTGTTTAGATAAGGCATTTTTCTTCCAAATTCAAGTTAGATTTCGTCTCCAAATATCATACTTTAAGAAATACGGCGTTACAAAACATCCAAGTTTTCAAAAAACTAGAATCAATGTAACTCATCTTAGGAACATGCTATCTCCGATTTTTTTGGACTGAAATACTCAGAATTTCGGCTGTAATCGACTCAATCTCTTGTTTTCGTCTCCACATGTAAATAAACCACTGCGCATCTGGGATATACCTTTCTGCGCACAGGTCATATCTTGTTCAACTGAGCGTGCCCCGCTTCTGTCGGCGATGATCATGGAACATGAAAGAGTACTCCCTGCCGAGAAGTGCAAGTGGCCTTTGTTGGTCTATGCTTTTACAATGAGTTGCCAAGTGATAAAATTGGGATAATCGGCGTTGCGTAATGCAAAATAGGAAGAGCTTTCTCCTTCTCTCCTACCTCCATGCCCTGATTTCGCATTCCTACCGAAGTCCGAATTTGTTTAAGTCCGAAGACGTAATTTCCTTCTTAACCAATTTACAACGAAGGCAGGATTATTTTCGATTTTGAATAGGTAAAATGTCCTTGGCCATGAATTTAAATGGTTAACTATTATTTACAAGTTTAACACAGGGTCATGTTTTTTAAGTTGGGCACCTAAAAAGGGTGGATTTGTTGCATTCTTAGTTCCCAAAACTTGTTTACATGCTTGTAGTTTGTTAATTTGATATGAGACAGAGGTTGTTTTGGTATTATTTTTTTTCCTTGGATATTGGCCTTCCAATTTCTGAAGCAAAAAATATGATTTTAGTTTGTACTAATTACTGTAACTCGTTAAGCGTAAAAAGTCAGGGGTGGATCATGTGGCGGAGGAGCATGTGGCGGAGGAGCACAATGCTACAAATGGGTGCTACGGACAAACAAAGCATGATATTAGGTTCAAATATCATAGGCAGGTTTAGGTTGTGATCCTCTTTACTTCAGTAAACTAAAAATCTAGAAAACAACAAATGTTTTGCGACAAATCTGAAAAAGAGCCCTCGTGCTCCATTTTGATCAAAAAAGGCAATTTTCACGAAAACGTTTTGTCGAATTCTCTTCTAACTGTCATAATGGATTGACTTGCTGATTGTACATTAGTAACACATCTCAAGCATGAAATATGTCTATTCAGTACCAGAATTAGGGGAGATAGAAAATTTCGTATAATTTGGACCACCCTGTATCTGTGTATTGAATGGAAGTATTTGTCCAATAAAAGTTTTGTACATGGCTTGGTGGGGCAATGTTGTTAATATTATTAAAACAAGTGCCAAAAATATTGTTAATTCATCACTGTTGTTTAGGGGGGTGACACCCATAAAACTGAATACCTTTTCTTAACTTATTTTGCCTTGTACACCCTGTATATTATGAGTCACCCTGTATGATGAACCACGTGTTTGTTTCTGAAATCGGCGAGATTGCTCTCAGAATATATGTACTTATATAGGGGTAAAAACAGTTTAAACGTTATAGAATCAAACCTGTAAAATAATGTAGTTTGCCTAAAAAATGCACATGAAACGCAATGGGTCCCACTTTAAAAAACATGACCACAGAGGGTGGTAGGCCTATTTGATTTTCCTTGATACTTTGCTTTGGTTATTATTTTACTAGTACCAAGTACATGCCAAGCAAGTGTGCATTGGGTTCTCCACGTGTTTAGATCATACATTTACCTCTATTTTCAGTGCTGAGGTCTCACAGAGACGCTACGCACTGCACTGGGCCTCGCTGAACGTTTTATAAGTAACGTGTATATTTAGGAAAACCAATTTTGCTTCATGATAAATATGACACACCACCTAGGTATTTGGTTATTCCCACCCAGTATTCCCAATCTGCAAATTATAAGGACATTAACCTAATTGATCGAACTGAGTTCATGTGACCTACATTGCTGAAAATGACTTTGGATATGATGAAAAAAGGGCAAAAATTTGACTTTTGAGCATTCCGTTCATAGACAATCTAAAACACAAGTGTTTCTTGACATCAAAGTTGCTTCACCTTAACTTAGAGCACCCAATTCACATATCAGGAACCTGTTATAACTGGTAAATGCTATTGCTATTCAACAGGTAACTGACTCAATGTATACACTGCATACAGTGCTATCATATCACAATAGTATTATCGCTTTATTCAGCACGGTGAAGTCAGCATCATATTGGCACATTGGCAGATTCAGATTGGCATATTGGCACATTGGCAGATTCAGATTGGCATATTGGCACATTGGCAGATTCAGATTCACCGAGTAAACGTTTCGCTAGAGGGCGTTGTATTTAAATTCAGCTGTAAAATTCATTAAAAATTAAATTCTATATTTAAGGGCTTATAGCTAAAAACTGTACTAAAAACATATTTTTTATTTACCCTTAATCTTACACTTAGGGTATGCTCTCACTATACTGAGAAAATAAAGGAATTTCACCGAGGAAACTTTTCGCTAGAGGGCGTTGTATTTAAATTCAGCTGTAAAATTCATTAAAAATTAAATTCTATATTTAAGGGCTTGGGGTTAAAAACTGTACTAAAAACATTTTTATTTACCCTTAATCTTACACTTAGGGTATGCTCTCACTATACTGAGAAAATAAAGGAATTTCACCGAGGAAACTTTTCGCTAGAGGGCGTTGTATTTAAATTCAGCTGTAAAATTCATTAAAAATTAAATTCTATATTTAAGGGCTTGGGGTTAAAAACTGTACTAAAAACATATTTTTTATTTACCCTTAATCTAACCCTAAGGGTATGCTCTCACTATACTGAGAAAATAAAGGAATTTCACCGAGTAAACTTTTCGCTAGAGGGCGTTGTATTAAATTCAGCTGTAAAATTCATTAAAAATTAAATTCTATATTTAAGGGCTTATAGCTAAAAACTGTACTAAAAACATTTTTATTTACCCTTAATCTTACACTTAGGGTATGCTCTCACTATACTGGAGAAAATAAAGGAATTTCACCGAGTAACTTTTCGCTAGAGGCGTTGTATTTAAATTCAGCTGTAAAATTCATTAAAAATTAAATTCTATATTTAAAGGCACTATCAGTGATTTGCTAAATCATAAAATCGAAAAAATCTTCGAAAATCAGATTTTTGCATATCTGTAACAAGTACGGGAACCCTAACATACCCTGCAAATGATAAGACCAGAAGCAACCTAATAAGCACAGAATCCGATATTTTAGCCATTACTGTCCGAACGGACACTTACTACAACACGTAATTCAATGGAGAGTCAAATCTTTGAAGACTGCCGTTTTCTTCCTTTTCTGGCAATTCTTCAGTTGGAAAAAATAACTTATGAGAATTATACAGACTTAACCTTCGATTTTAAGCTATTACTGCAAATTTCAAATATTTTGACTCTTTCGGGTGAATCACTGGGCTTATAGCTAAAAACTGTACTAAAAACATATATTTTATTTACCCTTAATCTAACCCTTAGGGTATGCTCTCACTATACTGAGAAAATAAAGGAATTTCACCGAGTAAACTTTTCGCTAGAGGGCGTTGTATTCAAATTCAGCTGTAAAATTCATTAAAAATTAAATTCTATATTTAAGGGCTTATAGCTAAACACTGTACTAAAAACATATTTTTTATTTACCCTTAATCTAACCCTTAGGGTATGCTCTCACTATACTGAGAAAATAAAGGAATTTCACCGAGTAAACTTTTCGCTAGAGGGCGTTGTATTTAAATTCAGCTGTAAAATTCATTAAAAATTAAATTCTATATTTAAGGGCTTATAGCTAAAAACTGTACTAAAAACATATTTTTTATTTACCCTTAATCTAACCCTTAGGGTATGCTCTCACTATACTGAGAAAATAAAGGAATTTCACCGAGGGAACTTTTCGCTAGAGGGCGTTGTATTTAAATTCAGCTGTAAAATTCTTTAAAAATTAAATTCTATATTTAAGGGCTTATAGCTAAAAACTGTACTAAAAACATATTTTTTATTTAGCCTTAATCTAACCCTTAGGGTATGCTCTCACTATACTGAGAAAATAAAGGAATTTCACCGAGTAAACTTTTCGCTAGAGGGCGTTGTATTCAAATTCAGCTGTAAAATTCATTAAAAATTAAATTCTATATTTAAGGGCTTATAGCTAAACACTGTACTAAAAACATATTTTTTATTTGCCCTTAATCTAACCCTTAGGGTATGCTCTCACTATACTGAGAAAATAAAGGAATTTCACCGAGTAAACTTTTCGCTAGAGGGCGTTGTATTTAAATTCAGCTGTAAAATTCATTAAAAATTAAATTCTATATTTAAGGGCTTATAGCTAAACACTGTACTAAAAACATATTTTTTATTTACCCTTAATCTAACCCTTAGGGTATGCTCTCACTATACTGAGAAAATAAAGGAATTTCACCGAGGGAACTTTTCGCTAGAGGGCGTTGTATTTAAATTCAGCTGTAAAATTCTTTAAAAATTAAAATCTATATTTAAGGGCTTATAGCTAAAAACTGTACTAAAAACATATTTTTTATTTACCCTTAATCTAACCCTAAGGGTATGCTCTCACTATACTGAGAAAATAAAGGAATTTCACCGAGTAAACTTTTCGCTAGAGTGATTTTTGCAATATAAATGATGTCACATCATCTTTCAAAGGGCTAGCGAACAACCCAGAATATCAACAGCATTCTATAAATGAACTACTATTGCTTATAGCTGGGTAAAACAGCTCGCGAATGTTTGTAACAAAATATGTAAAATAGCGATCTGAAAAAAGATGATTTTTCATTAGAAGCGGGGTTTCAGGGTTCAGACAAAGCTGGTGTCATGTATATTAGGTCAATATTTTGATTATTGACACGTGCCTGAAATTTATATGTTTTTTACTTTGTTTTGTACTGTCAATTGATGTATTTTTATGAGAGTAAAAGAAGTAATAGTTAAATCTAAATTACCCATATTGTTACAGGCGTCTCTGATCAACCTGTGCCAGATACACCCTACCTTGCTGAACGGCAAAGTGATTACAGATGCGACACTCGTTCGCCACATGGATGTCTTCAGAATTAGTGATCGGTATTTCAGGTACGTGTATGGAAGCATAAGTGTATCATTTTTCTCT
Source organism: Ophioderma brevispina (assembly GCA_023653785.1). NCBI lineage: Eukaryota > Metazoa > Echinodermata > Ophiuroidea > Amphilepidida > Ophiodermatidae > Ophioderma > Ophioderma brevispina. The sequence continues at coordinate 278,497 of JAMKCH010054012.1, read as the reverse complement.
TTAATATCCCTAGTTAACGAGCGTAAACCTAGGATAGCACGAGTCTTATCCCTAGTTAACAGCTCTTATCCATAGATAAGAAGCGCAAACCTAGGATAACAAACCATATCTGGGGTTTACATCTATTATCTATAGACATGGCTGAAAATGACACATTTGTGCTCCTTATCTATGGATAAGACGCGCGTTTGGAAACGTTTTACTGGCATTTTTTCATTGATTTTCTTATGTTTGATGATGATGAAATCCATTCGATTTGGACATATGTGCCCCACCATTTTCAAAATCAAAAAACAAAAAAACATCGATTTTTTTTAAAAAAAAATAGATTATATAATGTCATTTAGTCGGCAAATAACTTCAAACATGGTCAAAATCCTCTCCTTTCAATACAAAATGACACGATTTTCAGTTCAGTTCAGTTCAGTTATTTCACCATCATAAATTATAAACAAAATCAATGTACAAGGTATGGTAGGATGACCCACTAAGAGCAAGCTCGATAATGTGGTCACCCAAATATGTGCAAGGAGACGATTACAAACAATAAAACAGGACAGAAATGTGTAAGACGGACAAGACACGTGAGGACAGACAGACATGTTGGCAGGTCAAATGTCAAGAGCAATTATACAAGGTATGGGGCACCTTCACGGGGTGGTCAGGGGTTAACATGGCCAGACCTGTCCCAACAGGACAACCCGAGCGCAAGGAGAATTAAAAAAAACCACTTGCATGCATCTGAAAAACCCCTGGCGATTGAGCCGGGCACACACGTAACATTCTCTTCACGGTTGGATGACCCGGGAAAAAAATGTCCCCTTTAAACATGCTCTAGGGCAAAAAAACACAGGAAGCCCAGCCCGCCCAACGTGGATATGTCCCCTCTTTAAAGTGCGCCATACATTGTTATATTACAGATACATTTGTCAATGAGTAAGCTATTGAATGTACATTAGGCCCCTAAAATTAATTATTAGTCTCTCGTAGCAATTGCCAAAAGAAGTGGGGAGGGGAGCTGTTTTATAGTCCATATTTTGAAATAAATGACACTAAAGAAAGCCATTTACACTGAAAATGTAATAGAATCTTCAACTAACAGCCGAATAGACCCCTCAAAGATCACAAAAAAAACACAATGTGAGAGCTCAAAAATCACAAAAAAAGTGATATTTTAAAAATCACAAGATAAGCACTTTGGTTAATTAATAACACAGGATTAAATACCTTAAGTAAAATAAAATAAATAATTAAATAAAAGGACTGATCTTATCCCAAATAGATATGGAGGGAAGTCTACGAGAAAATAATAATTGTACATTCATTATGTAGCCTAACTAATAAAACAGGATATAAATAAATAAGTTTAATGATATAGAGACAAGAGATGTTGGGTGTACTTTTTTAAATAAGTAAATACTTTTTGAGATTCTGATGTCTTCGGCAATACTGTTCCACAAGCACGGTCCCTGTCGTTTGATCGTATGTCTTGCAAGGTCAGTGCTAAAGTTACGTCGGCGTAACAAGTGAGCAATTCTAGTGCCGTACGTGTGGAAAGCACTGCTTTTGACATAAAATTATTAAATGTAAGGGAAGATTATTATTAATAAAATGGTACATAAACACAGCTTTATATACAGTTTATGAATATCATAAATGGTAAGAGTATTTCACCTGGAGAATAACGGTGGGGAGTGAGCAAGCCATGGAGCATTTGTACAGGGTCGAATAATTTTCTTCTGTTTGATATGAACACTTTGCAGGTTACAATTATCTAGAATCAGCCAGTACATGTTACAATACTGAAGATACGGAAGCACTAAGGTCCTATACAGAGAAAATAGTGTATCATTAGGTAGGGAATGCTTTAATCTAAACAAAAACAGACCAGTATACTTAGATATTATATTTGTTACATATTTAGTATGATGAGACCAATCAAGGCACTGGTCAATAAATATACCAAAAAAATTTAGTGTGAGTAACAGGTGAGATGGTAATGTCATCAATCTTGATATTCAAATTATGATAACTACGGTTGCTGTATCTGTTTTTAAACATCATGATATTGGTTTTACTAATATTAAGAGATAATTTATTACATTTAAACCAAGTAGCAATATTCATAAGCTCCTTATTAACAACAGTAATAAGTTGATCCATATTTTGATCAGATATTACAATATTAGTATCGTCAGCATAGATAAAAAATGAACATTTTGGGAAGAGTAAACAATGTCATTAAGGTAGATAATAAAGAGCAGAGGTCCCAAAATTGACCCCTGTGGGACACCGCAGATACCAATATTCATATCAGACTCATGGTTATTAATTGAAACATACTGTTTTCTATTGGATAAATAACTCTTAAACCACTCGAAGGCAATACCACGAATACCATAATGATATAATTTGTCAAGGAGAATAGAGTGGTTTATAGTATCGAATGCCTTCGAGAGGTCCAAGAAAATTCCCATCGTATGATGTTTGTTGTCAAGTCTTGTGGCAATTTCACTATAAGCTTCTAAAACAGCCATATATGATGAATAATTCTTTCTAAAGCCATATTGCTTATAATAGAGTAAATTATGATGCGAAATAAAATCATTAAGGCGTTTATGAATAATACGCTCGAATAATTTAGAAAATGCTGGAAGTACAGATATAGGCCGATAATTACCGAGCAAATTAGGATCACCTGTTTTAAATATTGGAACCACCTTAGCAATTTTAAGTTGTGAAGGAAATATACCAGTATTAATTGATAAATTGAAAATATGACACAATGGTGTTATAATAGAATAATAACACTTTTAATAATACCAAGTTTCAAACCATCGTAACCCGGACTTGAATTGAGTTGAGTAATTTACAAGTATCCAAAATGTCATTATGATCAATGGGTAGGAAAAATAGGGAGTTAACAGGCGATTTAATGTTATTCATATAGTTCACAAAACCAGGCTTTACTCAGGAATATTGTCAGCAAAATTGGGACCGATATTAGTAAGTAGTTATTGAACCATTTGCAATTACACTCGGATCCGATTGTTCTCTATTGTTTATGATGAATGTCTTAGGGAGTGTGTTTTTATGTGAGCGGCCCCAAAGCCCATTGAGAATATTCCATGTTTTTTTAAGGTTGTGTTTATGTTCATCGATTAAATCGGTTATTTTATGAATATTTTCTTGGCATTTCTAATTAGAGTGGTCAAGGTATTACGATAGCATGACAATTTATTTTTATTAGCAATTGTTGGGGAGGAGATATATTTTTTTTTATAGTTTTATGTTTCCGCGTAATGGATTTTAGAATTATCCGAGTGATCCATGGTTTACGAGGGTGTCGCCTAGAATGTGATTTGTTACGGTGATGCTTAAATGGAAAACAATGATTATAAATTTCAGTAAACTTGTTCTGAAATATGTCATATGCTTCATTAGGGGTATCTACAGAGGTAACAATCTCCCAATCAACAAGTTCAATGCGATTGTTAAATAAACGAATGTTATCATCACTAAATGAGCGCAAAGAACTCTGTTGTGGTTGTGTATATTGTTTTAATTTGGAAGTAATTAGTACTTTGAAAAATTGGGTAGTGATCAGTTATGTCTGTGACAATATACCGGTTTGAATTTGTTTGTCAATACATTAGTAAAAATATTATCAAGTAATGTTGCAGAATGAGATGTAATACGAGTAGGTCTATCGACAAGTGGAAACATGTTATGCATATGAAAAACATTCATAAATTCATCAACATGAATTATCAATACCAGCTTCCAATAAATTAAAATTGAAGTCACCAGAAATATAAGAATTCTTATTTTCATTAGTAATCGTAGTTAGACATTGTGTGAGGTCAGAAATGAATAGTCTGTCTATTCAGTTTCTATGTGCTCTCGGTAAATATTACCAATAATAACATTTTTGCATTAGGGTTAATAATTTCAACAAAGACTGATTCAGAGTGGTCATTCAGATTAGGTTGATTATGGACTAGCTTAGGTCGTCTCTTTCTAAAAAGAGAGTGAGTTGTGGATGTATAAAACTACACCACCACTTCTTCTGCCTTTCCGTGGAGTATGAAAATAAGGTATAATCTTAATATTAATAAAATTGGAACCATCTTATCTATGGATAAGACGCGCGTTTGGAAACGTTTTACTGGCATTTTTTCATTGATTTTCTTATGTTTGATGATGATGAAATCCATTCGATTTGGACATATGTGCCCCACCATTTTCAGGATACCTAACTATTACTTCAACTAAATATAAAAAAAAATTAGATTATATAATGTCATTTAGTCGGCAAATAACTTCAAACATGGTCAAAATCCTCTCCTTTCAATACAAAATGACACGATTTTGGTGATTTGGCCGTGTTTTCTAGGTTAATAACGTCATTTATGGCCTAATGACACACCGGGCAACACTGTGCCCCAGCATTTTCTTAACGGCAATGTTATAAGCTTTCCAGTAATATAAATATAATTTTCATTGGTCAAGTAGAACTCTAGGATTGTTCACATATACAAAACCCTAGCCAATGAAAGTTTGCCTATCATAAGATCAATAATTGTGCGCCCACCACAATCGTAGCTGGTTTGGTTGTATCGTGGGATCCTCATTTCATGATATTATTGTAGCGACCTTGTGATTGTAAGTATAAAGTTTAATGTATGAACTACACTTTTTACTACTTGTTTTAATTTTTGAACTCATATCGCCTGCAGAGAATGTCGTTTTGTTTATTGTCTTTTTTTGTAGTTTATTTTGAAGCTGCCCTACCTGAAATACGCTTTGCTCAATGCTTTACCTTCCACTTATGACTCTGCAAATAGACTATTGGTAAACATCACCCCAACGTACACCTCTCCCCACGTACAATGTTGAAGCACTAAATGATACTTAGAAGCTGATGTAAGCATGCAGTTAACACGTTTTGCTCAATGCTTTACCTTCCACTTATGACTCTGCAAATAGACTATTGGTAAACATCACCCCAACGTACACCCCCTCCCCCATACAATGATGAAGCACTAAATCATACTTAGAAGCTGATGTACGCATGCAGTTAACACGCTTTGCCAATGCTTAACCTTTCACTTATGGCTCTGCATATAGACTATCAATACATCGGTGCTGGGGGAATTCGGAGGCTCAATGCATATTTTCCCACTGAAATAAACTCAGTAAACGTCGCTAACATACCGGACAAAATATACTTTGTACTATCCAACATTGGTGGGGGGTTGGGAAGCTCAATGTATAATTTCTCATTAAATAATTTCGTTAAACGTCATTATCATACGGCAAAAATTTGTTTTGTGTTCTCCAACATAGATACGGGTGGGGTGGGGGTGCTCAATGTATATTTACCCCAGTAAAATAATTTCAGTAAACTTCAATAGCATATGGTTTTGTCAATTTAATAGAATTGGCTTTGTCATTTTGTAATTGGCTTTGTCAATTTAATAGAATAGACGATTTTACGGTACTTTGGAGATGTCACACAATAAAAAAATGGGGTTTGGACGCCGTGTCCAAAGAAACTTCAGCATATTTTGGCAAAATAGGCAATAATTATATTAAAGAAATTTGAGTGCGATTAGGGATAACTATTTCGAATATTTAAAGTAAAGTATTATTTTCAACAAAAACGCCTATGTACCGCGCGCGTGTTTGGATTGAATTAGCAGATGCGACAACGTTTCGATATGAAACTTCTATAAGGCACCTTATCATGGGTTTTCAGTGTTAACCCCAGATAAGGCGGCGTAAACCATAGATAAGACCGTAAACCTAGGATAACAAGCCATATCTGGGGTTTACATCTCATATCTATAGATAAGGCAGAAAATGACACACGTGTGCTCCTTATCTATAGATACACTTCTAGTGCATCAGTGTAGTGTTGATTATCCATTGTTGATCAGTGCATTATATCCTAAGAATCAGTATCCAGTAAGGTTATCTGAGGAAGAGAGCAAAATTATATAAACCTTCACGCGCCAAAACAAAAAGATTCTAGATAAAACTTGCACGCGAAACAAAGAATCTTGATAATTTGTTGCACTCTGTCTTTATGACTTCAGACAAACCTCTTGTGCTGCACACCAACCATTTTAGGAGAGTGATACCGGGGCCGGAACGGAATAATAAAATTGTATCATAGCTAAATTGACCGTAGGGATGTGGAGTTCCATTGAAACAGGTGCTGACAAATAAAGTCGGTGGCAATTGCATACGACGCCATTTTCCAAATTGTAAGCATCTTCAAGCCAAAAAACACCTAAGAACGGACAATTTTGGGGTAAAAATGTTTTTTTTCTGGGGTTAAGGAGTCAATTAAAATTATTCCCAAAACTATAAAGTTGCATGTGCGATATTTCCAAAGAGGCTGACATTTTATTGGCACAACAACCTTACATTTCTTATTATATAGCTTATGAAGATGATTGTGGTGTCAAATAAAAAGTTGCGGTGTCAAGGAGTTCAATAAAACTATTAAAAACGTCAGGTAAATATAAAGTAATGAAATTTTCATACGTCACTCTTTTCCCAAAAATGGTCAACATAGAAAAAGGTAAAATCATCCGTTTAACCTCATGCTATACAGCCACTAGGATGACGATTTGGGACAAAAGTGGTGTTGTTATAGGTCAAGGATTTCAAAGCAATTCAAACAAAGTCAGAGAGTCGGAGTCATGTTATTCATCGGATCCCAATTTTTTTTTTTTGTTTTAGGCCTGTATTCATTTAATAGAAAATTATTTGTGTGTTTCAGCTTATGTCAAGAGTTAAAATGGCCCCGAATTTCGAAAATGAAATGGTCATGGTCACGTGCACACATATTGGTAGTCAAGTTTTTGGGTGTTTTCTTAAGAGGGGCAGTGAAGCGCAGTAGGAAGTTTAGGAAGTTATAAGGCAGGAGTTACCGGGATCTGTGTTGGTATGAATTATCAAGCATCATGGGTTAATATATTTACACTTTGCGCATTAAGCCGGACATTGCAGTAAGTTAACAACTCGTGGTACTAGTATTTAAAATTAGGGGCTCTCTTGGATAAAGTGACAAATGCAAAAAAAAAAAATCACTTTTATATTCATCCTACAGTTTTTAGCATAGTCTTTATTGAATCCTGGACCCAGCAAAACACTCATTTGACACACAATCATCTACCCTGGTTATATAATAAAGAAAAATACCACGGTGTATTTAACGACGATGTCTGCCATCTTGAAAAAAATAGCCGTGTATATAAAATTTCAGGATTCAGACAAATTCTGGCAATTGTATGCGAAACCTCTTGAACCCAGACAACATTAATTCCGCATAAGTAACATAGTAGTGCTATACCTTGTAAAATGGCGGCATTTGCAAAATGTGGTTTATGCAAATTGCCATCACTTTTACTTTTGTCATCAAGTGGTTCATGAACTACAACAAACAATGATTCAATTAGATGATGCAAATGTTAGATTCCGGGTTGTGGGAAAGGAGATATAGTCCCCTTGGAGATATAGCCCGGGGGAATGTGATTCCTAGGGAAAGGGGTCAAAGGCCATTGGTACCTAGGAACAATAAACCTAACAGGACCCTACAGAACAGAGCGGTACTACCCCCCCCCCCCCCCGGACCATGGATCTTCTTAGGGTCAGTGGGTTTCACGTGGACCCCTGTTCCTAGGAAATAAAGTCGTGTTTAATGTGCTAGTTTTTTATACCCCGGACATGGCTTCCAGGGTCAATAGTCTTCACTGCGTGGAACCTCTCTCTAGATAATAGTAGTCCTACTTCAAATTAGTTTCCTAGGTTTTTAATATAGTTTAACCCGGACTATAGTTTCTATCGGGACTATAGTTCCTTTTACACCAGTGAAAGTAACCATTGTCCTTCCAGCTAGGTTAGTCCTATCTCGGTTATTATATGACGCATAGGTATGAAAGAATACAGATGTTAATAAGATGTGATAAATGGTAAAAAAAAAGAAGCTTGTCGTCACCGCCTTCTTGGTTAAGCGGGCTAAGGTCTCTCATGAATACGATGTGACTGAACCCGGTTCGAGTCCAAAGTAGAGTAATGTTTTATTTTAATTTGTTTTTTAAATTGCAACAGGTTTAAATTTTAGGTTTTTTGGCTGAAATTTTTTGCGGATGTTTGCGGATCACTAGCCACCCTAGTATGATGTCCATCCGGATCTAATTTGAACATTTCATTGTCCTGAAGACCAACCTTTTCAGGGGAATTAAAAAGAACTTTTGTAACATTCAGTCGGTGCTACGAATCGTACCTTCATTACCTCATAGGTTAAAATTTCAAAGTAAAAGCATTGAAAATGAATTACTTAACCCTAACGCCATTGAATCTCACAAAATCTCACAAATGTATAGCTGGTGTGCCTGTCTTTGGATGTAATTTGTAGATTTTTGTACATAAAAGGTACATTTTGTGTAAGATTGAGTGATATTTAAATCAAGGCGCAAAACCCACACACAAACACATCCACACATGCGCGCGCGCAAACACCAACACCACCACACACACAACCCACCCCACCATGGGAAAACACGGGCTACACTACACACACAAACACAAACTAACACACACACGCCCGCATACACGCACACACATGCACTCACACATGCACACCATACGCACAATATGCAACACACCCCACAACACGCACACACCACAACTACAAACACCAACAACAAGGACACATGCAATTATGAAAAAAAAAAGAAGGAAATAAGGAAAACGCACATGCTCGACGGCATCGCATATGAATTCAATTATATACAACTGAAACCCAAAGAGTGGGGTTGGAGGTGTTAAGTAGATTAAAAACTGTCACAAGTTGTGAGTCTGTTTATCCTTGGAACTTAAATGAATGTGAATTTACTTTGAAAATTGGTCTAATACTCTCTTTACAACAAAACACGTATTGTAATTGGTGAATAACCACGTACAACTCCCCTAATTTTAAGTAGCAAAATAAGTATTTTATAACTATTTAATTCTTCAATCTATCTAATAGTATGTTTAAAGTCCAGCTTTAAACACTCAATGGAGATTTTGTTACTGCGTAAAGTGTGCAAGAATATTTATGGCTATTTAAAGGTAAATTCAAATTAAATAAATACTCAGTTTTTGGTAAAACGGGACCGGGTACATTGGAACTGAATCATGCATAGGAAGTCTCTGAGGGTATTTTTACATCACATTATGTGATTTCTCCAAATTCTGGGATCTATTTATATATTTCTTCACACTCCAGTTTCCATTTTGGTATAGGTCTTGTATTTTTTAGTGGTAGTTTAGTCTCAGCCTAAAATGGGTTATCTGCATACCCTCCATGGTTGTTTTTGTGTGTTGATGTCATTTGATGTATTTTTTTTTTATGGAACTAAATGAAATTGGAATGGGAAATTGGAATATTAGTTGTAAAAAATAGAATATATTACGGGCCTATTGTTTCTATGCCAAATTTCAGGACGCCGTCCGCGGCGTATGTGTGTAGGCCTATAAATAAATCATAAGTTTATGTGAACAGTATCCTAAAACTGCATTACACTAACCTTTTTTAAAGGAAGCATTCAATAGAAAATGAGTCTGATTTATTGAGCGGGCCAACGGAGTTCTCTTGTGCAGTTTTGGTGACAATTGCATTCTGATTAAGTTCAGATAACATAACACCCAAGTCTAATTCTTTCGAATAGACTAAGGTGAAGCCTAAGTTACTATTATTGGTAATTAGACGAATCCCTTTTCGGGAAGTTCACCGAGCTTCTTGCAAGACACTGCAAAGGAAAGATCGTCCAGTGAGAAGAACATATTGCATTTTACGGATTCTGTGCTGGCACTAGCAAAAGAATTCTCTTACTCATGACACGTTAACGTTTAAGTTGGATAGTGCCGTGTGGATATATGAAGACTGTCTTGTCATATGTCTACATTAACTCAATAATTTATAAATCATTTAAAACAAGGGACAATTAGGCCACTTATATTGGTTTGATTGGAAAATTCTCGATCCTAAAAAATCTGTTTTCAGTTGTTCTTTTTTTTTTTTATATTTTAAATAAATGATCAAATAAATTTTAAATAAACATATAAAACAATTTAAATAGGTTTTGTGAATGCAATTTACATTTTGAGATATTTTCGGAATTATGGTGTTTTTCTATGATGCTATTGACTATGTGGTAAGTAAAAAAAAACTTGTACACCAAGGTCGTTTTATAATGAACACACTCAATCTTAGTGTAATGTTAAAACAAAATAACCTCATAATTTTACCATTCTGGTCATAAGTTTTACGTTTTGTGAGGTTTATAATGGCTTCTATAACGTTTATTCTGTTGTCCTTCAACTATGGCTATTAGTAATATTTTGTGTAATATTTCATACTATTTGTAGTAGCAGTAGCGCTAGTAGTGAAATAACAAATTTTCTTCTCATTTATGGGATTTCAGGTACAAATACAGATGCAGATTTCGATGTTTTGAGAACGAGACATAGATGTAGGCCTATGCCAGAGAAAGGCCTACATTATAAGATCAGCTTTCTCGAAGCTAAATTGTATAACAGGTATGCCAAGTTCCTTCCACAATACTTAAAAATTACAACCTAAAACGCATTACCAACACATTGCAAGATTTCATATTTGGACCAAATTTCCCCTAAGTTTAAAAAAATTTCCAAACTGGTGGAAAACAGCACGATGCGAGAAAATCCCGTTTTACCATAACAAAAACACTTAACTTTGAAGTTGATGTGATATATTTAATTAATTAATATATATATAAATATTCAAAATAAATTCACAAAAGGAGTAAATAAGACATTTAAACAAAATTACAACAGGTGGTAAAAAGGTTTTGGGTTTTTGGGCCAAGTTTAGCATTTTCTTATATACTCTTGGAATTGTCTGGACAAGGATGTATTATCAATTTAACAGTTTCGCTGGCCAAAGTCAGCGACTTATGTGGCATGTAACATACTGGTTCATCGTCGAGATATATGGGAAACTACCTATATGTTAACATGCTTAAAACAAATACATTTGTTAAATTTATGTTTTTATTAACTACCAAATATCATCAGATACATTACATTAGACGTGAAAAGGGAAGGGTACTCTCTGAAGCTATCAAGGTGTTTTAGCCAATCAGCTTTGGAGAGTAATGGTGTAATCATACCACTGGTTGTTTTTTATTATCTATTATTAAATATTATATGATTATTATTAGCCTGTGTGCATCAGTTTAGTGTGGAAATTGGGCTAGTGTTTGCATAATTAAGAATTTTCCCGCAAAATTCCCAAATGACCCAGTACAACTGATATTTTACCTTTTCTGAATTTTTTGATGTTTTTAGAATATAAACTCTGAAACTGTAGGAGTTGATTGAAATACAAAACTATCCTTTCTGAATCCTTTGGTGAGACAACATAAGGTTGGTACACTTTTTATCATGATTGGGTCAATTTAAAAAATGTTTAAACCATGTACCAAAACTTTGTCTTGGCCCTTCTCCTTAAGGCATCATTCGCATATAAGAATCACGTTTTATGGGTTCCTGTCAGGCTTTCCTTGATGTCAACTATTTAATCAGTAAACCATTGGACTTGAGAGTGTCACAAAATGTCTCATGCTCCAGGGTTGATGTGCGTCGTAGTAGTAGTATGTAGTAATAGTGTATGTTATAGTAGTTTAGTTAGTAGTGAGTTAAAGTAGTAGTATTCGTAGCGTGTAGGATGTTGTGTAGTCATTGTAGTAGTGTATGTAGTGTAGTAGTAGTAGTAGGAGTAGATGTAGTAGTAGTATGTAGTAGTAGGTGTGTCGTATTAGTATGTAGTAGGAGTAGTAGTTATGTAGTAGTAGTAGTAGTTATGTTAGTAGTTGTATGTAGTAGTAGTAGTTTGTGTAGTAGTAGTATTGTAGTAGTACGTGTATGAGTATTAGTAGTAGTAGTATTATGTAGTAGTAGTAGCGTGATATTAGTAGGTAGTAGTAGTAGTATAAGCTAATGTGGGTGGGGGAAATTCGCCATTTCGTAGTCGCACTAATAAAGGTGCTTCTCTGCACACGAGGAGATTTCACATATCAGGTGCCCCCTTAAAACTTGAATTGAAAGAGACTGGATTGCCCAATGTAAAGCTTTCCATCAATAATATTCCTATCTTAAGGGTAAGCTGAGAAATGTTTCTTTGGTACATACTATTGTTAATTAATTTATAATTTTTTTTTTTGAGAATTATAGGAGCAAAATACGAAATTCAGCATATGTTTTATATTGAAATATAAGTGAATCAAAATGCCTTTGTTCTCTCTTTTAAGACATTCTGTAGCCAATACCAAGGTAGAATATCTATTGTATGTCAATCTATAGAAAATTACTATTATGACAAATATTTGGGGGTCTCAAAATCTTCGGTTGCGCTTCTTTAATTTAATACGTTAGGGGGAAATTCGTTTCCACTTACCCAAAAACAACAAAAAAACAAAAAAAAAACGTTATCCTTTGTTTGCGCTTTATTCCGTCAAAGGATAAGAATAGTTTAATTTATGCAAATTTAAAAATAATCCATCTAGACTAATAAAGGATATGAATATTAAATCACTATAGCCTAATGAATAATTCAATTTCCCTACTAAGTGGCAATCTAAGGTAATGATCATTATTAATAATATTATTATAATATTCAAAATTTTTACCTTTTGAATTATTATGGATTTATCAGCTGACCCCATATGTAACCGCAACAGTTTGCGGTCAAAGGTCATGCAGGAGTCATTGCAAATGATTGCAACAAAAAAATTAATTCTACATTATTCATAATTTGTCACTCTACCATATACTGTGTACCACAATGTGATTTACTGAGCAAGGCCACACTCCGAAATGTAAAATGTCATCTGAGGGGTAATTTTCAGTCACTGTAGGTCGATAAATCCAATGCATTTTAAGGACAATTGGGACGGAGTCTGGATCAAGCTTTGGAACTTCCTTCACACATGTAAGGTCAAAGGGGCTCTTTGGGTCAGTGGGTTTAGGTGGGACATATTTAGCACTACTCCAATCAGATTGCTGCTTCAATTATGAGGCAACCAGTCGTGGAGATTTCTGCGTTCTTTCATTGTTCGGGGGAATGCTCTATTCCACGAATGGATAGAACATCCTACTGAAAAATGAAATCTGCAGGAATATCGCCAATTGAAAAGTATGTTCCGACGCCGTTAGGTCACCCAGTGTATTTGAAATTAAATGTCACAATTTACATAGGGGAGATAGATTTCATGGAACGAAATAGAGAAAACCCAAAACCTATCAATTTTGCTTATGTGTCATTCATATGGTGTACTCGGTTATTATTTTAGGGCTACAAATCTATGCTTAGTGTTATCAAGAGTAGGTTCATTTCTCAATAGAATTCTTTAACATTCTTCGGACTTGGGAACACATTCCTAAGGAACGCGTTGTACATAGGACATAGGACAATAATTCCTAAGCACTGGTACCCGTCCACTTCGGTGGCATTAATTACCTAACGGATCGATATTCCACCGTGGACTTGGACACTACTTTCTAGGAATTGTAGTCCACGAAGCATGGACAACTAATACCTAAGGAAATATAGTCCACCTCTGACAGGGCATTAATTCCTAAGAAAATGAGAGTCCCCCCCAAATACAAACCTCTGCACCAATCCCCAAGGACTTAGAGGTCCACTCCCTAAGGAGTTGCAGTCCTCTGGCAGGGCATTAATTCCTAAGGAATAATAGTCCTGCTCTTACTTCAGACCATGGACAATATTTTCCTAAGGTCTATAGTCCAGGCCGGATTGGACCCTAATCCCTAAAGAGCGGATTAACGTCCACCCCTGACAGGGCATTTAATCCAGAAGTAACTAGGAGTCTGCCTAAGTACCTTCGGATTTGAACCAAGAATTCCTAAGGTCTATGGTCCAGGTCGGAATCTAGCCCTTAACCCCTAAGGAGCGATAGTCCACCCCGACAGGTCATTAATCCCTGGAGACTAATTAGTCCCGAACTTTTCGGACTGGAACAATAATTCCTAAGGAATGGAGTCCATATCGGACTGGATATTTATTTCTAAGGCCTGATAAGTACTCTTCGGACTTTCATTCCCAATTGTAGGGACTTCAACATTCCTATAAATCATTAGTCCGAGGGACTATAGTTCCTAGCTTTGCACATCCCCGGACTATTAAAACAAGGATATGAATTAAGTGTCACGGGACCTATGGCTACAGGGGGACCATATCTCCTGCCACACCGGCCTGGTGGTAGAGAGGAATAGAAATCTAAGGCCCTTTTTCACTGATGCTGCAGACTACTCCAGAAACACGGAGAATGATTCGTAAAAATACAATGCTCTGAACAACAATGGATAATCATTATAACAAGATTTACCAACCCAGGTCAATCAAGCATCGTTAAGGGTGGTTGACAAAGTTATTCTAATGTGAAATGGCGTGCACTTGAGTGGCGTTTTCAATTCCCACAGTTCACCGGACCTCTCTCTATAATAACTAGCGCGGGCAACAGCTAGCTGATTTGAATGGGAGCTGTCACCTAAAACCGGTTGATCAGTCTTCTATAATGCCAAAACTCATAGCCATACAGTATTTTTTCTTAAAGTTTTCATTTATTATTTGCCTGAATATGCCTCAAATGTGTGAAGTCAAGAGCTGTCAAGATTAGGTCCCCTATTCCAACATGAGCTATGAAGCACAGGTGCGTGAACATTACTGTAAAAATTATGTGCAAGCCAAGGAATCCCATGCACTCCCAAAGAACCCCCATCAGGTCGTATCTGGGCGAGGAGGCTAAGGGCTACTCAACGGTTGTTGCATAAAAAAGGGAAATCAGGGAAGTCTTTGAGAAGAGACAGTGCAGTGATATGTCCGGTACCAAACCAGGAAATTTTGATGGGAAATTCATGAAAAATCAGTCGGGGACGAATTTCCCCTGACCGGGCTGATTTCCCCTGAACACGCTTTTTCTCCCCTCAGAGCTGATGCCTACGCCACTGGGCCATCTCTCTAACATGTCTAAGGGCGCCGAGAGGCCAGCCCACCTATAGATGGGATCTTTCTACATGTCCAAGGGGTTCCCCAGCATCATTGTCACCAATGGCCCCATTGTTTATCATGATTATTGAAAATATACCATCGTATGTCCAAAGACTCCCATTTTTTCGGACAATGTGAAAACTATTTCCCCCCAAGACCTCACTTTTAGAAAAATGTTTGCCAAAAATTTTCTCCCCAAAGACACCTCTTTAAAAAAAAATTAGGCCGAAAATTTCCACCAAAAATCACCTTCATTTATGGGCAAAAGAAGAGTGAGATCAGCTATAATTGCCAAAATTTTCGACAAACCAAAAAAAAAAAAAAAAAACAAAAAAACAATGGGGGGGAGGGGGGGGGGGTCTTGGGTTGAGATGAAGGTTTTTGGGGGAAAATTTTCAAAATTTTCTCCCAAAATAGGGGCCTTGGGTGCGACTGACAGTGGGTAAAATTTCACAAAATATGGGGTCTTTGGGTTGAATTTATTTTTAAAATGGGGTTTTGGGTGCCAACGATGCTGAAAAGGGAGGTCTTAACAGCTTACATACGCGTGGCTCTCAAGATGGGAAACGTGCCCCCCCCGGATATTGTGCCGGAAGGAGCAGATATTGGCACCAGCGCTAGAGAGACAGTTAGCATTTCTGTAGGCCTACCCCTTGCTCCTAGGTGCCATTCTGCATTGTTCTGGTCAATGGGCAGAGTGGCGACCACCGCACACGACTTGCTTGTCGGGTGGGGGGAGGGGCCTTTTCGCTGTTACAAATTCAAGTTTCACAATGCCTCTAAGCTGTGAAAATGTGTTAATTCAACGAGCTCAAGATTTTCAACAAATTAGCATAATGAGCCAGGCGAAGCGCAAAATTTACTGCCAATGGGCCACCAAAGAAACTCCCACTCCCAAAGACCCCTCAGTTACGTGGCTGGGTGGGGGCCGGAGGAAAGGGTCCACGAAGTGATTAATAAGCTAAAGCATCGCTAAGTATATTTACTTTTGGCCTTTAAAATGTTTATGTCAATGTCATTCGCCCTCAAAGCCATGCAGTACAACATTATACAAGGACGCGGTTGAATAGATCAGGCGAGAGTGTCCAGTCAGCCTATCTGTTATTCTAAAATCGTTCAGGAGGAAAAGGGTCACCAATATTTCTTCCCCAAAAAATACGTTATGATATGTGTAATAATTACATAAACCTACTTAAACGATTTTGTCAACTGATATATGAGGTATCTTTATCCTTTATTTGTTTTGTGTTTCCAACAAAAAAAATAATTTAGAATAAATATCAAAAGCGGTCAACTCTCCCCACGCGATCACGATTTAACGGAGAGAACAAAAAGGCCACGAAATTTGCCGGCAAAATCTTTTCTTTAAAACGTTGGCGTATTCAATTAGAAAGTCTTTCATAAATTAAAATACATAAGTATAAATCGATCTTGAATGTTTTACAGCTTTGTTCAGGCTTTTAGTGTTGTCTGTTATCACCAAGAAATAAATAATTTTACATTAGAAATAGCCAACAGAGGTCAAAACGCGAAGAGGGAACATGGGTAATTAAGCCACGATCATGAATGATACCTCGTACCTAGACTATTACGGTACCCACAATTGTCAAACCACGGGAATTCAATAGCATCTACTATGTTTACACATGTTAAGCTATGTTTTACAACACGTTTATTTACAATTCAATGAATCGAAATCATCTATCAGCGTTTTTGATACAAACACCCGAGCAATCGAGGGACACGATGGGAAGGGTGTTACTTGATTCCGGGTAAACATCAAAAATGGCGACTCTTGGGTCAACAGGGCAGCGCCTTTTTCCCCAGGGAAAACAAACATGGCGAAGTTGAATCTGTATAGTATAGATATATATATTTTTTAATTCAAATGAAAAACTATGGTGTTGTGTTTGATTAACGTGAGTTCTTCTGATACAAATTTAAAAACGAAACGTTTCCTTAGAAATTGATAATCTGTACCCATCACTTGAAAAACATATTTTCTTTAACAAAATATTAACCAAAAAAATCAAGTTTATCAACCTGAATGAAAATAGGTTATTCTCTATGAAAACATGGATTTTCGAAATAGTTTTATTAGCTCGATATTTTTTTTAACGTTTGATCATTGGATAAAAACTGAGTTAAGAGAGTCAATGATTCTCGTTGAAAACCATGTTTCTCAAAATATTTGGAAAAAGAGACTTCCATATTACCCCCCCTCGTATATTATTTACACATGATATAGCAACATTTATTTAATTTGGCCTCCCGTTGGTGATCAAAACGGAATAAATAATAAACCAGCTAAAATAAAAATTTTATGTTGCATGTAACTATATGAGAGGGGGGGTGGTTACCTATGGAAAGTCCTTGGCCAAATAGTTCAAATAAACTTCAGTTTTCATGTAAAACCCTCGTTTTTTAAACAAGTTTTACTTAAAAGAGGAATCCTTTAAAGCTTAGCAAATATAAATTTCACTATACTCAAAATGCAAGTAGTAACCTTGTAATTCTCAGTTCAAAAGATCACTTGATAAACTCCGATTTCAACTTGAAACAGTAGCGGATTTCTATGAATGAACAAATTTTCAGTCAATATTTAGCTTTGCGAAGAAACTAAGTTTCAATCAAAAAACAAGATTTCACCTTAAAACAATAAAAATTTCAGTTGAAAACAAAGCTTTCTGTTAAATACCACGAATTTCCCGCGAAAAATACATTAAAAAAATCTATGACCAAAACAAAAATTAGTTAGTGTTCGAACGAAGTATGAGGATTTAGCCTGCCTAAATGGCATAACTATAGGGCCCAATACTACGGTTGCAACCGTCTCGTCCGTAGAGACCCCGACATCCCATCGAACAGTGCCGGAGCTAAAGAGAGGGGAGGACGGAGTGAAGGACGGGGGATGGAGGTGGGCGGGGGGAGGAAGGCGTGGCGGAATTACCCCCCCCGGCGCACACCCCCCTGAAAAATTAGTGGATTAGTGATTTTCTGCACATGTGCAAATTCAAATATGGCGGCCAATTTGCCCTGCCTTTTCAACATGTGTTAAAACTTTAGAAAAAATTACCTTATACTGTCCCCCAATAGGATGAAAATGTAATTAAGTATGAGAATGTGCGCTGACCAATTAAAACCCAAAGCTGGTATTTTGTTTGGCTAAAACTATTGAAAAATCGAAGGAAGATGGCGGCTAATATCACGAGTCAAAAATAGTGATGAAAGCGGCTTTATTAGCCGAAATCTGAATGTAAGAAAAAATACTATACTGGGAACAAAAATAGCAGTTATGAGTTATAATGATATTAGATATTTAAATTTGCACTTTATCATTCTTTCTGGGTGCTATGTTAGGATCTCGTACCCAAAAATAGGGTAATTTTTAAGGTTTTTAAATCTTGAATGTGGGCCATTATTGAAGCCACTTAACAATTGTGCAAACAAAATTGCAGCTGTGTTGTTATACTGAGTCAAAAATCCCAAAAGCATATATCTCCTACTTGAATTTAGACTTTTATTATTATGTGAGGATGTAATACCAGTTACAATGGCAATTTTCGGGTTTCAAAGATTCTTGATGGGAGAAATTAGTCGTTGCATTGAATTTTAAGAATGCATATCTTACACAATACAAGATAGATATGAGTTTCTGGTGTTCAAAGACATACATCTCTTACTAACTTATTAATTATATTTAAATTTTTTGAACTATAAAATGTAAATATTACGGTATACTATCGTTTTTATGTTGTAACAGATCGTTATGGAGCGGCCCATTAGCGGCTGCCATCTTGGATCCGAAGCAAAGATAATAAAACAAAATGTGATCGCACAAGCGAGTTCACATGCCTCAGAAACAAAAATGCGTTACTTTGTGTTTTCTTGTGTTTGATAGGGGTTTTTCTGTAATGCGATCCTATTTTGCATTAAATAAATTGACATTTAAAAATGGTAGTGGGAAATTTTTGATTTTTTTACATAGCTAGTCCGTTTCAAGCGTTTTTTCCTAATATAGAGACATCGATTAGAAATTTATTCAGGGGGGATGCCTACCCCTTTACCCCCCCCCCACCCAACCCTAAAAAATACGATATATTTTTTTGAATTCAAAAATGAAAAAACATATGGAGTTCATAAAGTGCGTTTCTGATTCAAATTATTGAAAACGAACTTTTAAAATTGAGAATTGAAATCTGTACCACTCCTGTGAAAAACAATGTTCTTCATAGATATTTAACCAAAAAATCAAGAACATAGGCCTAATGCCTAAAATTACAACTTTGAGGTGATTTTGCTTTTTATCACTGCTGTTGTTTTTATCTATTGTATTTTATTTTGTCTTTTTATGATATTTTTGAGTAAAATATGACCAAATGAAACTCCCTTACATATACATGAGCTGATATTTGCAGATGATAGGCTATACCGATACGTCATGTTTAGATTGTCGGCCCCATCCGGATTTTCGAGTCGCTGATGGGAAAGAAATACGATCCTGTAATTTTCTAATCATTTTACAGTATTTTGCTGTAAATTGCACTGTAATATTTAAAATGTGTGTGAGAGTAACCACATTATGACTAATTGCGCAATTTTATACACCGCATTTCACGTTGCATGTCACCTTTGTAAAAACAATAGAGTAACAAATCAGTTTTGCAATCATTTTGCAAAACCTGAAATAAAATGTATAAAATACAACATAAGATGTGGACTTCAGCGATGTTTGTAATTTATCTTAATTTATCAACAGCGGCAAATATCCGGCAAAATATATATTTTTACTGGTGTTGTACGAAAATTTTAAGGCAGACTATTATCAAAAATCCTCTGCAAAAATCCTGTTGAGTATGCCTTCACACCCTATATACCACGCGTGTGGACATTGAAACTGACATAAAATTGAAATGCAAACATCGAGGACTTATCGCCTAACAATAGATTAACAACTTTGATTTTGGCATTAGACCTACAAAATTGAAGATATTGTAATGATGTCAAATTTTGATGAAGTGCAAAGAATTAATTAAAAAAAAAGATTCTCGTTAGCTTTGGTTTGTAATGATCCGGGTATTACATTCATGATTACACTACTGACATGCCCAACCATCTACGATTCACGTTATTTGGATTTTGCATATTGGATCTCCAGGCTACATATTGCACAAATATTAGCTCTGGTTCAGAGCCCTCGGTTTTTTTGTTTTTGTTTTTTTTTTTATTAATTTTTTTTTGGGTGAAAGTCGCGGTATTTGGGCCCTAAACCTACGGAAATGTTTCTGGCTCTCACATACTCTCACATCAAAATATCGGCGGGAAACTTTACGGATTGGGTGGGGGGTAAAGGCAAATTCCCCGGGGTTTGGTTTGGGTAGGGACATGCCTCCGAGAGTCTGGAAGTAGGACCCATAGCTATACATTTTTTTGCCAAAAAAGGGACCCAAACCTATATCAGCGATGGAAATTTAGGGCCAAATTTAACCCAAATTTGCCATTTATTTCCCAAAATGTTGGCATTTTAAGCAAATTTTTGCTCCGGATTGAAGAAATTTGACTAATTTCCCAACAATTTTTAGAAAATTTTGGCGTCCGATTGAGAAAATTTGACTAATTTTCCAACAAATTTGAGAAACCTTTGAAAAAGAACACCCATTGCTATACCAAAAATTAATTGACATGAAAAATTGATATACCAGAAGGCTGAAAATGGGACCGATGTCTGTGGCAAGACCCCATATGGGCATTTGTATTGAGAACCCCTGAGAGCAATTCATCAAAAATTAAATCTTTATATATTAAATGGGAATCCCCTTTTTATTGCATGCCACTGCAGGTTGTTAACCAGTACCTGCTTCTTAGAGCTAATAAGCTAAAGCATCGCTAAGATAATTACTTTAGGCCTAAATGTTTATGTCATTGTCATCGGACCTCAACAGCCATGCAGTACAAAAATTATACCAGGACCGAGTGCATAGATCAGTGCGCGCGTGTCCAGTCAGCCTTCTTGCTTCTATAAATAGTCAGGCGGAAGGTCACCAATTATTTATTCAAAAAATTACGAATGATTAATATGCTAATTAATAATACAAAAAATAGCGTAAACGTATGTTCAAATGATATATGAGGTATCTTTATCTCTTATTTTTTTTTGTTTCCAAAAATAAAATAATTTAGAAATAACTATAAGAGGTACAAATAGCCCAAGCGATCACGATTAACCGCGAGAACAAAAAGCCACGAACAATTGCGTCAAAATAATACGTTGGTGATAATTAGAAAGTCTTTCAATAAATTAAAATACATAGTATAAATCAATCTGATGTTTACAGTAGGCTTCTTATTGTTCTCTTGATCACCAAGGAAAATAAATAATTTTACATAAGAAATAGCACAGAGGTCAAAACTCGAAGGACCATGGGTATAGCCACGAACATGAATGATACCTCTACCCTAGACTATACGGACCCACAATTGTCAAACAACGGGAATTCCAAATACGCCTCGACTAATGTTTACAACCATGTTTCGCTATGTTTACAACACGTTTATTACAATCTCAATGAAATCTAAATCATCTAACAGCAGTTTGAATCAAATAACACAGAGCACGAGAGACCCACGATGGGAAGGGTCGTTAACTTGATTAGGGGACAACATTCAACATGGCGACCTCCGGGGTCAACTGGCAGCCTACAAGGGAAAACAAACATGGCGAAGTTCGATATTATAGTATAGATATATATAGTTTTTTAATTCAAATGAAAAACCTATGGTGTTGATAACGTGGTTTTCTGATCAAATTAAAAAACCGAACTTTACAATTCGGAATTGAAATCTGTACCCATCAACTTGAAAAACAATATTTTCTTAAAAAATTAACCAAAAATCAAGTTATCAACCTGAAAATAGGTTATTCTCTATGAAAAAGTAGATTTTCCAGAACTAGTTTATAGTCGATATTTTTTTTTAAAGTTTATCATTTGATAAAGACTGAGTTTAAAGATGAGTAAACGATTGACTGTTGAAAACCATGTTTCTCAAAATATTGAAAGACTTCCATATGTACCCCCTCGTATATATTACATGATACAAATATTTTATTTTGGCCTTTTTGTTGATCAAAAACGGGAATAAACAGCTAAATAATAAACATTTAGGTGCATGTAAATAGAATGAGAGGGGGGGGTAATATGGAAGTCTTGCCAAATAGTTCATAAACTCAGTTTTCATGTAAAAACCTCAGTTTAAACAAGTTACTTAAAAAGATATATCATTTTTAAAGCTTAGCAAATATAAATTTCACTAACTCAAAATGCAATTTAGTAAATGTCTTCTAGTCAAAATGATCAATGTAAAACTCAGTATTATAAACTTGAACAGTAGGGTTTATGAATGAAAAAAACTTTTCAGTCAATACTTATAGCTTTACTCGATAAAATAAGTTTTCAATCAAAAAAACAAGATGGCACCTATAAAACTAAAATTTTCAGTTGAAAACAAACTTTCAGTTAAATACCACGATTCCAGAAAAAATAATAAAAATTATGACCAAAAAAATAGTGGAACGAAGTATGGATTTGCCTGCCATACATGGCATAATATGGGCCCATACCTACTGTGCCACGTAGAGGACCGCATTCCCATTTCGAACAGTGGCGTAGCCAGAGAGGGTAGGGGGTGAGAGGGGGAGGGGTGGGCCGGGGGAGGGCAGGGGAATCTTGCCCCCCCCTGAAAAAAATTAGTGATTTTCTGCACATGTGTCAAAAATTCAATATGGCGGCCATTGCCCGCTTCAAAATGTGTTTAAAAACTTAGAAAATTAACTTATATTGTCCCCAAATTAGGAGAAAATGTGAATAAAGATGAGAAATGTGCGCGTGACCAATTAAACCCAAAAGCTGGTATTTTTGTTTGTTAACATATTTGAAAAGGAAGTGGCGGGCTAATATCACCGAGTTCACAAAAATATGAAAGCGGCTTTATTCGCCGAAATCTTGAATTTAAGGGAAATTTACTATACTGGAACAAACATCGCGTTATGAGTACTAATGAAATGAGACTATTTTTATTTGCACTTTATCATTCTTTTGGGTGCTATGTCTAGATATACGAAAAAATAGGTAATTTTTAAGGTTTAAATTCTTTGAATGTGGCCATATTGACCGCCATCTAAATTTTGACAAAACAAAAATTGCAGCTGTGTGGTTTATACTGGTCAAACGCTTATATCTCAACTTTAATTTCGCTTTTATTATTATGTGAGATGAATATCAGTTCAAGGCAATTTTACTGGGTTCAAAGATTCTTGATGGGAGAAATTAGTCGTTGCATTGGATTTTAAGAATGCATATCACACAAACAAGATAGATCTGAGTTTCTTGTGGTCAAAGATTAAATCTCTTACTTAAATTATAATTATTATAATTTTGACTATATGACAATAAATATTCAGGTATACGTCGTTTTATGTTTTACCGATCGTTGGAGCGGCCATATCGGGCTGCCATCTGGGATCCGAAACAAGATAAGAAAACAAATGTGAGCGACAAGAGTCACAATGCCTCAGAAAACAACGTTACTTTTGTGTTTTCGTGTGTTTAGATAGGGTTGTTCGTAATGGCGATCCTAATTTGCATAAATAAATTTACAAATACAAAATGGTTAGATGGACAATTTTGATTTTTTAACAGAAGCTAGTCGTTTTCTACGCGTTTTTTTCTAATATAGAGACATCGATTAGAAATTTATTTCAGGGGGGTGCACCCCTTTCTACCCACTAAACTACTATATATTTTTTTTTTAATTCAAATGAAAAACTATGGAGTTCATAAAGTGCGTTTTCTGATCAAATTGAAAACCGAACTTTACAATTGGGAATTGAAATCTGTACGCATCACTTGAAAAACATATGTTCTTTCATATATATTTAACCAAAAAATCTAGTTTATCAACCTGAAAAAAGGGTATTCTCTATGAAAACGTAGATTTTCAAAAACTTAGTTTATTAGTCGATTTCTTTTTCGAAAAAGTTTATCATTTGATAAAACTGAGTTTACGATGAGTCAATGATTGACTGTTGAAAACCATGTTTCTCAAAAATATTTCAATAAACTCCGTTTTCAAGTAAAAACCTCAGTTTAAACAAGTTTACTTAAAGACACTATCAGTGATTTGCTAAATCAGAAAATCGAAAAAAAATCAGATTTTTGCATATATGTAACAAGTACAGGTATCCTAACATACCCTGCAAATGATAAGACCAGAAGCAACATAATAAGGACAGAATCGGAAATTTTAGTCATTACTGTCCGTTCGGACACTTACTACAACACGTAATTGAATGGGGAATCGTATCTTCGAACACTGCCGTTTTCTTCTTTTCTGTCAATTCTTCAGTTGGAAAAGGTAATTTATGAGAATTCTACAGACTTATCCTTCACTTTGAAGCTATTCCTGCAAATTTCAAATATTTTTCAAATCACTGATAGTGTCTTTAAAAAGTACCGCCGCCTGCGTGACTCCAAGCTGAGACTATTAACAATGATGTCGTTTTGTATTTTCGACTTGCCAGACTACCCATAATCCCTCACGAGTTTGATCATCGCAATGCAAAAATGCGAAATTTGCTGCAACTTAACCATTTTTTACAAAAATTCTAGAGGGTGTCCACGAAAGATTATGTCACCATTTGATGTAGAATTATGTTCTATAGAGATGACAGTTTTGTTCTCAGGTGGACACCCCTAGGTTTTAATGGCATTTAAATTTTGCTTGCATCATTTTAATGTGTAAGCATGTGGTGTAAGCAGAATTGGCGCCGCCGATTTCAACTAACCCTGGTTGCCAAGTTGAATCGTTGTTACACGATTGTAAACGTGTACACTGTGACATGGTGTATTGTTCAGTATTGTGTTGTAACACCATTCCTAGGGAATAATTACGCGGACCGTATACACGGGGACGGGATCACAAATGATAAGGATATGGTTGTAAGGCTGGCGCTTCCAAACCCGGGGGGATTCGGTGACAGAGGACTCAAACAAATAGGGGTATTTGGGTGAGAGACAGCCAAAATGCCCCAAAATAGTATTTTTTCGGATGACAAATTTGTATGCAAAATCTTCCAAAACATGCGGTCTTTTTAGAAAAATTTTGCAAATATTCACCAAAAATAGGGGTCTTTGGGTGAAAATTTTCCCCCAAAAAGGGGTCTTTAGGTGACAGTGGTAAACTTTCCAAAAAATGTGGTCTTTGGGTGACATTGAAGAGGTGTCACCTCTTCATCAGCCTCGTCTGTTTCAGTGACCGGTCATGTTTCAGTGATCGTTCCCGTTTACTCAGCTAGCGGGAGACCGCGCGAAGCGCGGGCCTCCCACTAGTTAACATAATAGCAGGCAACTCTTTTGTCCTCTTTCAATTTATGTCAATATGCATGGGAAAGCCAGGTGGCATTCTTTTCAATAGTAGATAACTCTATGTAAGTAAAGTATTGTCATGTTATGTAAGCACGGTCACGGATTCGGGTCAATATAGTTATAAAAGAAACTTTAAACTCAGGAACTGGCAACCATACATTACATTGTTATGCGTTCCCGACACACAGTGCAAAATACCATCGTACTGCAAATGTCACGTGTTTTGTGCCATGTGACTAAGTCTAGCCATAATGAGTCACGCAGCCCCCCCAATTAAAGAGACACTGGCACATTTGAAAAATAGTGCGCCCTCAAGATTTTTCAAAATCGATATTTTTGCATGGTTGTAAAGCTTTTATATACAAAAGCCCTCACCCGAAATGATTAAGACCAAATCAGCTTCCTTATGGGTAAACAGAACGATTTTGTAATTTAACGTCGCCGGCGACGTTAAATTCAGCAGACGACGAAAATGGCGTTTAACACAAGAACACGCACGCCGTATGCATGTTTCCCACGCTATGCACACTGTTTGACCGGTCTATAACCTTTGTGGTTTTAATATCAGTGAGTACGAGTCAAAAATATTCATGTAATATACACATTTGTTGATTAAAGTTATGGAAAACTTAAAAGTTGGCCTACAAATTACCTGTTTTGGGGTATGTTATTTTTATATGTAAAATATATCTCTGTTCTTCCAATGGCCTAGACTACCATTTGAGAGCAAATTGAAGAAATTTCATATTTTGTGAAAATGTGCCAGTGCCGCTTTAAAAGATATATCATTTTAAAGCTTAGCAAATATAAATTTCAAAAATCTCGCACTAACTCAAAATGCAATTTAGTACCTTGTCATTCTCAGTTCAAAATGATCACTGATAAACTCAGATTACAAACTTGAAGAACAGTAGGGTTTTATGAATGAAAAACTTTTCAGTCATTATTTATAGCTTTTCTCGATAAACTAAGTTTTCACTAAAAAAAAAGTTTTCACCTAAAACTAAATTTTCAGTTGAAAACAAAGCTTTCAGTTAAATACACAATTTCCGAAAAAAAAATAGTGTAACGAAGTATGAGGATTTAGCCTGCCATACAAGGCATAACTATATACCTACTGTTGCCACGTAGAGACCCGCATCCCATCGAACAGTGGCATAGCCAGAGGGGGGGGGGGCAGGGGGAGGGCAGGGGAATCTTGCCCCCTCTTGCCCCCTGAAAAATTAGTGATTTTCTGCGCATGTGTCAATTACATATAAAACATTTTAATATATGCTAATTGGCGGATTTAGGGGCGCATAAGGTCCGGACGCATTGTAGATGTATAAAAATCTCGTTTACCAATGAAGAAAACAGCGGATGGAGGGTGAACAGAAGGCGCTGAAACAAAGGTTCTTACCAAACATGCTGAAACAAATCCTTCCATTTAAAGATAAAGTTAATGTACTTAATTACGACGTGGGGAGTGGGATTTTCGGGTAACTTAAGTCGGCAGTAATGTGTTTAAAACTCTGTGAAATTTGATATTTCCGTGTTGTTTGTTTTCTTTGATCGGGTGGAGTATCCACCAGGCTCCAAGCACTTAATTCGAAAAATGTAACCGTAAGTTTATGAAATAGAATGGACCATATAAATTAAATAGTTATATCATAGAATCACAAGTCACAATTCCACAAGCTTTTAATAACTATATTTTGCGTTCTCGTCTTTTCACTGTCATGGAGATGTTACAAATGTTTTACTTTCTTTGCTTTCGTAAAATGCGTACGCAACTTTTACTTCGAGTTACGTACTCCAAATGTTACTATCTTTCTGAAAAATATAACTCCTCATTAATTATTAATTTTGTCTTGTGTCATTTACACAAATCTTTTTTGTAGTTTTTATTTGGAATCAATTGAAAAGGGAGAGTCATGGCTATTTATGGTCACAAAATCATAAGCATCGGATTTTTCAATGAAAATATAGGGAGAGCTTGTTGACTTGTTTAATATGTGCTCTCATTTAAGGCGAGGAATAATAATAAGTGTTATAAAATAGAGTAAAATATTATCAAATACCTATTGCTTTAATTTTTTTAAATAGGAAGGAACACAACACGTTGCTACATATGTGGCTATAGAACAAGGCGAGCTCCAAGGCTAAAGGAACATTTGAGGATACACACTGGTGAACAACCCCTTTAAGTGCCCCTTTGCACCATTCCAGTACTGTAAAAATCATTATAATACTTTCAGGACTCATACGAACGAGAGACCGTCAAATGCCAGCAGGCAACTTTTCTCTGGCCAGGTATCATCCGCACTAACGGAGCATTAAGAATGCATACTGTGATAAGCCTTATAGTTGTGACTTGTTCATACAAGTGTTGGCATGCATCAATATTCAAACTGAGACGACAATCAGTTATAAAACACTGTCGAAAAAAATACAGATCTGATAAGTGTAACAATGCATATAGGTGGCGTTCTAGTTTAAATGCACATAAAATGTAAGGCGTAGTGTGTT
Source organism: Ophioderma brevispina (assembly GCA_023653785.1). Classification (NCBI taxonomy): domain Eukaryota; kingdom Metazoa; phylum Echinodermata; class Ophiuroidea; order Amphilepidida; family Ophiodermatidae; genus Ophioderma; species Ophioderma brevispina. The sequence goes on along the minus strand of JAMKCH010054012.1, from coordinate 250,459 downwards.
ACTCAAAGTAGAGGATATCAATTGTATGATAAAAACAGTAACCAAATAATGCGTTGTGAGGCGCGTATACCGAATGTGCTGAAATTGATTAGGGCAGTTTCTCTTTCATGTAGAGGCTACATTTTCTGACTAGCGTACATCTACACAGATCGCTTTTTTTTTTTGGTTTTTGTTTTCACAATTTCACGGTTGCTACTCACGCCATTTTGTCCAGGTTGTTACTTTATATTTTACCATGTGTCAATGTTGGGTTCTAATTATCAAGATCACCTCGGGGAAATAGTTTTTTACTATCCCCTTTATGAGCGGTCATATTTGTATAAATAGCACATTGCTCACAAGCTACAAAACGAGCGACAGCAAAACATTCTTTTCATAACAATTTCTACCACGTCTTCAGGATTGAGTTTTAAAATCATCTGATCCAAATAAACTTCACTTACTGCTGACGTTTCAGCAACACTTGTTTGCTTCTCAACACTTAGATGTATCATTGGCCAAACGAGTCATAACAAGCTCACTTGCTCGCCGAAATTAATTTCTGCTCGCTGAATTCAAATGCAATGAATAAACCTCGAATACGGTATAGAGAATAAACCTCGAATCTGCTCGCCGAAATTTTATCAGACAAAATTTCATAACTAATTTTATGAATATTTATGAGATTTTATGAATGAATATTAATGAGGTAATTTCATGAATATTCATGTTTTTGTACCTCTACCTCTGATGACCTTTTAAAAGTGAAAAACTGACACCATAGAATGTAAAACACGAAAAACTTAAAGCCTATAAAGATCGCTTAGCCAACTGTTTTGCGCCGCAGACCTATAAATTTACTAATCTAATATTTTTATATTACTCGCTAGCGCCGCAGGCCTATAAATTTTACTACTCTAATATTTTTATATATAGACTGGTTCCATTTTTCAAAAAGCAACTAGTCGAAGGCATTTTTGAGTAAGAGCAATTGAAACAGTGTTTCTATATGGAAATTTTATGCTGATTCCAAATCTTCCGGTCCCCAAAGCTAATTTTTAGGGGAAGTGTGCCTAATTTGCATAAATTCGAAATGGCCGCCATTTTAACATTTTTTGTACATAACTCAAGATTTTTAGGCTTGTAATACTTAATTCTTGTGTCTATACATATTATGCCATATATTGACAATTAATTTGCATAAATTTAAAACGGCTGCCATTTTGAATTTTTATGCAAATTAACTGTCAAAATGACCTAATGCTATAAGGTCATACACCATGAGTTGGGAGCAAAGTGTGTTACATGCTTGAAACTACCAAATGTTACACGTTTTCACACTTAAATGAGAGTAAGTCATCAATTTTTTTTGAGATAGCTATAAAACTATATATTGTTGTAAAGCTAAAAATAAAAGGAAGACAAATATGCAACTTGTATGTGCATATACAGGGTGCCACAAGTGTCATATAAGGTGGAAAAGTGAAATTTTGATGTAAAAAGTACAACATTTTGTGGCAGTCTAATTTTTACCTTCAATTAACATCAAAGCTTTAACTGTTTCATGAGTCAAAATGAATGCCACATAAATAACAAACAAAATGAGATGTTATTTATCTTAATACATGGCAGGGTTACAAAGATATAAAACAAACAAAAAATGCAAAAGCCCCGAATATCAAAAATCCCTAGACTTTAACACATGCCTCATCCGTAGGCACCTCATCCGTAGGCACCACCCTCTCTGACCCCGACTGACTCAAAATTACGACAACTCAAAAAGTAAAAATAGCACAAAATTGAATCTGCTACCATATCAAAGCTAGATAAATTCCCTTTAAAATGAAATATAAATCAGCTGAATACCTAACTTGGTTCTCATGATACAATAAAAATGTTTAAAAATATTTGTGAAAAGGTAACGCCACCCTCATTTTGTATACCCCAACCCATGGCGCATGACCATAACTAATGATCTAATTTAATTCCTTGACCCTGAAAACATATGTATAGACACAAGAATGAAGTACAAGCCTTAAATCTTGAGTTATGTGCAAACATACGTTAAAATTGGCAGCCATTTTGAATTTTTATGCAAAATTAACTGTTAAGTTGACCTAATGCTATAACTAATTGTATTCCTTAACCCTGAAAACATTTGTAAAGACACAAGAATAAAGTCATTACAAGCCTTAAATCTTGAGTTATGTGCAAACATACGTTAAAATTGGCGGCCATTTTGAATTTATGCTAATAAGGCACATTTTCTCTCAAAATTCAGCCTGGGGACCAGAAAATTTGGAATTAGCATAAAATTTTCATCTAAAAACACTAACTCAATTGCTTTTACTCAAAAATGCCCTCGTCATGTTGTAGGAAGCACTTTTTTGAGAAATGGAACCAGTCTAATAACTCGCTAGCGCCGCAGGCCGATATATAGCCCCTAATTAAAGAGGGCAGGGCTTGAAGAAGGAGGGAAATTATGGCGTAAAATAAAGAAAAAGAGTTCTTTTACGGAATAAACTGCAATATGATGGTGCAGTTTATTCCGTTATAAAGTAAATTAAGGAATAAAACTGCAAAAACTCGCTAGCGCCGCAGGCCGATATATAGCCCCTAATTAAAGAGGGCAGGGCTTGAAGAAGGAGGGAAATTATGGCGTAAAATAAAGAAAAAGAGTTCTTTTACGGAATAAACCATGTAAACTGCAATATGATGGTGCAGTTTATTCCGTAATAAAGTAAATTACGGAATAAACTGCAATATGATAATTTCGTCAAGATTGAAGTATTTTGAAAATTTGGCCCCCTGTACAATGACCAATCAAAAGTTCAATGACGTTTATCGCATTTCACCCATATCTCTGTAACTGAACATCACAGGTATGCCAAACTATATATTTTCTGATTCCTTGTAATGAGACGAATCAAATGAGATGCTTTTCAACTAAATTAAAATTCTTTAAGTAGATGTCGTAGAGATTCTAAAAATCATGTTAGAATTTAGTTTTAAGGGAGTGCATGGGAACCCATATAATCTGCTAGACTATAATTATCATAATACACGCATGCATATTTAAATTTGAGAGATAAGCGCGCATTCGCAAATACAATTCCACGCGAAAACAAAAAAACACTTCAAAACAATTCTCTATTGGTGTTTAGCCTATAATCAATGCGACGAATTCCGCAGGTGCAAATGTGTCTATGAGGAAGTCCAACCGCACCAGTGCATTAATGAGAAGCTAATAACAATATCAACTTTCTTGTTTTGAGGGCGTTGTGAAAAAGTTATTATCGTGTTGATACTAGTTTGATGATAAAGCCTGAAAATTCACGAAAAACTGATTATTGATTAATATCTTCCTCTCTGTAAAACAAAATGAGTCGGGCACTGAGTTTAAGTCAACAAACAAATAACATTCAACACGCGATACATAAATACGGCGCTTGCGCGATGCGCACGCTTACCTGTTCGTTTTTGTCAGTATTTCCTTCAGATATTGAATTTGAAACTTGTGTTCTGTTGCTCAAAAAGTAAACATACCAAAGTTATATGTATATTTATTTGTTTTGTTGCTTTAAAGTAAACAAAGAATCATGACACCGTTTAAAATATGCACACTTTTATGCGTTTAGTATGACCATGTCCAGTTCTAATCGACTATACTGCAATCAAGTTGCTAATAAAACGATTCGCTTTAACACATCATTATGTTTGTCAAAAACTTAAGGTTTCTACCACCTATATTAGAATTTTACAATACTTGAATCAACCAAACAAAACAATACACTTGTTCTATAATAGACTAATTGACAGCAAAATAATGTAAGTTATCTACATTAACTTGAAGGTTATAATCAGTGCATCCTTTGTATATTTTGGACCTTTTGTCGTGTTAGGCTTTGAATTGGAAACTTGTGTTCTGTTGCTCAAGTGGTAAATATACCAAAGTTATATATCTATTGCATTCTGGGTTATTAGCTAGATAATGCCATTTCCCCCAAAATTTAAACAAGTTTCACGGCTGGCACACACGTCATCCTTATTTTGGTTTTTAGTACATTTTCACTGTGGCCATGTTCGGTTCTAATTATTTATATACACAATTACTATTTCATTGCTTTACAAAGAAACATAGAATTAGTGAATATATTGTACTCGTGGTTATACTAAAATATAATTATGCCACTTATCCATCGTTCCAAATACATATACGTGCATTTACATGTTAATTTGACTGTGTCCATGTGCGGTTCTATTTGATTTATTAAGAGTGTACCGAAGTTGGCTAATAAAACGACTCGCTTAATTCGCTTACGCGATTATTATAAGAATATTTAACTTTCATATGTAGGAGCGTATCATGTATTTGGAAATTGGTAGGGCATTTTGTTTATAAAGACCTATATTAATCAATCCTCGACACAGTATGCTGTTGTTTCTGTATTTTACGTCTGACACTATCTTGTATATACATGCTTGTTGGTATGTTTTATACTGTTTCCATGTTGAGTTATATTATCTATATGGTAAAATTGCTCTACAATAGGGTAATAAACCAATTATTCAATTCAAAATATATTTTGTTAATTCTCATTTCCTACCACCCCTTTTACAATGATTGAAGACGTAAATGATATTTGGATATTGAGAGCTATTTTCGTGTTGGGCATGTATGTTAAAGGTGCTTGTTCCGATTTTGGTCCATGTGTTTTCTACTGATATGAGAGCTGACACTTGTACACACTGATCATCAAGTACCGTGGGAAACGAACTTGCGGTTTTGGTGCTAGACTCAGTAATGCATAGTGCAACGCCCTATTTCACTAATGTGCTAATATTGATGGTTAACCATTAAAACGGTAGTTTTTTTATCTGTATCTTGAGAAAGAAATGGATTTGAAAACTGAAATTTCAGGACGACAATGAGAAAAATACGGCCTTTCATCTGATATCAAATTTGATACTACTTCCGAGTAAATCAGGGGGTCCCAAAGACGATCGGAATAAGCACCTTTAATCATGTGAATAAAGAATAACATGGTATTTGGAAGTTATGTTTTGTTGCTTGAAAGTAAACAATGAATCATGATATACATTGCAGTCGTGATTGTTAACACTTAAGAGACCAAGGGGTTTTCACTCCCGTTGGTGCCCAAGGGGGGAGGGGGTCCATGGGCCCCCCTAAGGAAACCACTTTCCCGATGGAATTTTTACAAGAAATTTATACCACATGTGAAGGGTCATAAGACAAACCCAAATCAGCAATTAAAAAGGAGATTTGTTATTTTGGGTGCAAATTAGGGGCAAAACATTGTTTTCAAAACATGCGAAAATTGGGCAAAAAGACGGAAAATTCAAATGAGCCTTGCGCTTACATCAAACATTTTGAAAACTTATTTTATGTTGATATCTATTCTAGAAGACCCAAATTACTTATATTTAACACAAAACCATCAGTTTTAGGGAATCCTGTACTTTTTTTACGGGTGTTGCAAAATACACGTCATTTTCCCATAGAGTTTGTACAGTAACGGTTTTTCAACGTACATGATGAAATTGTTTGTTTTCAGCACATAAAGGGTTATTTATTTTTAATGTTACTAATAATTGTTTACTTACATGTATGTGTGAACTTATATCAGCAAAAAAAATTGCTTTGGTTCTCGGTTTCTTATTCTTATTTTTAAAAATATTCTCAAATGACTTCCGTTAGTGCCCAAGGGGGGGGGGGTGTTCCATGGGACCCCCACTAATTAACTCATTAACGGCTTGGCCGATTTTAATTATTTTGGTATGAAAAGAAGCGCATTTAAAGTCAGAACAATTACAAACAATTTCGGCGCAAAAATCCCACGCGTAAAGCGCCCAGCGCGAAAACAAATTTTGGGGGTCCCTAGGAACCCCCCGGTCACTTAAGTGTTAAATAACTGCATGTTTATTACGCACAGTTTAAAATATGCACAATTTTCATGCGTTGACTGTGTCCATGTCCAGTTCCAGTTGACTATACTGTAATCAAGTTGCTAATAAAAGGATTTGCTTTAACACATCATTATGTTTATCAAAAACTTTGGTTTCTACCACCTATATTACAATTTTACAATACTTGAATCAACAAAAACAATGCAACATACTTGTTCTATAATACACTAACAGGGCGGATCCAGGATTTAAAAAAACGTCACAATTACCGGAGGGCTGAAAGGCTAAACTTGTTCAAAATGGGCTGATTTTGCAAGATTTTGCAGAATTACCGGGAGGCGTGCGCCCCCTCCCTAGATCCGCGCCTGACTAATAAAACGATTGACAGCAAAATAATGTAAGTTATCTACATTAACTTGCTGGTTATAATCGGTGTATCCTTTGTATATTTTGGACCTATTGTCTTTGTTAGGCTTGAAATTGGAAAATTGTGTGCTGTTACTCAAGAGGTAAATATACCAAAGTTATAAATCTATTGCATTTCGGCTTATTAGCTAGATAATGCCATTTCCCCAAAATTTCAGCAAGTTTCACGGCTGAGCTGACACACACGTCATCCTTACTTCGCCTTTTAGTTCCGTTTTTTCCACTATGGCCATGTTCGGTTTCAAATTGTTTATATACACAATTACTCTTTCTTGCTGTGACAAAGAACTGAAGTAGTGAATATATTGTACTCGTGGTTAATAACTAAAATATAATTATGCACTTATCTATCGTTCCAACACGTGTATTTCATGTGAATTTTGACTGTGTCCATGTGCGGTTCTATTAGTTTAATTAACATGATCGTCACGAAAGTTGCTAATAAAACGACTCGCTTAACAGACACGGTACTCCACTTAAACCTATTTCGCTTACGCAGTATTAAAGTGAAGAAATATTTACATTTCCATGTTAGCAGCCCTGTCGGATCATGTATTTTGGAAATTGGGTGGGTATTGTTTATAATAACCTCTATAGATCATTCCTCTACCCGTATGCAGTTGTTTCTGTAATTTTTACATCTGACACTTATCTTGTACATGCTTGCTAGTAGGGTTTGATACTGTTTCCATATTGAGTTCTAATGAATTTATATTGCAAATTTGTTCTACCATACTCTTTAAATGCAAAGAGGATTTTCTCTTTTGGAGTGTCTACAGGGCCCACTCCAAAATGAGTGAAATTTCATACCTTAAAAAGAACACTTTTTTGTGTCCATTGATCTGATATTGACAAAAATGATATCTTTTTCATTTGTTAAATTCATCAAAGTAAATTTGACCCAAAAAGTATTATTTGAAAGCTGGAAATATCACTTTTTTTAGAGTGGGCCCTGTAGTCACTCCAAAAAGAGTGAAATTCACTCTTTTGCATTTAGAGAGTAGGGTAATAAACCAATTATCAATTCAAAATATATTTTTTTGTTAATTTCTCAGTTCCAAACCCCTTTTTTACAATGATTGAAGACTTAAATAATATATTGATATTTGAAGCGCTATATTCGTGTTGGGCATATGTGTTAATCATGTGAATACAGAATTACATGACATTTGACATGTTTGGAAGTTAGGTATGTTTTTTTTTTTTTGCTTTTTAAGTAATCAGAGAATCATAATATACATTGCAGTTGTGATTGTTAAATAAACTGTATATTTACCCCCGAGAAATGAAACCACAGGAAGCAATGGGCGATATGATGGTGGCACATTTGTCACAGGAGTTAGTCTCCTATTTATTTCCAATTCCAAATCAACTCCTATTTATGCCAAACCAAATAAGTAATTTCAAATATTAATGTATCCAAATTCCATTTTCTTTCCAATTCCAAATCAACTCCTATGTATTTCCCATCCAAATCAAAGTATTTCAATATTTATGTATCCCAAATTCCAGTTTTCTTTCCAATTCCAAAACACTCAGCGACTAGCAATATACTAGCCACTGAGCTCCCACCCTCAGCCATTTGCCAAAGAGGTGACCGCGTAATGCAACAGGCCTAACTACACATTCGAATTTCCTGTTTTATAATCTAATCCACACTGCGACTATTAATATACTACGACTACGCCGGTGTGTTCCCACCCCCAGAATTTGCCACAAAGGTACCGATCCAATATATAGCCTAACTTCACACTTGAAGTCCCAATTAGATCCTTATTTAAATACTCGATTACAACTAGTTTTGCTAGAGGACCTGACCTATCCACTACCTAACTTAAGTTACCATCCAATTTCATTTATTACATATATGCTTCAAGTTCAATTTATAGAAGGTTCAGATCCATTAAATGACCCAATTTCTTAAATTTTCCGCACAAAACAAAAAATTCAACATAATCGTAAGATAAAACAACCTCCAAAACTCTAATTACAAAATACAAAAGTTCAATAAGTTAAAAAAGCATAGGCAAAGATACCAATAAACCCAATAAAACCTAAATTGATGAAATTAAAAGACCTTCTGCTGGTCTACCACACATATGGGAGGGAGGGAGGGAAATTTTATAATTGTCCGCAAGCACAGAAGGGCGACTAGACTCCCCGGTGGCAAATAGCGAAGTGACCATTTCCAAGAAAGCCGATCAGCTTCCCCGAAAATACAACACCCTGATTGGTTGTGGAAGACAAAAGGGTGAAGGACGAATGGTTCCCATACAATCGGTAACCAGGCAACCCAAAAGAGATCAGAAATCATTTCCTGGTGTTAAATCAGTTTATTGCGTTTTGCAATAAACTATATTATTACGCACAGTTTAAAATATGCACACTTTCATGCGTTTAGTGTGTCCATGTCCAGTTCTAATTGACTATACTGTAATCAAGTTGCTAATAAAACGATTCGCTTTAACATCAATATTCATTATGTCCTTTTGTTTTCGTTTTTTTTGATATAGGCCTATATTACTTTTCATTTAAAAAAAAAATATTTTGTCCTTTTTCATTCCAACCAACAAGAATGACTCCTAATGAGAAAAAATAGCCGCCCTCTTTGGTTTTGAATCCATTTTCTTTCTGTGCCGGTGTGGGCTTATCTAATATCTATCGAAAGTACACAAACAAGATAGGCCAATGCTATGATATATAATTTAATTGTTATAATATACTTTAATAGAATTTAACGCGGTTCTCATACCTGGAGGAATTCTAAAATTCGCGAGGTGTAGTCCGAGTACTATGCTCACCCAAAAACACACGTATGCATTCAACACCAACTCGTACATAATTGCACCCACGATTGCACCCAAATAGAAGACACGTAATAATGATCCTAAGTTATGTGGAACGGTATTCCTATGACTGTCTAACGTCCATTGTTCGCGAACGCACGTAAGTTGCAACTTGTAGAAATCGTAACAAGCGTTCAGCATAAGTTAGGTATATACTTACGATTCAAGTTTCGCGGACGAACCCTGATGACCATTATCAATTCAGGTTTCAAATATTTATGTTGTCAATTTAACTTACTGACTATTATTAATTCAGGTTTCCAAGTAGTCTAGTGGGTAGAAGGGGTGTTCGTGCACCCCCCTGAAATAAACTTCTAATCAATGTCTTTATATCAGAAAAAATGCGTAGAAAACGATTAGCTATGTTAAAAAAATCAAAAAGTGTCCCACGTATCATTTTTATGCAAATTTATGCAAATTAACATCGCCATTACAGAAAAATACAATTTTCGATATATCTCAGCCAATATTGTTGATAAATGAACAAATGAGGTGCCTAAACCTATGTTTCAAGGGTCAAAGATCAAAATGGAACCATTTTAAAAATTACCAGATGTCCCCATGATGTCATAATATGCAAATTAGACTCGCCATTAGCTAAAAATACAATTTTCGATATATCTCAACCAATACTGTTGATAAATGAACAAATAAGGTGACTGCACCTAGGTTTTGAGGGTCAAAGATCAAGATGGAACCATTTTGACAATTACCAGATGTACCCCTGATGACATAATATGCAAATTAGGGTCGCCATTAGCTAAAAATCCATATTTGGGCATATCTTGGCCAATATTCCACATAACCTGCCCAGATAAGATGACGAGATTCAGAAATTATGTTCATATGTCACTAACATGTTCACCGGATAATACTATTAATATGCAAATTAGGGCCTTCAATGTCGATAGTCTTGCTTTGGGGTAATTGTAAGAAACTTTGTTGGCCAAGTAAATTTAGACTTTCACATCTATACATAATACTTGTAACATTTCTCTTAAATTCAAGGTATGGATTGATACAAGACTAATGCGAGACTAAGATACTGTGTTGTTATCATGCCGAAAAGAAAACGTGAAAACAGAACTCTACAGTAACCAATGAATCTCTGCCAACATGCATATGTGATATCCACATTGCATCGTGGCAGTTTTACACCCTCAGTTTTAAAGCAACTGCAGGAGAAATATTGGAGCAGCTTCATCTCCGCCAACCATATTCCCCAAGTTCCCATATCGCATGTTATCAGTCTGTGATCATATACCTAACTGTGATCAGCAAAAAGCTCTGATCTTGAATGAGCTGGATATCACCGTCTAGTCTGCCGGAAGCATCAACTTCACAGTGGCATCGCCCCTCCTCCCCTCGTAGATTGTCTTCCGGTGGACCCATCTTCCCACCAGAATTTATTTTCCGTGACAAAGTAGAGATTAAAATTCGTTACCCACAAAGCACCCTCAAATCTAATCCTCTTGGAAGAGCAAAGGGAGCTAAGTGAATCACAGACCCAGAAAATGGGTGTGGTTCAACTTTATCGAGTGTCAAGATGTCACTCTCCTTCGTAATATTCGGCAGGCTTTCCATGAGTCCATAGACCTTCCTTGGCCTACAACACAGACCACGATATGGAGCTGGCGTCTGAGAAATTCATACCCGCTGACCATATCCGGTTCCTCTGGTTATAGCTTGTAAAGACGACTTAGAGATAAGCGCAAAATTTAAACGTCTATGGGCAAGATCTGTACAGTGCAGTGCCAGAGGGACAATGGAAATTACTCTGCAATACCTTCAGTCTCAGATATATGTTCCAAAGCAAGCGTCTCACCATGATTCTGCACGCGGTTTGGCCACTTTGACAGTTTATGATTTTGGTTTAAAGTTAGAAACAGCCCTGCCCAAGGCCCTGGACAAAGAATCAACATAGGCCTCAACATAGACCTCAAATTATGACAGAAGACAACAGCGTATTCCACTGGAAATGGATATCTTGAATAAATCTCTACTAATGTCCATGGCGGCAACATTGTCAACAGTGCTGCAGGGATCACGATACAGGAAGTGCAAATAGAGTCGAAAGACAAGAATGCTGCCGGGGGTAGATAAGTTGCAAGGTCAGCTCAGCTAGAAAGTCAACACAGCAGAAGTTCTCCCACCATTCACTTCACGCGCATTGACCCAAAGTTTCCTGATTGCTCATCATTTACACCATTTTTTAGAATGGCACGATCTACTATCATATGCAAGAATATTTTGTATGGCTTTTTATCAGGTTTATCGGCAGCAAAGGAAAGATGTCCGTGCCTAGATTAGGCTCTCATCTCTGCAACTGGGACTCCCCACCCACAAAATCATAACTCGAGGGTCTATGGACTCATTGAAAGCCTGCAGAATATTGCGACGAAAGAGAGCAACACCTTCACACTTGTCCACGTTTCCAGGAGTGTAAGCTTGTGCAATAGCTTCAGAAATAGTTATTCCCAAAATGCAACTGCATACTTTTTGTCACATGATCTACCTTTGTGAAGGAGATGTTCTTTCATTGGGTCCTTCTGTAGGCGTTTCAGCAGGTTCTCAGAGTGATAGTTTTCGTTTTCATATCACGCACACTCACAGACGCAGACAGACACATACATATACTTAAAAGAGCACACACACATGCACACACAAAAGCAAGGGTAACGAAGATAACATTAAGATCTCACTGCTTTTGAAGACATGAGATCCAATGTCCTACAAGACTGTAACAAATGCTTTCTGGTTGGCACCTGACATACGAACATAGTCGTTCTATTTGCTCCTTGATTTTATGCTTCAATATGGATAGTACATGACCGTTGCATGTTGGCAGAGAGTCATCGAAGACCGAAGAATCCTTTTCTTACGTTTCCTTTTTGGCTTGATTACAACATGTCACTGTCTAAGTCTTACATTTGTCTATTTATTGAGTACAGATTTGTAAGTCTTAATGTTGATAATTTCGTTTTTGGGATGATCTTAGAAACGATTTTGGCCAAGTAATTTTTTCTCCTGCAGTTCCTTTAAATTTACTGAGGGTGTAAAACTACCATGATGCAATATGGATATCACACTTGCATGTTGGCAGAGAGTCATTGAGACTGTAGAGTTCTGTCTTTCATGTTTTCTTTTCGGCATGATAACAACACAGTATCTTAGTCTGCATTAGTCTTGTATCATTGCATACCTTGAATTTAAGAGAAATGTTACAAGTATTAGCTGGATCTAGATTGGTTTTAACTCCAGCAAAACGGGGTCCCCATCACGCTAGAGTATTGTATAGATGTGCAAGTCTAAATTTACTTGCCAACAAAGTTTCTTATAATACGCCCAAAATGAGACTATCGACATTGAAGGCCCTAATTTGCATATTATTAGTATTTGTAGGTGAACAATGTTAGTGTTATTATTGTTAGTTAAATGTTCTGTTATTATTGTAAGTGACACATGAACATAATTTCTGAGTACCTTTTAAATTATCCTCGACCCTCAAAACATAGGTCTCGTCATCTTATCTGGGCAGGTATGTGGAATATTGGCCAAGATATGCATGCACAAATATGGATTCTTAGGTAATGGCAACACTAATTTGCATACTATGGCATCATGGGGACATCTGGTAATTTTCAAAATAGTTCCATCTTGATCTTTGACCCTCGAAACATAGGTCCAGTCATCTTATTTGTTCATTTATCAACAGTATTGATTGAGATATATCGAAAATTGTATTTTTAGATAATGGCGACCCTAATTTGCATGTTATGTCATCATGGGGACATCTGGTCATTTTCAAAATGGTTTCATCTTGATCTTTGACCCTTGAAAACATAGGTCCAGGCACCTCATTTGTTCATTTATCAACAGTATTGGCGGAGATATATCGAAAATTGTATTTTTCTGTAATGACGATGCTAATTTGCATAAATTTGCATAAAAATGATACGTGGGACACTTTTTGATTTTTTAAATATAGCTAATCGTTTTCTACGCATTTTTTCTGATATAATGACGTTGATTAGAAGTTTATTTCAGGGGGGTGCACGAACACCCCTTCTACCCACTAGACTAAAGGTAATAATAATTATCTCATAACTATCGTTAATTTAGGTTGCCAAGGTTTAAGTTTTCAATTTAACTTACTAAGAGCACAGCTGTCGAGCTTGCACGCTTGCTAACGAAAAATTAAGAACATTATCTGATGACTATCATAGGGGTAATCATAATTATCTGATGCCTATTATTAATTCAGGTTGCAAAGATTCACGTTGTCAATTTAACATACTAAGAGCACACTTGGTGAGCGAGCACGTGCTGACAAAAAGTTGAGATAACCACGATTCTAAATTAACATTGTATGTGAGTTAGGATCAGAGGGTAATCACAATTTTCTGCACTGATTAGTACCATCTAAGTACTGTTATGTGATTTAATATGAGATATTGATCAATGTTCAATAATTGACTTTATTTTTCTTTTTGGATAATGAGTAAATAAGATGGGAAAGATTGAGTTGTGAATATAAAGTACAACCGTTAAAATGTGTATTATTAATACTTGAAACAGTGAAACTATATCGGGAGTGATTGCATTTTTATCGGGTCAATCGTATAGATGGCAAGATGAATAAAATTTCTATGGTGTCAAAAACCTTCAGAATTATGATAACGTCAATATTGCGTAATATTCCAATATGATGTTACAAATATGCTGAATAATAATTGTAACGTTAACTTAGCGAGAACATCCTGACGTTTAACAACAATGTGCGCAAAATAAAACATTCGATGCGAGATGCAAGTGTATAATGTCTCGTGATGGCAGTGAATACATTTTACAATTTTGCGTACTTTGTTTCACCGCGATACGGGGATTCCATTGCCTTTCCCTGCTTTTTAACCGCGGAGGAGCACTTTGACGTAGGTCTGTCTTCAGATATTCGGGAAAAAATAAATTGTTTGAAAATAGTGTTAGTGTTCTAAGCTTAAAGCAAGTTATTGATTTGCATTAATAAAACTTTATGTAAAGCTCCTGTACACAATGTGCAACAATCAAACAGTGGAGCTATTCCAAGCGGATGATACTGGTAGATAGGATGCGCATTCAACCCAATCGGCACTAGGACTATTTTATCAATCCTCTAACCATATACACTATTTGAAAGAAAAAAACACTAGCCATCTAGCTCAAACCCTATATAGATATAGGGTTTGAGCTTTAACAGACTAACACGTATCATAGCTATTATCAAGGGTCTATGCCAGGGAGAGATTTTATTTCTATCGTGTCAATGCGTGAAATTTAGCGCCGTCATTCAAATTGTCAAATCTATGGTGTTAATAACGACCTCTTTCGTTAATGTTAATGATCGCGGTGTTTTTTAATTTAAGTTTTTATTGGTTTCATTCCGACTTTGGAATATTTTGTAGTTAATAAGTTGTTAATTAAATAATCATTGTTTTTGTCGCGAAGTGTATGATGGATAAAAACCTTGCCCCAGTGCATTATTCTAGATAATCGCTCTTGACCGTATGGGTCCGTGCAGGCAGCCCTCGAGCCTTCGGCTCTCGGGCTGCCTGCACGGACCCATACGGTCACGAGCGATTATCTAGAATAATGCACTGGGCGCGGTCCTTACCCTTATCGTATCTGCTCCTTTTTTGGCTGTCATCTTAATGCATGGAGGTCTTTCACCTCACTCATGCATAACCTATAACAAAAGATGTTACTTCCCGTAGTATTCCTTATTCAGATCAATTTAATTCCCGACCTCAAAGTACTTGTGCTTTTCAAAGTGTGACTCATACATTTATGCATACATATCCAACATGCATGTCGTTCTTTAGATTTAGAAAGTCTCCAGAAAATTGGAGAAGACCTCTATTGCTGAATAAATTGAATTAAAAAATCCACTGTGGCCATGTTCGGTTATAATCCGAACTTTGATCTATGACCTATGGGCATTTGAAATTGTCACTCTCCGAAAAAGAGTGGTTCGCACATTTCCATCCTCAGCAAATCCAATATAAGGTTTGAACCAAAATAATTCATTATATCTACTATAGAATAACCAATTAAAATAATCATTGCAAAATATAGCCAAATTTATACCATCTTGTATTTTTCTCAGAAACTTTAAAATCACCTTGGTTTTCCCATAGACTTACACAGTTAAGAGCACGGTCATGACAAAATTAAAATTGATGCTATCAGCATATAAAAGGTTATTGATTTATTTATTATAAAATTAGTAAGTAATGGCTCCTAAGGTTTATATATCTGAGCAAATAAATCCCAAGATTTAATTACTTGTAATTTTTAAATTAGTAAAATATCTTAATTTTTTCACTTCCGTTAGTGCCCAAGGGGGGGGGGGGATTCCTAGGGACCCAACCTAATTATTCTAATGAAGCTTTGGGCGGATCTAAATTTTTTTTTAGTATCAGGAGAAGCGTATTCATAAATCACACAATTAGCAAAAACTCCTTGTTGGGCACTATGGACCCCCCCTTGGGCACTTAAATGTTAAGTTGTCAATTTAACTTATAAGAGCACAGCTGTCGAGCGTGCACACATGCTGCCAACGAAAAGTTGAGAAAATCACGATTCTAAATTAACATTATATATATTTGCGTTAGGATCATAGGGTAATCACAGTTATCTAATGACCAAATATTTAAGTTATCAATTTAACTTACTGACTATTATTAATTCAGGTTTCCAGATTTAAGTTTTCAATTTAACTCACTTAGACCACACATATCGAGCGTGCACGTGGTGTGCTTACGAAAAGTTTAGGAAATCACGATTCTAAAATAACATGGTATATGTGTGAGTTATGATCAGAGGGTAATCATAATTATCTGATGACTATCAGAGGGTAATCATAATTATCTGATTACTACTATTAATTTGAGTTAGGATCAGAGGGTAATCATATTTATCTGCTAACAATCAGAAGGTAATAATAATTATCTCATGACTATCGTTAATTTAGGTTGCCAAGGTTTAAGTTGTCAATTTAACTTACTAAGAGCACACTTGGTGAGCGAGCACGTGCTAACAAAAAATTGAGATAACCACGATTCTAAATTAACATTGTATATGTGAGTTAGGATCAGAGGATAATCACAATTTTCTGCACTGATGACTATCAAAGGGTGATCATAATTATCTGATCACCATTATTCAGGTTTCCAAGATTTAAGTTGTCAATTTAACTTACTATTATTAATTCAGGTTCCCAGATTAATTTAAGTATTCAATTGAACTCGCTTAGCGCATACATATCGAACATGCATCTGATGACCATTATTAATTCAGGTTGCCAAGATTTTAATTTTTCAATTCAGGTTGTCAAGATTTAAGTTGTCAATTTAACTTACTAAGAGCACAGCTGTCGATCGTGCACGCATGCTAACGAAACGTTGAGACAATCACGATTCTAAATTAACATTATATATGTCTGCGTTAGGATCAGATGATAATCACAGTTATCTAATGACCATTATTAATTCAGGTTTCAAATATTTAAGTTGTCAATTTAACTTACTATTACTAATTCAGGTTTCCAAGATTTAAGTTTTCAATTTAACTCACTTAGACCACACCTATCGAGCGTGCACGTGACTTGCTTAAAAAAGTTGAGGAAATCACGATTCTAAAATAACATTGCATATGTGTGAGTTAGGATCAGAGGGTAATCATAATTATCTGAAGACAACAAACTTTAAGGGTAATCATATATTATGGCCATTTTTAATTCAGGTTGCCAGGATTTAAGTTTTCAATTTAACTTACTAAGATCACAGCTGTAGCGCGTGAACTAAATTAATATTGTATATGTGAGTTATGATCAGAGGGTAATCACAATTTTCTGCACTGATGACTATCAGAGGGTGATCATAATTATCGGATCACCATTATTCAGGTTTCCAATATTTAAGTTGTCAATTTAACTTACTATTATTAATTCATGTTCCCAGATTAATTTAAGTATTCAATTTAACTCGCTCAGAGCATCGAGCGTGCACCTGATGACGTGCTTACAAAAAATTGAGAAAATCACGATTCTAAAATAACAATATTGAAAATGTGTGAGTTAGTATGAGAGAGTAATCATAATTATCTGATGGCCATTTTTAATTCAGGTTGCCAAGATTAAGTTTTCAATTTAACTTACTAAGAGCACAAATCTAATCATGATGTTGTCAATTAATTTTACTGTGATAGAGCACTGCGCTGACGAAAACTTTGAGATAATCACGATTCAATCAAAGGGCAATTATAGTATTCATTAAATTTGCCAAAATTTAATATGACAACTTAAAGCAATATTGGCACATTTTTTGAAGAGCGCCCCCAATTTTCAAAATTTGATATTTTTTGCACAGTTACGTTGGTAATTGTCTAGGAAACTATACCTGCGAACGAGAATGCTAAAAATGCGTATTTATCACAAAATAAGCGATTTTGTAATTAGAATTGGGATCCCAGATTGGACTTA
The DNA here is from genome assembly GCA_023653785.1 of Ophioderma brevispina. Lineage (NCBI taxonomy): Eukaryota > Metazoa > Echinodermata > Ophiuroidea > Amphilepidida > Ophiodermatidae > Ophioderma > Ophioderma brevispina. The sequence goes on along the minus strand of JAMKCH010054012.1, from coordinate 232,762 downwards.
AGGGCAGAGCTGGAAATGCTACGTTTATGTCCGTCCATGATGAAATAGTGCCATATCGAGAAAATAACCTCTAACTTGACTTGCCCGAACTATTAAAACAACTAATGGATGAGCGTAGACACGTACATGGCGCTATTTCCCGGCTATTTCACATTGGAAGGCCGTTTCCAGAAGCCGTTGAATTATTATCGGGGATCCCCGATAATAATTATTCTAGTACAAAATTCCTTCGTTTGTGACACATAGACATTTTCGAGCTTAACCATTCACAGGTATAGTTTACTAGCCAGTTACCAATGCAACCGTGTAAAAATCTCCAAATTTTTGAAAAATTGGGGGCGCCCTTCAAAAAAAATGTGCTAATATTGCTTTAACTTACTAAGAGCACAAGTGTCGTGCGTGCACGTGATTACGAAAAGTTGAGAAAATCAGAGGGTAATCATAAATTATTGAAGACTACAGAGGGTAATCATATATTTTATGACCATTATTAATTCAGGTTGCCAGGATTTAAGTTTTCAATTTAACTTACTAAGAGCACAGCTGTCGAGCGTGCACGCATGTTAACGGAAATCACGATTCTTAATTAACATTGTATATCTGTGAGTTAGAATCACAGGGCAATTGTAGTTACGTGATGACTTCAGTTCCTTGCTCAACAACAGCCACGGTTCGGTATTATTTGAACTGCCTCCACCGGCTTCTCAAGATCTGCCCATCGAAACCAATCCACCAATACTAGAGGAGACGCTACTAGCCATAGGCCAAATGAAGAACAATAAGGCCGCCGGACTTGACAGTGCAATTACATCTAAGCACTCCAGAATGCTGGTGATGCAATGGCTAAGTTAGTTCATGGCTTTTGTACTGAAGTATACACCACTCTCACTCCACCCAGCCAATGGACCACTAGCGTCATTGTTCCTCTACACAAGAAGGGAGACCTTAGTCTGATGACCAACTATCGAGGAATATCTCTTCTGTCAATTACAGTTAAGGTTTACAACAAGATCCTTCTAAACAGAATCAGAGATCATGTGGACCCCATCTTAAGAAGCAACCAGGCTGGATTTCGTTCTTGAAGAAGTTGTGCCCAGCAGATCCATATCCTCAGAAGAATCATGGAAGGTTTCCAAGACTACCAGCTTCCTCTTACAGTCACCTTTATAGACTTTAAGAAGGCCTTTGATTCCATCAATAAAAAGGATATCTTTGCTGTGATGCGGCATTATGGAATACCGGAAGCAGTAGTGAATGCCATTTCGGATCCTTTCGGGATCACCACCGGAGTTCTTCAGGTGATGTTTTAGCTCCATTCCTTTTCGTCATATAGGTAGACTTTCTACTGAAGAGGGCCGCGTCGGATTGTGGCTCTGTAGTTGTGGCACACCCTCGCCGCTCCAGACGATACCCGGCCAAAGTGTTGAATGACTTGGATTTTTGCTGATGGTGTCACCCTGCTGGAGTCCACTCTTCCGGGGGCGCGGGCCCGGCTGGCCAGTGCTGCAGCGGCGGCGGGGGATCTTGGCTTCATGGTAAGTGTATCCGGGACAGAGTGCGTGGCTGCAGATTGTCATCCTCGTCCGGCACTTCGGGTCTATGGTGGATCCATCTGCCATGTGACAGATTTCAAATGTCTTGGCTCCAGGGTGGCATCTGCTGCGGGCGACCTAAAGATACGCTGGGCATTGGCGTGGAGTGCCTCCTGGAAGCTGGGACGGGCCCCCAATTATCCATCTCTGCAAAAGTCAAGTTATTCAGCGCTACCTGTGTGACCGTCCTGCTCTGTGGCTGTGGGTCCTGGGTGCTGTCACAGGACATGGAAAGCAAGATCAACGCATTTGCTGCCTCTTGCTATAGGATTATGCTGGACATGGAACGGAAGGACCGTGTCTCAAGCACCATCTTATATTCAATGACCAACACTGAACCTCTTATCCACCTTGTAAGACATCGCCAGCTGAGTTTCCTTGGACATATCCTTCGTCTGCCAGAGGAGAAGCCTGCTGGAAGATGCGCTCTCTACATGCCATGTGGCGGGGGAGACCTGGGCGTCCGCGCGCCTCTTGTTTAGCCTACATCCAACGTGTGCTAGGGTATGATAAGGCATGGTGCAGGCTGGGCGGGTGGCCACGCTTGCCGGGGATGGATGTGCATGGAGAAATCTTGTAATCGCCTGCTCTGCAGCCGAAGGATGATGATGATGATGATGATGATGATGATGATGATGATGATGATGATGATGATGATGATGATGATGATGACTATCAGAGTGCAATCATAATTATCTGAACACTATTATTAATTCAGGTTGCCAAGATTTACGGTGTGTCCTTGATGTAAGATATTCATGAGTTAGACTAAAGACTCTTTTACGGAATAAAGCTGTACAATCCTTGTGATCCTTTGATCCTTTTACAGAAGATTTCATGCTAGGCTAATTTCTTGCAATCTTACATGAAGGATGAACCAGATTTACGTTGTCAATTTAACTTACTAAGAGCACACCTGTGAGCGAGCACGTGCTAACGTTATTTTATTTTGTTAAAACTTCATTTAAAATAACATTGAAAATGAGTGAGTTAGGATGCAGAGGGTAATCATAATTATCTGATGACTATCAGAGGGTAATCATAATTATCTGTTGACCATTATTATTTCAGGTTTCCAAGATTTAAGTTGTCAATTTAACTTACTAAGAGCACAGCTGTCGAGCGTGCACGCATGCTAACGAAAAGTTGAGACAATCACGTTTCTAAATTAACATTACTGTGTTAGGATCAGAGGGTAATCATAATTATCTGTTGACCATTATTATTTCAGGTTTCCAAGATTTAAGTTGTCAATTTAACTTACTGACTACTATATATTCAGGTTTCAACGATTTAGGTTTTCAATTTAACTCACTTAGAGCACACCTATCGAGCGTGCACGTGTCGCGTGCTTACTAAAAGTTGAGGAAATCTCGATTCTAAAATGGCATTATATATGTGTGAGTTATGATCAGAGGATAATCATAATTATCTGATGACTATCAGAGGGTAATCATAATTATCTGTTGACCATTATTATTTCAGGTTTCCAAGATTTAAGTTGTCAATTTAACTTACTGACTATTATAAATTCAGGTTTCCAGATTTAAGTTTTCAATTTAACTCACTTAGACCACACATATCGAGCGTGCACGTGGTGTGCTTACGAAAAGTTGAGGAAATCACGATTCTAAATAACATGGTATATGTGTGAGTTATGATCAGAGGGTAATCATAATTATCTGATGACTATCAGAGGGTAATCATAATTATCTGATTACTACTATTAATTCAGTTTGCCAAGATTAAGTTTTCAATTTAACTTACTAATGGCATACCTGTCGATTATCAATTTAACGCATGCTAACGAAAAGTTGAGAAAATCGCGATTCTAAATTAACATTGTATATGTGTGAGTTAGGATCAGAGGGTAATCATATTTATCTGCTAACAATCAGAAGGTAATAATAATTATCTCATAACTATCGTTAATTTAGGTTGCCAAGGTTTAAGTTGTCAATTTAACTTACTAAGAGCACACTTGGTGAGCGAGCACGTGCTGACAAAAAGTTGAGATAACCACGATTCTAAATTAACATTGTATATGTGAGTTATGATCAGAGGGTAATCACAATTTTCTGCACTGATGACTATCAGAGGGTGATCATAATTATCGGATCACCATTATTAAGGTTTCCAAGATTGAAGTTGTCAATTTAACTTACTATTATTAATTCAGGTTCCAAGAATTAATTTAAGTATTCAATTTAACTCGCTCAGAGAATACATATAGAGCGTGCATCTGATGACCATTATTAATTCAGGTTGCCAAGATTTAAGGTTTCAATTTAACTTGCTAAGAGCACAAATGTAATTATATGATGACTGTCAGAGGGGCAATCATAATTATCTGATGACTATTACTATTTCAGGTTGCCAAGATTTACGTTGTTAATTAATTTTACTAAGAACACGTACACTAGGCTTGCATAGAGCACGTGCTGACGAAAACTTTGAGATAATCACGATTCTAAATTAACATTGTATGTGTGTGAGTTAGGATTAGAGGGTAATCATAAATTACCTCGACTACGGAGGGTAATCATATATTATGGTCATTATTAATTCAGGTTGCCAGGATTTAAGTTTTCAATTTAACTTACTAAGAGCACATCTGTCGAGCGTGCACGCATGTTAACGAAAATCACGATTCTTAATTAACATTGTATATCTGTGAGTTAGGATCAGAGGGTAATTGTAATTATGTGATGATTCTCAGAGTGCAATCATAATTATCTGATAACTATTATTAATTCAGGTTGCCAAGATTTATTTGGATGGATATTTGGCTAGTTAGCTCAAGGCTAGTTAAATTCAGAAACTCCAGAGGGCGCCCCATTTAGGCTAGTTATTTTCTGGCTGTTAAGGCTAGTTATTTTTTGTTTACCCTCAGACTAGTTATTTTCTGTTCACTCAGGCTAGTTATTTTACTTTTTGTCCCTTGGGAGAATAATTTTTCGTCCTTGGGAGAATAATTTTTCATCCCTTGGGAGAATAATTTTTCGTCCCTTGGGAGAATAATTTTTTGTCCCTTTGGCTAGTAATATTTGGTCGCTCAGGCTAGTTATTTTCTGGTCCTCAGGCTAGTTATTTCTTGGTTGCTCAAGCTAGTTATTTTCTGGTCGCTCAGGCTAGTTATTTTCTGGTCGCCCAGGCTAGTTATTTTGTGTTCCCCAGGCTAGTTATTTCTTGGATGTTCAGACTAGTTATTTTCTGGTCATTTAGAGTAGGTATTAGTAGAGTAGTAGTTCATCAAGCTAGTTATTTCTGGTTTCAGCTATTTATTTTCTGGTTGCTTTATAAGAGCCATAGAAGCCAGATATATTTCTTCGAGACCAAGCTTTCAATAGGTATGATGCATGTATTATCCAGATTAATTTCAGGACTGTGATGTATTTATATTGATCAAATTTTTAAAGTGCTGGTATTTTACTGTGGCAGGGGAAATGTTGTTCTTTTATCCTCACAGCTAAAGCCCACAAACTCTGACCCATTTTCAACCTCAATTTGTCATGTCAGGCAGTACTGGGAAGTCCCTTTGAAAACAGCAGAACTTCAGGAGCTAGACCAACTCACAAGGGATTGCTTGTAGATGACTGGTAGTTGTACCTAGAATATCCTTCCACACTTTGATGCTGCTCATTTTCAATATTTTTTTATCAATGTGTAGCATTGTTAGAGATGGCCTACTGGAGATGGCCTCTGTTAAAGGGGGTGGGGGGGTGATAAAGTTACGCAATCTGCTGTTTAGTTATCTTATGGAACATTTTGTGGAGAAACAAAACAAGTGCTAGTTATTCCTTATGAACTTATTGAAAAATGTGTATAGTCAATATTTTGCTTAAAGGAGTAACTATTTTCTCTGCATATAGCTGAGCATGCACATGGCGGCTTATGTGTGGTTTTTCATAAGAATTCCGTTGGCCGAATGTGAATATAGACACCAGAGGTTCCTTAGTGTTTTAAGAAACTCATGATAAGCTTGTTGTAGGACGCATTTCGATTAACTATAGCCAAATTAATTGGTATTTTTGTTAATCTCATCAGCTACATTTTGCTCGGCTTGATTGTGATATGTGCCCAATTTAGGCTAATTTAATACACAGAACCATACATGTTCAATTGTCATATTTCTTTTCGACATTCTACATCATGTTGGATGTGTGAATCAAGCACAACAACGTGTTATATTAGATTTAATCTTCACTATAGTGAGTGCCGTGGCATAGTTAACCGGTTAGGCTCATTATAATGAAGTAAAGTATGGAAATACAACAGATTTGTTTTTGTTGGTTTGCAACTATACTACAACAAGGTGCAACAAGAGATTTTGAGTCATCCCTATTTTCTGTGATATGTAGTGATTTCATATAGATTATACACCCAATAGAATCCCCACCTTTTATTTGATTACAGAAATAACCTAAAATGAAAATATATGCTTATATTTCAATAGAAAACATAGGCTGAATTTCGTATATGCTCCTGTAGGAAGTTAGAAATTTCATAATTTTTGTACCAAAGAAACAGTTCTCAGCTTAATCCTTTCAGATGGGGATATTTGTGATAGAAAACTTTACACCAGTAAAGTGTAATTTACATTCTACCTTCTGCCTTCTGGGACCTTCTGTTTTGGAGTAGGTAGTGGCGAGTTCACCTGACTGTCTTGAGATGGTCCTGTCCAGTCATATCGTTGTCATATTGTTGTGTTTGTCATATAGTTACATTTGAAATTAACAAATAAAGAAGCTGTACTGTACAACTTATACAAAAAATATGTGCTATTGCCCTAAACCTTTACTAGTATTATTTCTGAGCTGTGTGAACATCCCTTCTACAGGAATAGCAGACCCACCTAACTTGCCATTTACATATCACAATCTTACAATATTAGCACATTTTTTGAAGAGCGCCCCAATTTCTAAAAAAAATGAGATTTTTACACGGTTGCATTGGTAACTGGCAAGTAAACCAAACCTGTGAATGGTTAAGCTCGAAAATATCTGTGTCTCACAAACGAAGGAATTTTGTAATTAGAATAATTATTATCGGGATCCCGATAATAATTCAACGGCTGCTGGAAACGGCCTTCCAATGTGAAATAGCCGGGAAATAGCGCCATGTACGTGTCTACGCTCATCCATTAGTTGTTTTATTGGTTCAGGCAAATCAAGTTAGAGGTTATTTTCTCGAGTTGGCACTATTTCATCATGGACGGACATAAACGTAGCATTTCCAGCTCTGCCAGCGTTAAAGCAATAACGGCACATTTTTTGAAGAGCGACCCCAATTTTCAAAAGTTGATATTTTGGCACAGTTACGTTGGTAATTGTCTAGGAAACTATACCTGCGAACGAGAATGCTAAGAAATGCGTATTTATCATAAAATAGGCGATTTTGTAACTAGAATTGGGATCCCAGATTGGACTTAACGGCAGAGCTGGAAATGCTACGTTTATGTCCGTCCGTGATGAAATAGTGCCACCTCGAGAAGATAACCTCTAACTTGACTTGCCTGAACCAATAAACTGAACAACTAATGGATGAGCGTAGACACGTACATGGCGCTATTTCCCGGCTATTCACATTGGAAGGCCGTTTCCAGCAGCCGTTGAATTATTATCGGGATCCCGATAATAATTATTCTAATTACAAAATTCCTTCGTTTGTGACACACAGACATTTTCGAGCTTAACCATTCACAGGTATAGTTTACTAGCCAGTTACCAATGCAACCGTGTGAAAGTCTCAATTTTTTTGAAAAATTGGGCGCGCTCTTCAAAAAAATGTGCTAATATTGCTTTAAGTCCAATCTGGGATCCCAATTCTTATTACAAAATCGCTTATTTTATGATAAATACGCATTTTGTAGCATTCGCGTTCGCAGGTATAGTTTCCTAGACAATCACCAACGTAACTGTGCCAAAATATCAAATTTTGAAGATTGGGAGCGCTCTTCAAAAATGTGCCATTATTGCTTTAAATTGCCACCAGTTTTTAAAGCAGTGCACTTGAATAACTGGTGATTTGCACCTTTTAAACAACCTTATTTTCTGTGCATGCTTGCTAATTAACAACCCTTGTTTCATTCATTACACGACAGTTCTCAATCATGGGAATTGGGAGTATACATGCAATTTTGGTAATTTAAGGTGTCAAACATTAAAGGCACTATCAGTGATTTGCTAAATGAGAAAATCAAAAAAATTATCAAAAATCAGATTTTTGCATGTTTGTAACAAGTAAAAGTATCCTAACATGCCCTACAAGTGCTAAGACCAAAAGCAACCTAAGGGAGCGATCGTTATTTATGGCAGGGGGGAATGGGCACTTTTTTGGGGGAACCTGAAAAAAAATGCTGGCTAGAGGGGGGAACCTGAATTTTCCTCAAGTAGTAAAGGGGGGACCTGAATTTTTTTCTGAAGAAACGGGGAGAAAGAACATGTAGGCCTACATGACCTCAGTCTATCACACTGAGGTCATGAAGACCTGCGTGCAATAAGTTATTTCAACAAAAAAGACACTACAAACACAACTAAAATGTTAATCACTTGTATATAACTCAGTCACAACCTTGATTTAATAGCAATAACTACACCACAACTGATTTTAAAGAACATAGATTTCAGTGTGGTAAATTAATTATGTAGGAATAACAGGATTGTTTTATATGTTAAAGTTGTTCCCTGACAAAACTTTCGTCCTTCTTTTCAACTGGGCATAGTGCATAAGTGAGAAGGAAAACAAAACGAATAGGGGTGATTTGTTTTTAGTGTTCAATTTGTTGATTTTTGTTATCTTTGATATGTTTTAATACTGGCCACATGTTTCAGATTTGTGGTGAAAATAATTGAATAAAGGTGTTTTAACCATTTAAAAGAAGTATGTCACTATAGAAAACAAACGCAGTATTAACTTTACAATTACAGGCCATTTTCTCAATAATTAGTTCTGGAGAAATTTGTGTAAAATACATAGTATAATAGTCATATCTTGACAATGGAACATTCAGTTTTGTTGGGACAAACAACATTTTAAAAGAGATTTAATAATTTTAGTCCCATTGAATGCACAAAATTATAATCATCTCCAATATTCAAATAACTGTCCACATGGGCTTCAAAAATTCTAACAGAATAATGCATGTAATTATTTGCATGGTTAAATACTTTTCAGTTGCTATAGGCTTATTACAGTGTCAAATCGTTAACATGAACCTTTAACATGAATCCTGTGTGGAAAGATCACAAGTAGGACTTTCTATCTAAACTGGTATTTTTCATTATTTTATGATCTGATTGAACAGGAATTCCTGTTGACATGAAGTAAATTGTGAATCTCAGACCACTTTGTGTTAATGGGTTTATTTTTGGGTTACCACTGTACTTTTGCTGATGATACAATCAATGGTATTGTAACGGGAATTGAAGAGGTACAGGCTGTAACAGAAAAATATGCATTGGAAAACATTTATATATTTATTATATTTCTATGGTAAAATAGTTTTATGACACATTTTGGACCACTGCCAAATTAAAATGTTGCTTTATTCAAATTGGTGGTCTGAAAGCAGAGATATTTCATTTTTCTGAAGTAGTGTAAAACAATGTTGGGCCACTTTTGTTTCAAGCACATTGTAATTAATACGAATTGATATGATGCTGTCCATTATGCACCGTTGTAAACAATGCGTGAAAGTAGCCCAACTGGATACCGACTACTTTGAAATTTATGTGACATCGGCCTAGTTTTATTTGGCAGCTTGAGAAATGGTGTTAAAATGTGTGAAAATCAAGACCAAAGAAATAGTGAAAATGGGGAATAGATTTTGGGCGAGTTAAGAAAAGGCGAGTTAGAGAAAAAGCGAGTTAAAAAAGCGAGTTACCCCACACGAAGATCCATCAAGTCCCTCTGGCGAGTTACGGCAAAGCCATCAAGTCCCACTGGCGAGTTACGGCAAAGCCATCAAGTCCCACTGGCGAGTTGTGCCAAAGCCCTCAAATTCCACTGGTGAGTTGCACCAAAGCTTAAGGTCCATTGGTGAGTTACAATGTGGTGTATACTTGGGTTTAAAGGTCTAAAGGGGCAATCTTTGATGAAAAAAATCTTGCAATGCAATACACAAGATGACACTTTAGCTATAGGGAAGGTGGTATTAGCCCCAAAAATCAAAAGTGGTTATCAAATGTTTCGTGTGTGAATTTGGTTGCCGATTCATACTCGTCCTCGCAGGTTTTCTCCGAGCACTTCGGTTTCCTCCTGCATCTAAAATCGACTTCTTCCCATAAATCTTTCCCTGTTGTTAGTTAGAAGGGTCTCACTGGTATTGAAAGTTTAAATGATTAACCCACATTTCTACTGTACTTGTACCTAATTGTAATTACGTTGATACGTAACCACACATATTTAATCGTTTGCTTTTTTGAGTTATATCATAAATCGCATCTTGGTATACATTGAGCCCTATACATATACAAGAACAGGTGTCGTGTTTATGGTTTTGCAGTCATTGATTCATCTCATTGTTCATTTATGATATGTTATTTACTGCTCATTATAAGTATCTCAGTTGTAGCCATATTGCCATTTCTTTTGATATTCTTAGGTTTAATTAAGTTTTGTTGCTTCTTGTACTTAAAAATGCTTTACTGAATCACACACATGTATTCACATACACAAATATACACACGCTCATACACACGTACATTTTACCACCACACCCTCCACACACACATACACAGAGACACACTCATACCCTGGTATACTTCATCCTCACCAATTTTTGCACGTGCTCATCGCTGCCCCTCTCTCATATAGCTATACCAGTGTATGCATGCTGTTTTCCTGGTGTGTTAGCTTTATATTTTTTTTCGAAATCCCTATTATTGATCCATAATAAATGAGGTAGTATATACACACTCCTGTTCTTCGCCCACATTTTATCTTTGCTCTTGCTTAATTGCTCCCCTCCATTGGGTCCATACATATACAAGAACAGGTGTCGTGTTTATGATTTTGTTGTCATTGATTAATCTCCATGTACATTTATGGTATGTTATTTACTGTTCATCAAATATAAGTACCTTGGTTGTTTGATTTTTGTCACTATTCTCAACCTGATAATTTTGATCATTTGCTTTAACTGTACTTGTTAGCCTTTATCGTAATTACGTTTCGTAATCATGCACATCGTAAATATAATTCTTTGCTTATTTGAGTTATCTCATATCATAGTGATAATATAGAGGGGTCATATATCTCATCATGGTAATCTGCTTGTTCGCTATATTTGTATCACTAAATCGCAATTTTATTATGGTGATCATAGGCCTCAAAGATTCCGCTACCATTGTTCCTATTCATCAGGTTCAATCAAGTTTTCTTATTCCACATCTTGTACTTCAAAGTTGTATTTTTGTATTACACACATGTATCCATACACACAAACATTCACATGCCCACATACACAAACACACACACCTAAACACCACACACGTACACTCATACACACTCACACATACATACACACACACACACTCACACACATACTCTGGTATATACTTCATCCCTACCATTTCCACGTCCTTAACGCTGGCCCTCTTCTATAGCTATACCAGTGTATGCATGTGGTGTGTTTATATTTTTTTCTAATTTGCTAGCCCTGTTTTTATCTCAATCCCTATTGTTTTTCACTCGCTCTAATTGATGCATAATAAATGCGGAATTATATACACACTCCTGCTCTTGTATACTTCACCCACATCTTAGCGGCGCTTGCTTAATTGCTCCTCCATTTGGCCTATACAACAGGAACGTGTGTCGTGTATATGGTTTTGCTTCCATTGTTTAACCTTGATCAATCAACTTGATATGTTATTACTGATCACTATTAAGTATCTTGGGTTTTTTTTGTCATCAATTTCATCTTGGTAAATTTGTTCGCTTTAACTGTACTTGTACCTAATTGTAATTACGTTGATACGTAACCACACATATTTAATCGTTTGCTTTTTTGAGTTATATCATAAATCGCATCTTGGTATACTGCTTGTTAGCCTTATTTGTAATTGTAGCACTACATCGTAATCATGTAGCCATTTTTTATATTCTCCGGGTTTAACTAAGTTTTGTTACTCACTTCTTGTACTTAAAAATTGCTTTACTGAATCGCACACATGTATCCACATACACAAATATACACACGCTCACACACACAGGTACACTTAACCACCACACCTCACACCCACACACGCTCACACACACATGCACACAGACACACTCATACCCTGGTATACTTCACCGTCACCAACTTTTGCACATGCTCATCAATGCTCCCTCTCTTATATAGCTATACCAGTGTATGCATATGCTGTTTTCCTGATGTGTTAGCTTTATTATTTTCGAAATCCCTATTGTTTTTCATGCATAATAAATGAGGTATTATATACACACTCCTGCTCTTGTATACTCCACCCACATTTTATCTCTGCTCTTGCTTAATTGCTCCCCCTCCATTGGGCCCTATACATATACAAGAACAGGTGTCGTGTTCATGGTTTTGTTGTCATTGATTAATCTCCATGTACAATTATGGTATGTTATTTACTGTTAATTATAAGTATCTTGGTTGTTTGATTTTTGTCATTATTCTCAACCTGATATTTTTGATCATTTGCTTTATTTAACTGTACTTGTTAGCCTATATCGAAACTACGTTTTGTAATCATGCACACCGTAAATATAATTCTTTGCTTATTTGAGTTATGTCATACCATAGTGGTAATATAGAGGAGTCATTTATCTCATCATGGTAAACTGCATGTTCGCTTTATTTGTATCACTAAAACGTAATTTTATTGTCGTGATCATAGGCCTCAAAGGCTCTGCTACCATTGTTACCTATTCTTCGGGTTCAATATTACATATTGCAGTTTATTCCGTAAAAGAACTTTTTTACTGTTTTCTACTCTTTTTTACTTTATTTACCCCATAATTCCCTCATTCTTCAAGCCCTGCCCTCTTTACGGGGCTATCGGTCTGCGACGCAAGATCGTTAGATAAGAAAAATATTAGTTAACACAGTTAAAAAACAATTCACACAGTAAAAAATCCCTTTCCCACCCAACCCCCCTTGGTACTTTAACTTACTTTATTCTTGAAATATAGTTTCTGTAGTGTCAAAATAGCTAGTTAATATGCAAATTTACCTACTTAATATGCAAATTAACCTCATTAATATTAAAAACTCCTACTTTTGTATGTAAGGTACTTACACACAAACTCCTACTTTTTGTATGGAACATACACAAACAATTGTAGGAGCTCCTCGATTGCTACAAAACTCCTATTTGTATTGCGTACCACATTTCACACACAAACCCCTACAATTAACTGTGTGTGTACACACTACCTCACACAACTCTTAGTTTTGTATGTTGCTGACCACCCACACAACTCACACAACATCCCTGGTATACTTCAATCCTACCACTTTCACGTCCTAACGCGGCCTCCTCTTACATAGCTATACCATTGTATGCCATGTTCTCGTGTTTCATTTTTTTTTTTTCTAATTTGCTAGCCCTGTTTTGTATTTTTTCACCTGCTCTAATTGATGCTTAATTAATGCGGAATTATAAACACCCTCCTGGCCTCTTGTATGCTTCACCCACTCTTATCTTTGCGCTTGCTTAATTGCTCCCCCTCCATTGGGCCCAACCTTATACCGTAGCAGGTGTCGTATCTAATTGTTTTGCTCTCATTGCTTAATCACTGGTATAATTTGTTATGTTAATTTACTGACCACAAACCAAATATACCGGGTTTTTCGTACCATCATGTTTCAACCTGGTAATTCTGTTTGCTTTAAACTGTACTAATACGTTGTTACGGGCTAATCAACACACCTTAAATATTATTGCTTGCTTTATTTGAGTTATACCATATCAAAATTTCATCTTGGTAGACTGCTTGTTTTGCCTTATTTGTATTTGTAACACTTCATTGTAATTATCTTGCCATTAGTTGATATTCTTCGGGTTTAACTAAATTTTGTTACTCATTTCTTGTTCAAAGTTGCTTTATTGATTCACACATATTACCACACAAACAGATACACGCTCTCGCACAAAATCCACTACATCTACCCCCCCCACACACACACACATATACCAGACACTTCACACCCTGTACACGTCATGCCTACCACCATCTGCAGGTGCTTAAACTGTTTAGGCTACATCGTAATTACGTGTTTGTTAAACGCACATACACACATACCTTACCCCAAATTATATTGTTTTGCTTGCCTTGATATTCATATCTCATCTTGGGTAAAACATTGATTCGCTTCTCATTCATACATTCTTGTTCAATACATCATCTATTTTATTTTGCGTGTTCATTGGCCCCTGGCTCTGCTCCCGTTGATGATATTCCTCTGCTTTTTATTTAGCATTTCTCATTGCCACTGTAGACACACATTTTTTTTATAATTCGAGTTTGTTTAAACACACACCAGACCTAAACCCGGGCATCCATGCGTACCGTCTTTTACTTTGTTTCTGCGTCAGCTTAATCTCCCCGGCTTTTTTTTTCTAAAATGATACATGTTTATGCTGTCATCTCCATTTTTTCTACTTTCGTGTCTTATAAGATAGTCATTGCTCGTGCAATTTCCACATTGGTAATACCTTGCATCCCATTGTCATACGGTATTCTTCTGCAGGTCTTTTTGACCAAAACCCTGTTTATTTTTTTTTCCTACCTATTGTAAAGTCTTGAATTTGTAGCAACCTAAATCTTATAAATGCGTATTTTTTAGTTTATGGTCTAATAATCTTTAAGTAATTCGGTTTACTTTTGGATGTCGTAACTCAATGTGTAACAACTGCGGTATTTAAGTTTTTGTATAAAGAATCCTCAGCTATTTGTATTGTATTAGCCCCCTGTTGTTTTTACTCTGTGCTTGTTCTTCATGCTGTCGTCGTGTGCGGACGTGTCTACACATCGTGGTCCATAGGATTGCTGACGTTTGAGGCGACCCGGGTGCGCATTGCTCTCTCTAAGGTGCTGCCTTTTTCAATCGACCGCACCAAACTATCTCTCAGGTTCCCCGCGTCCTCGAACCGCCGCTCTCCCGCTTAGTCGCTCTCGCTCTCGTTCGCTCGCTCGCCCGTCAAACCCCCGCGCGGGACTGACCGTGCGGGTCCATGTCAATAGGGCCAGGCCCGACAAGAGACGAACGGCCAGTGAACCACCAGCCGGCACGACCGAAGACCGGTCGGCGCAGCACGAGGGATGGCACAAACACGAAGGAACAGCCGCAACGGAAGGCCCGGGGCATCAACCCAGTACGTACAGACCCCAGCAGCTCAAACAGGGACCACCCATCCGGCAGGACACCCACAAACAAGGCGGGGGCGGACGCCGCGATCACACTAAGGACAGCTTCAACACACTATAAAACCCATCAAGCAATGAACTCTTTCCATATAGCCTTCACTGGCGTAGTATCACACAATCATATAAGGAATCACTAACTACCTTGATCACCTTAACCACCGTTCTCGGGCGGAGCAGTTCAGAAACAAGGGCGTACTGACACCATCACCACCTAACCGTTAATGCTACACGTACATTCAGGACCGCGCACCGGCAGAGGAAGGGAGTTGGCTTTACATAAACAACACCTCTCATACAAATCATGACACAACACCAGGACCAGAATTTTACTACACGTTTCATCGATCTCACCATTAACACCAACATAACCCACACACGTAACGGTCGGAGCAGGAACACACAAGCCAAAATTTTTAACAACAGCTCGAGCAGCTTCTCCGGAACTAAAGAAACCCCACGTGACGTCGATAGTGTCGGGGACTTTATATCATCTTCTCATTAGTCCACTACGCCCACCATTAAGGACGGATAACACATCACTTGCAAACGCCTAGATCCCACAATTAACAGACCCTACAAGAATTACGCATAACCCAGCCACGCTCATAGATAAAATTATCACTGACATGAGAGGCTCGGTAAAACTATGGTCCCGAGGTTACTACATTAGTGCTATTTTGTTTCAGGGCGCAGCCCCGAAGCAAAATAGCACTAATGTAGTCACCGATGGACCATAGTTTAAGCCAGAGACTCGAATAGAGTCGTAGATATTTGTTTTAAACTTCTTACTAATTTCCAGTTAACAATGAAAAAAAATTGTAATTATTGCATTTTCAATTCATACTTCACGTCAAACAATGCATCTTCTGTGTGAATGAATTTGGTAGTAACATCATCCACTACGCGTAAATGCAGTCGCGGCTACCGCTCGCAGTAATGTTCCGCGCAATTAAGCGACGCCGTAAATAGCACCTCTGAGCCTTATAATAATACTTCTGCAAATGAACTATTTACGGTGGGCGTGGCTTAGGGGTCACGATTTACGGATGACGCCGATTTCTCGCCGCATAGTGGAACTATTTTTTGAATCACGTGATACAGTTTCAACCAATCAACAACTTAACTTTATTAATGAGTATATAAATAACATTATCACCAACTCCACCGACACAGAGTCCACACCAGGGATATTTGGCACGGACACGACAGTCACTTCCAATTATCGCTCATTACATCTCTCAAGCATAAACCATGGCCACAAAACAACAATCACTAAATGTGATTACAGAGATCACAACATTCGCATCTTTAAACCGTAGCTAACACTGACTGAATCATGGGAACTCATAATACTCACAGAAAGACCTAACATTGCGTCCAGCACGTTCATTACACCTTATCAAACTTATAAGAATAACATATCCCCCTACAAAAGAAGACCCTAAAATCGTAACCATAACAGCCCGGGATGACAACAGCGTTTCCAGTCAACCACACACAAGCACGGCCTCTACAAAACATACCTGAAGAAAACACACCAGCAACCACACAACATACAAACAATACAAAACAATTAACTCACATTATTCTTATTGCCAGAAAAACCAACACAGAACAAAGTCAGAAATTCAAAAAAATGATCTACCAAAACCGGACATTCTCAACAACATTCCTAGGCAGGAAGGTATCACTAAAAAATCCCTGACCTTTTTCACTCATATATAAATAAGCCAATACCTGACCCGCTTGACATATAGCTAACGCATTCAACTATCACTTCACTTAACTGGGCAAAAAATTTGCTAACAAAATTCCACCTTCCTTAACTCATTTAAATTACAACACCCACCTTCCAAAAAAACACATTCACTTCCATTTTCTGAATCCAGTTACTGTAATTGAACTGCACAAACTTCCCACCTGTTGAAAACCTAGGTTAAAAGTGCTGGTACTGACAAGATAGATCCTGGGATTGCTAACAATCATATGATAACATCATATCGCTCTGATGCACCTATTTAACCAATCACTTCTCACCGGGACTTTCCCAGATCACCTCAAATCAGCAAAGTCATCCCAATTTACAAAAACAAGATGCACATACATTGCAAATTACCGGCCCATTTCTGTTGCTTTCGCATCTTTTCAAAACTACTTTAAAAATCATGATACACGCCTGTCTACATTCTTCAATAAATCACAACATTCTTGTCGATGAACAATACGGTTTTAGCCCCAAACGCTCGACCTACATGTCACTCCTTGAACTAACATCTAACCTCAAACTTGCACTAAAAATAAAACTCACACCTGGTGAGGATTCCTGTATCTCTCCAAGGCTTTCGACACCATTGATCACAACATCTTCTTCACAAGCTGTATCATTACGGTCCGTGGAGTAGCCCTTGGAGTGGGTCAGGAGTTACCTTACTAACCCGCTTCACACTCAGTCTACGTACACTCCAAAGCATCACCAAGCAAACCTATCACAGTTGGCGTCCTCAAGGCTCAATCCCTGTACCCCCTACTTTTCATCATTTACATGATGACATCACAACATCTCTAACACACTAAACTAATCTTATTTGCAGATGACACCAACATTTATTTCTCAAACTCATAACATTATGCACTTTTTAACAACATGAAATCATGACTCGCAAAAATCACTGACTGTTTCGGGCTAACAAACTTTCTCTCAATGTTTCCAAAAACCCACTACATGCGTTTTCTCTACACACAACACCAAGGACATCAAACATTACCATATATACCAACATCTCCCTGATGCACTCAACCAAATGTCTTGGCATTACAATCGACGACAAACTTACATGGAACGAATACATCAACTCTGTCACTACCAAAGGCGCCGCACCATTGGGACAATCTACAAGTTAAACACCACCTTCCAGACGACACCTTAAAATCACTTTTACAACACACGAGTTTCTCCCCTACCTTAGCTCTGAACTCACGTGGGCCTCCAACTATTATTCACGACTCACCAATCTAAACATCACACAGAAAGGGGCCATTCGCACTATCACCAACTCACCCCCTAGAACTCACACTCTGCCATTATTTCACTCACTGACAACACTTAAATTAGAGCACCTCAACCAACTTCAAACAGCGCTCTCATGTTTTGACTATCACAACAATCATTTAGCTCCGAACTTCCGGAATTACTTTACCACAAACAGACAATCCACAGCTATAACACCAGACAAGCTGACAAACTTTCCTCTTCCCCTCCCAAAACTACTCTGAAAAGCCTTTATTCATATCACGGCGCAAAACTTTGGAATGATCTCCCCGAATTCCATCAACAACAATTACAAACAAAAATTCCTTTCAAAGCTCACTGAAAAAAACTTTCATCGACCCAGTACGAGTCTTATTAAATTACTCCCCTTCTCTGCTCGCGTTTTTCCTTCATCTCTGTTCTATCTCTACTCCTACTTTTTTTTCTTCAACCTTACCTCTTCAACCTATGCTTCCGCATTATGCAATAGTATTACATACTTCAGCAAGATAGTTGAACGTCTGTCTTGTCTTGTCAATTCCCGTTATCCTGTATTCCCGTAAGTGTTTGTTTCGGTTAGACATATTGTTTGTTTTCTTGTTATGTATAATTTGACCTAAGTAATATTTTATATCATCCCTTACTTGTGTATTATGGTAATATTTTGTAATATTGAGGAATATTTGACTTTATGGATTACAGGGATAGTATAACTATAAGCCCCTGGGTTGGTCCATTACTGGTCCCAGCATATCATATTCCGCACCTTTTCATCTTAGTACAGTTTAGAAGTGATACTCTATTGTATTATGTATTATATATAATATACTGTATTTTAACATTCTGTCACATACGATATGTTATGCTGAATAAAGTGAATCTTGAATCTGGATGTGAGTGCCACCAGTTTTAAAAAAAATGCAATTATAAAAATACCCTCATTCCCTCACTTTTCAAAGGACCGTGCTGCTGCAAGAATAATTTTAAGTGGCCTCCTGAATAGTTCAATTAAAGAGCTCACCCACATTTCTGACAAAACCCGTGGACTTGTGTAGCACTCACTGCAGGTTCCATGGACCAGTAAGTTTTTAGGTCAGTAATTTACCATCTTGGAAATCACATTAGAGTCATATAGAAGAACCGGTATCAGCATAGACATATATTATATATTATAGTTGCTCTATCCTTAGAGTAGTTTGTTTACTACGTTCTATTGCTATATCACAGCCCTGTCCTCCAAATTAATAATGTTAGAAAAGTTTGACAATTATAACAGGAACGAGTTAAATTACTTTTGTCACTGGTTAGAAGACCCACGGGCCCAATGAGGCTCTTTCCTAATTCGAGCTAAGCATCTATAACCCTGTCTCCATTGTAAGTTAGAAGGTGTTAACCTCAGTATAATTGGTTGTGGGTAACCAGTTAATGATCTATTGATTGATTGTGTTACCAAACAACATTCACTGGTTGCTATACACTGGCAGTGGACAGTCATACCAAGG
This sequence comes from Ophioderma brevispina, assembly GCA_023653785.1. NCBI lineage: Eukaryota > Metazoa > Echinodermata > Ophiuroidea > Amphilepidida > Ophiodermatidae > Ophioderma > Ophioderma brevispina. The sequence goes on along the minus strand of JAMKCH010054012.1, from coordinate 213,236 downwards.
AATTATAAAAAAAAAAGATGAAATGTTTCTTTTTCATTTTTTAGAAAAATCTACGTTATAAAATATTATGCCTCTGTGGTTGGTTAAGAAATTAAAATTATTGACAGTATTAATTCCCTGGTGGTTGGGCCAAATGGAACAACACTGACTGCCCCCCCCCCCCCCACGGAGCATTGTGACCCTTTGATAACTTTGCAAGAGTAAGAGGACACCTGTCCCCAATTACTTCCTAATTTTTACTGGCATAAATTGTTCCCTACAAGTTGCACCTCCTATTTTGCTTTTCCCACACCCCATCCTGCACACTCAATCACCCTATAGTGACTGCACTTGCTCTGCCTTAAAGACCCACAACAACCAAATCCCATATAACCCACACAATTGCCATCACACATACTTAGCCATACTCCACACAACTACCTTAAACCCCTAAGGAACCCCAGAACTCAACACTCACATTACCGCTGTCTTACCGTATACCGTTGCACCCACATGTAAGATAACACACTTAACACCCACCCTTCACATTCCCACTACTAAAAACAAAAATCACAATGCTAAATTCTAACTCTGCATGATTAAAAGAACCCAACTCACCTATATGAAAATGGCAGCCAGACAGAAGTGAAGTTCTAACTCGCACTCGGAGCTGACGTCTACCTAACTCGCCACTGGGACTTGCCGTAATATCCTAACTCGCCACTGGGCCCTGCCGTAAGAATCTTAACTCGCCATGGGGACTTGCCGTAAAAATATCCTAACTCGCCCTGGACTTGGCGAGAACCTAACTCGCCAATGGGATTGTTATATTTCTTCGGGAGTAACTCGCTTTTCAACTCGCTTTTTCCGAACTCGCCCGTTTTCACTCGCATGTACCTGTCCCTTGAAACTGTCAGAACTATTCGTTTTCCAATCAGTTAGCTATTTTATCTGAGAAATTTGGGTTCAGTTTTTTATTTTATACATTGTATACATCTAGCAAATCTGCTATCAGAAATTGTTCCAGACATGTTTGTATTAACCAATAGCAATACAGTACAAGAATAAGCACTCTGACTCCAGTTTATCAGGGTTATTAGTTATGTACAGTCATTATATATGTGGAATATCTATGAATGACTAAAATGTTCATTGATAACATGACATAAAATGCCATTAACAATGTATTAACCTTCGCCTTACAACTTTTTTTTGTAACAACGGTTTACCAAGGGAATTTGTTATAACGCATCCGATACGAATAGTTTTGATATCATGGATATCTAAGGTCCTCCTCTTTTCATGATACCGAAATAAGTACTAACGTACCTAGTATATGGCGTCACAATACGTCATAAAGTCCGCGAGTCAGCACAATTGGCATTTTCCACAGAAAATAGGCGAAAATCCAATTTTGCGCTAAAAAAGAGGTATTCATATTTTCATCATGTGGTATTCACCTCTAAATGATGGCATTTTTTTTTTAAAAATTTCGATGACTTTGTTTTAGAGCCATACTGTGCAAAATATTTTCAAAACTGCACCCTAAATTTCCTTGGTGGCAAACACCCCCCCCCCCCACACACACACACCCTTCGACTTTTAAGGTATACCCTAACCCCAGTGAAGGTGCTACCTTCACATTTTTTTGCTAAAATTACCGGAAAGGATGAGAAAATGATTATACCTGGAAGCTTTTTACGAAAGCTTTTGGCATTTTAGCGCACCTGAGGAAAGTCCACTAAAGGGGGTGGTGACCACTCCCCTTGGTAAGCCGAGGGTTAAACGTTTCATGAATATTGCCACAAAAAAAGTTTAAGAAATTTTGTCATTTTTACTAAACTGTCACTTGACCCATTTCCTTTCATGCATATTGTGTTCTTGTACAACCTGGGTCCTGATGAATATGCATATTTGCATATCTAATTATCATGTACCACATTGATACAGTGATCGAAACTAGGAGGGGGGAACCTGAAATATTTTGTAAGTTATAAGGGGGAACCTGAAATACATATGGAAAATGAATGGGGAATCTGAAAAAATCATGTAAAAAAACATTGAAAATGCCCACTCCCCCCTGCCGTAAATAACGATCGCTCCCTAATAAAGACACAATCGGATATTTTTGTCATTAATATCCGTACGGACAATAAGTACAACACGTAATCGAATGGAGATTCAAATCTTTGAACACACTGCTGTTTTCTTCCTCTTCTGTCAATTTTTCAGTTGGAAAAATAACTTATGAGCAATTCCACAGCCTTATTCTTCACTTTTTAAGCTATTCCTGCAAAATTTAAATATTTTGACTCTTTCGGGCGAATCACTGATAGTGTCTTTAATTGCAAATATGCATTACATGTATATTTTTCTCTTTAAAATCATACCCACAGTCATATAACTTTCTTTATTCCACTTACATATGTTCTGCACTTTACATATACCATCTTACAAAAGGCTCACAAACTCGTTGTTTGAAAACGGTAAGTGTAATTTACATTCTACCTTCAACCTTCTGAGACCTGTTTTGGAGTAGGTATGTGGTGAGTTCACTTGATCCTCTTCAGCTGGTCCTGCCCAGTCATATCTAAAATCATGTTTGTTGTGTTTGTCATATAGTTTTATTTGAAATTAACATATAAAGAAGCTATACTGCACAACTTATACAAAATAGCTGTTGACCTAAACCCTTAAATTCTGAGCTGTGTGAACATCCCTTCTATACATCAAGAATAAATAACCTGTCATACATTTTTTGGATGTGCCAGTATTATCCTTGATTGTTGCAGAGTATGCAATGGGATATTAACCACAGCCTCTAATGGGCTTCGGAGGAATGCAACAGTGGCCTGTTCATTGGTTGCTTTCTTGTCAGAGGTCATTTTCTTCGTACAAATCCCCAAATACAACGTAGTAGCCCTATATAGTACATACACTGAATACATTGGTACTTGGGAATCTAAGGTATGAACTAACGTGGTTGGAATAGCTTGGAATGGGGGATACCACAAGCCTGGGATTGCAAGCACTTTTCAAATTATGTCAAAGATAGAAAAGTAGTACTGCTAACAAATGTTGGTTTTGCCAGAAAGTGCTCATATATTAAAATGTTATGGGTAGGGATAATTGCATTGCCTCAAGTCACAATTTTCAAGTCACAGTGCAATGTGGGATTGAGTTTGCTAATTCTGGCTGTGCGAGCATTTCATGCAAAGATTTCTGTTTGTTTCTGCTTACTGTTCAAGCAGAAACTTGTCAACCTGTCATATATCTTACAGTAGTAGTATTCATGATCACAAAATTGAGCTAAATTGTTTATAAAGTTTATGCCTCCCAACCCAATGATGCAAGAGCCACGTTTCCAGCGCCTTACCGCAACTTAGTCATACAACTTATACAACAAACATAATTCTGAAACTGAGTGGCCCAATGTAGCTGAAGCCAATTTTGTTAATGTGAGTGATACCCGCCACATATGAACTCTAAAACATAAGGTCCCAGAATGTAGAAGGTAGAATGTAAATTACACTTACCGGTTTGAAAACTTCTAATTTATCAAATGTATGCCATGTTGTCACAACCAATTTTTCTCACTGCAATCGCCACTGGCATGAATATACAACTGTTTATGAGTTTAAGTGCTCATAAATTTGTCATGGAAATCATACAAATTGGTATTCCATCTTACTTTGACATATTTCCAGGACTATCCCAACCCCAAACCCCAAGAGTCTATGCTGATTGTTCTCAATGCCAATCCTCCTGACCCTGAGAGAGATTGTTAATATTCTGAATTCCCCTTATTTTTTTTTCTTGCTTCTTGTTAACAACCTATTAAAATAACTTAGTTTGGGACTAAAATAACTAGCTTGAGCGACCAGAAAATAACTAGCCTGAGGGTCCAAAAAATAACTAGCCTGAGGACCAGAAAATAACTAGCCTGAGTGCCAGAAAATAACTAGCTTGAGCTACCAAGAAAATAACTAGCCTGAGGAACCAGAAAATAACTAGCCTGAGCGACCAAAACTTACTTTCCCAAGGGACAAAAAATTAGTCTCCCATGGGACAAAATATAGTCTCCCAAAGGACCAAAAGTTAAAATCCCGAGGGACCAATAAAATAACTAGCCTGAGGGTCCAAAAAATAACTAGCCTTAGCGGCCAGAAAATAACTAGCCTAAATGGGACGCCCTCTAGAGTTTCTGAATTTAACTCGCCTGGAGCTAACTAGCCAAATATCCAATCCCTTTGAAGCTGAAGGTTTTCAAGCCTCTTATAATCGCTTGTACTGTAACACGAAACGGAGCACGCATAATTAAGAGATGGAAGGGCAAGTGACTTCCAAAGGATGTTACCATAGTAGACACGATTGTAGTCATCCTGATTATTGATTTGATGTGACCAATAAGTCTATTACCTTTCCTAATTAGTTCAATGACATGGGTGTGATCAGAATGATTCCTTGAAATACAAAAGCCAATATATAAATATAACTGTCAACCTCAGATATGTGACCTTTACCAAGACACCATAGTTTAGATTTAGATTTTAGTATGCTATTAGTAAGTTAAATGGAAAACTTAATCTTGGCAACCTGAATTAATAGTAGTAATCAGAAAATTATGGTTACCCTCTGATAGTCATCAGATAATTATGATTATCCACTGATTATAACTCACACATATACAATGCCATTTTAGAATCGTGATTTCCTCAACTTTTCGTAAGTACGTCACGTGCACGCTCGATAGGTGTGCTCTAAGTGAGTTAAATTGAAAACTTAATCTTGGAAACCTGAATCAATAATAGTGATCAAATAATTATGATTGCACTCTGATAGTCATCACATAATTACAATTACCCTCTGATCCTAACTCACAGAATTAAGAATCGTGATTTTCGTTAACATGCGTGCACGCTCGACAGCTGTGCTCTTAGTAAGTTAAATTGAAAACTTAAATCCTGGCAACCTGAATTAAAAATGGCTATAATAAATATGATTACCCTTAAAGTTTGTAGTCTTCAGATAATTATGATTACCCTCTGATCCTAACTCACACATATACCATGTTATTTTAGAATCGTGATTTTCTCAACTTTTCGTAAGTACGTCACGTGCACGCTCGATAGGTGTGCTCTAAGTGAGTTAAATTGAAAACTTAATCTTGGAAACCAGAATTAATAATAGTCAGTAAGTTAAATTTACAACATATATATTTGAAACCTGAATTAATAATGGTCATTAGATAACTGTGATTACCCTCTGATCCTAACGCAGACATATATAATGTTAATTTAGAATCGTGATTATCTCAACTTTTCGCATGCGTGCACGCTCGACAGCTGTGCTCTTAGTAAGTAAAATTAACAACTTAAATTTTGGCAACCTGAATTAATACAGGTCATTAGATAATTATTATGATTACCCTCTGATAGTCATCGGATAATTATGATTACCCTCTGCATCCTAACTCACTCATTTTCAATGTTATTTTTAAATAAACATTTTAAAATAAAGTTTAAAAAAAATAAAATAGTTAGCACGTGCTCGCTCACAGGTGTGCTCTTAGTAAGTTGAATTGACAACGTAAATCTTGGCAACCTGAAATAATAATAGTGATCAGGGGTTCGTTCGCGAAAGCACTCTTAAGAAGAACGTAGCCCTAGTTGTGACGTAAGTTACTACTAAGATTTTTTACGCGTTCGTGAAACTTGGACGTATGCTACGTGTGTACTACGAGTAAGCCAGATTTACGATTAAAACTACGTGTGGTCACGAGTACACGTAACACACTCGTAGTGTGCGGGACTATATATATCATGGTAACAGCATTTATAGTTCCAGAAAATGAAGAGAAAAACAGTCCAGAACGAAAATAAGATATTATAGCAACCCTCCCCCCTTGAATCTATTTCAGTCCAGGAGTGTCGTTGATGCATATACACTGCAAACACAGTGATTACACTGTTTTGCACCACATTCCAAACATTTTGAAATATCTGTTTAATATCTTTCCGTCCGTCAAAGATATTAAACCGATATTTCTACTATAAAATATATAGATACAAAGGTCTGAGAATATATAGTACTATATAATTAGTTTTACCACAGAACTTTGGAATATAAAATGTCTCCCAGACACACACAAGTCGTGAACGGCTCTTTTCAGAGCCACCTAAAACTCGAAACTTCTTGAATCCCAGCAGGTATTACCAAAGGAAATACAAGCAAGTATTACCTCCCAAAATTATCTAAAATTGGTCCCGCAGCTATGGGAATTATATTTCGGCTCTATATTTTATATATTTGATATCGATTTCTAGACTGGAAGCAGGTGCCGCCCAGGGCCCGTCTTTCTCTTAATTTGACATTTGACATTAGGTATTTAGACATTTGACGCCAAGTGTTTAGAGATTTAACATGTTCAATACCTAAACACTAATTTGCACCATGTTTCTAAACACTGTTTTGTAGAATATGGCCCAACTTGATATACAAGGCTAATCAAAATTAAATAAAGGCAACCAAAATTATTATTTTTATAGAAGACTGGTTACGCCAAAATGACTAGTAGCATCTTAAAGTCACAAATCTCTTATTTCCAATGATATGTCATTTATTCACATATACAGTCATGTTGGCTGAATAATCATTGTAATAGTGCAATTGAAGCATGTATAAATTTAACTAACAAACACAGAATAAACATGTTAAAGTTAATAATCATATATCATTGTCTTCTGTAAACCACGGTAACTATGTCATTGCAATAATTACATTCCTTGTCCCTCAGAATGGCCTGCATCCCTTTTCACACAGATTGGCACATCTATCCATGTCAAAAGAAAGAAAGAAAGAAAGAAAGAAAGAAAGAAAGAAAGAAAGAAAGAAAGAAAGAAAGAAAGAAAGAAAGAAAGAAAGAAAATAAAGAAAGAAAGAAAGAAAGAAGAAAGAAAGAAAATAAAGAAAGAAAGAAGAAAGAAAGAAAATAAATAAATTATGCTTATCTCCACACTAATCGCTAAAACCTAAGCTCAAATCGATGTCCTTCATTTAGAAAATCACAACTTTGTAATAAAATTACGGATCCGGAATTTTTTGTTATACAGTAGGCCTATAGGTAGAGTCACACAGAAGACAGCTCCCGACCCAACCACTTCCCGACTACACAAGACCGCATTTTTTTTTCAAAATCGGCTACAGTCTTGTTCAAACTTGCAAAATTTACATTTTTTATCCCGACCAGTCTGCGAGTATCCCCGTCGTCAACGAGACAAAGGATGCTGAAACGCCGAGCAGTAGGTGACAGCATCATGGAATCAACAAGATCCAGCATGTTTAATTGGCGACGCCACTTGTTCAGTCCCCGATTAGTCGCCGACCTTGAAACGACGGCACAAGTTGTGACATGTCGCTGTCAAGACTGCTCGTCGATTGGTCGCCGAGTTGTTGACGCCAAGAAAGGTCCTGTCACATGAAGACAACCCGCGACGCGGCTCAACCTCTTCCCAACTACACCAGACCACATTTCTTTCCAAATTGGCTGCAGTCTTGTTCAAATTACAAAACAAGAGATGCTCAATCGCCTAGCAGTAGGCGATCAAGCATGTCCCTTGTTCAGTTCTTTTTGCAGGAATAGCTTCAAAGTGAAGGATAAGTCTGTAGAATTCTCATAAGTTACCTTTTCCAGCTGTAGAATTGAAAGAAAAGGAAGAAAACGGCAGTGTTCCAAGATACGATTCTCCATTCAGTTACATGTTGTAGTAAGTGTCCGTTCGGACAGTAATGACTAAAATCTCCGATTCTGTCCTTATTAGGTTGCTTCTGGTCTTATCATTTGCAGGGTATGTTAGGATACCTGTACTTGTTACGTACATGCTAAAATCTGATTTTTGATTATTTTTTCGATTTGCTGATTTAGCAAATCACTGATAGTGTCTTTAACACGACAGCACAATTGCTGTCAAGACTGCAAGTCGGCGACTTATCTTCTGTAGTCGCCGAGTTTAGTCGCCGATTCAACATATCCTGCAGTTGGCTTGCATTTTCTCTCCCGCTTGGAGCAGACTCATTGCCGACCACTTCCAACTGCACACAACTACTCATGGTGCGTACCAACTCATCGGCTACCGCTTCCAAACCGCTCATGTGTTCAAGCCGACCTTCCCGAATCCAAAACCCGCCACGATTTTTTAAGCTGCGAGAAAAAATCGTGGCGGGTTTTTTCAAATTTGCCACGTGCTCCCGACCACACAAGACTGCAGAAGACTGTACAGGACAGTCCCCGACTTGGCCAAAACTACACCTGAAAAAGGAAAATTACTCACGATTTTCGAAAAAAATGACCAATCGGCACCAGTCTTGAGCAGTCTGGAAACGGTTTTCTAGCAAATATTGGGTAAGACTACAGACGACTGCACAGAACAGGCCCAGACCTTGCCAGAACTACACATGAAAAAGAAAAAACTGCTCACGATTTTCAAAAATTGGCCGATCGGCACCAGTCTGAGCAGTCTGGAAGTGGTTTTCTAGCAAAAAATCGGCTGTGTGACTGAGCCTTATCATATGGTACTGTTAAAATGAAACATCCATTTCATCTCAATTCTTAATGGAATTCAGTATTTTAGGTGACTATTGTTAGTTCTAGATGACTAATTAATACACAGAAAAACATATTTCGAAATCTGTAAGTCAGCATTGAAAAAGAACATAACGTTTTTGTCACTTATTGCCTCATTCCCAGTTTTGTTGAAATCGTTACAAAATCAGTGCAAGTTTTCTTCGCTAGTAATTGTATGTCTTGCCATTTCTTCAATTGCTTAAGAGACATTTCTTCCTGCTGCCTGCAGGCATTTACCTTACCTGTAATATTCATTCATGTCCTTTTGTTTTCGTTTATTGGATATAGGCCTATATTACTTTTCATTTTTTAAAAATATTTTTTTCTTTTTTCTGTCCAACCAACAAAATGACTCATGAGAAAAAGATAGCCGCCATCTTTGGTTTTGAAGCCATTTTCTTTCTGTGCCGGTGTAGGCTTATATCTATCGAAAGTACACAGGTACTAGTAACAAGATAGGCCAATGCTATGATAGAATTTAATTGTTATAATATACTTCATAAGAATTTAACGCGGTTCTCATACTGCAGGAAGAATTCTAAAATTCGCGAGGGGTAGTCCGAGTACTTATCAGTGTCATTAGGTCTTTCCTCACCCAAAAACACACGTATGCTTGTAAAATCCGTTAATCGATTTACTAGAACGCCATTCAACACCAACTCGTACATAATTGCACCCACGATTGCACCCAAATAGAAGACACGTAATAGTGATTCTAAGTTATGCTCCTACGACTGTCTATAACGTTCATTGTTCGCGAACGCACCTAAGTCACAACTTGTAGAAATCGTAACAAGCGCGCAGCAAAAGTTAGGTATATACTTACGATTCAAGTTTCGCGGACGAACCCCAGATAACTATTATTGCACTCTGATAGTCATCACATAATTACAATTACCCTCTGATCCTAACTCACAGATATACAATGTTAATTAAGAATCGTGATTTTCGTTAACATGCGTGCACGCTCGACAGATGTGCTCTTAGTAAGTTAAATTGAAAACTTAAATCCTGGTAACCTGAATTAATAATGGCCATTATATATGATTACCCTCCGTAGTCCAGGTAATTATGATTACCCTCTGATCCTAACTCACACATAAACAATGTTATTTTAGAATCGTGATATTCTCAACTTTTCGTAATCACGTGCACGCACGAAGGTTTTGTTCTTAGTAAGTTAAAGGGGGATGGCCCGATTTAAGGATATGAAGTTTTCAAGGCTTGATAGATTGTCCTTCACTCCAAAACCCCACCTGTAAAGTTTCGTGCCGATATTTCAATCCGTTTTGATACGAGAGCTAAAAAACGTGATTTTGTAAGCCCCATAGAGTACTGTGTATAATTAATATTGGTCGACCAAAATAGTGCACATTTTCGCTCATAACGTCCAAACCAAACAAATTTGGCTCTAAGATTTCACAGGGTAAATGAGAAAAATAGCAGCTTTCTTCTGATACCAAAATGTTGACCACTTCCGGTAAAATCTGGGGCTTCTGGGGACGAGGCTATTAGCGATCGGGCCATGGACCTTTAAGTTGTCAAATTAAATTTTGGAAAATTTAATGAATACTAGTCATCAGATGTTTATGATTTCCCTGTGGTTGTCATCAGATAATGATGATTACCCTCTGATCCTAACTCACACACATACAATGTTAATTTAGAATCGTGATTATCTCAAAATTTTCGTGAGCACGTGCGCTATACAGACCTAATGTACGTGCTCTTAGTAAAATTGACAACGTAAATCTTGGCAACCTGAAATAATAATAGTTATCAGATAATTATGATTGCCCCTCTGACAGTCATCATAAAATTACATTTGTGCTCTTAGCATGTTAAATTGAAAACTTAAATCTTGGCAACCTGAATTAATAATGGTCATCAGATGCACGCTCTATATGTATTCTCTGAGCGAGTTAAATTGAATACGTAAATTAATCTTGAAACCTGAATTAATAAGAGTTAGTAAGTTAAATTGACAACTTAAATCTTGGAAACCTGAATAATGGTGATCAGATAATTATGATCACCCTCTGATAGTCATCAGTGCAGAAAATTGTGATTACCCTCTGATCATAACTAACATATACAATGTTAATTTAGAATCGTGGTTATCTCAACTTTTTGTCAGCACGTGCTCGCTCACCAAGTGTGCTCTTAGGGAGTGTTCATAAATACTTTGGTGGGGGGTGGAAAAGTTGGAGCTTCGGACATCAAAACATTTTTGATCCCCCTTTTTAGGGTCGAAAACTTTTTTAATCCCCCCTTTAAGGATCTTAAAATTTGTTGATCCCCCCTTATTCCTTCAGACAAAAAAGCAGAGACAAATTGCAGAGGTGAGGCCCTGCAGTAAAGGTAGAAATTGACAATTTTGCGGTCATGGCGACTAGCAAGTTGCCCAGGGCTGGTCCTCTTCTCACACAAAGCGCGGAACCCTTCGCAATACTCACTTTGTATTTACGTATTTTATCATGCAAAATTGATAGAACCATTTTAATTTTTTTAGTGGTTCACAACAAATACCAAGTTGGCAAGTTTTGGTAACGATCTTAAAAATCAAACTCGTAATCATTACTGTGTAAGATTTGTTTTTAATGGATTATTATCATATGTAAGCATACATGTGCATGGATATCTCAATTTCTGTAAACTCTTGCAATTTTCTTAAACAAATTTGTTGGGGGTGGGAATATTTACAATAGCCTATGTGTACTGCAATCAAATGTGAAATTCGGAGAATATTAGAAAAGTTGTTTAGAAGAAAACGATTGGTGTTGATGACCCTGGGGTGGGTGCAGGAGGGGGTGTCCCCTTCCAGCGAGAAGCGCGGAAGCCTCGCAATAATCACTTTCCAAGATACATTTTATCTTGCAAACAGTGGCGTAAATTTCTCTTTTACATAGGGATGGGGATGATGAAAATTTATGAATGAAACGGGGTTTGCTGAAAAGATCCATTACTAGCACATGTGCGCGCGAAGCGCGCTAACTATTTTGCCATTTAGAAGCTAAACTTGTTGAATGTAATTGTAATTAGAACAAAATGTGAGCAAATTGCACAGAAATTTACCATTTTTAAAGTATGGTAAAATATGAGGTTATTTTTGGTCAAAAACACAAACGGGCATCAACATTGGGGGGGGGGATGATTGTATTGACCATCCCCCCTCATCAAAATATTGGGGGATATATCCCCCCCCCCCAGGATTTATGCCTATGCTTGCAAAGAAAGGTAACACAATTTGTAATTTCCAATGTGGCTCACAATAAATGATAATACCTGAGTATGGGCATTAATTTTAATTCGATGTTAAAACATCGAAGCATTCGAAGTAAAATCTTAAATAGGTAAGGTTTGTTTTGAATGTAGCATCGGAGCATTCGTAGAGAGTTCATACCCCAATCAATAAAACCTCAATTCAAAAAGAAATGCTGATGAAAAAAATATGGCTGGTTGTAGATAGCCTAGCAATCACAAAGGTGAACTAGGTAAAATAGTAGTGAAGTTGTTTCTGGACTAAAAGACTAGGGTGGCCACAACGTGGACATGGGACCGATTAGGAAAGGTGCCTCCTTCCGCGCGAAGCGCGGAACCCTTGTAATATTCGGTTTTCAGGACACATTTTCTAATGTTCCCAAAATTGCAAATAGGATGATACTTTGGTAAAGTTATGTTTTGAATGGAGCAAACATGTCTTTAAATTTTTTGATCCCCCCTAATACCGGGTGGAAATTTGTTGATTCCACTTTTTGGGACCTAAAATTGTTTTGATCCCCCCACAAATTTTCCAACCCCCCCACCAGAGTATTTATGAACACTCCCTTAGTAAGTTAAATTGAAACCTTAATCTTGGCAACCTGAATTAATAATGGTCATCAGATGCACGCTCTATATGTATTCTCTGAGCGAGTTAAATTGAATACGTAAATTAATCTTGAAACCTGAATTAATAAGAGTTAGTAAGTTAAATTGACAACTTAAATCTTGGAAACCTGAATAATGGTGATCAGATAATTATGATCACCCTCTGATAGTCATCAGTGCAGAAAATTGTGATTACCCTCTGATCATAACTAACATATACAATGTTAATTTAGAATCGTGGTTATCTCAACTTTTTGTCAGCACGTGCTCGCTCACCAAGTGTGCTCTTAGGGAGTGTTCATAAATACTTTGGTGGGGGGTGGAAAAGTTGGAGCTTCGGACATCAAAACATTTTTGATCCCCCTTTTTAGGGTCGAAAACTTTTTTAATCCCCCCTTTAAGGATCTTAAAATTTGTTGATCCCCCCTTATTCCTTCAGACAAAAAAGCAGAGACAAATTGCAGAGGTGAGGCCCTGCAGTAAAGGTAGAAATTGACAATTTTGCGGTCATGGCGACTAGCAAGTTGCCCAGGGCTGGTCCTCTTCTCACACAAAGCGCGGAACCCTTCGCAATACTCACTTTGTATTTACGTATTTTATCATGCAAAATTGATAGAACCATTTTAATTTTTTTAGTGGTTCACAACAAATACCAAGTTGGCAAGTTTTGGTAACGATCTTAAAAATCAAACTCGTAATCATTACTGTGTAAGATTTGTTTTTAATGGATTATTATCATATGTAAGCATACATGTGCATGGATATCTCAATTTCTGTAAACTCTTGCAATTTTCTTAAACAAATTTGTTGGGGGTGGGAATATTTACAATAGCCTATGTGTACTGCAATCAAATGTGAAATTCGGAGAATATTAGAAAAGTTGTTTAGAAGAAAACGATTGGTGTTGATGACCCTGGGGTGGGTGCAGGAGGGGGTGTCCCCTTCCAGCGAGAAGCGCGGAAGCCTCGCAATAATCACTTTCCAAGATACATTTTATCTTGCAAACAGTGGCGTAAATTTCTCTTTTACATAGGGATGGGGATGATGAAAATTTATGAATGAAACGGGGTTTGCTGAAAAGATCCATTACTAGCACATGTGCGCGCGAAGCGCGCTAACTATTTTGCCATTTAGAAGCTAAACTTGTTGAATGTAATTGTAATTAGAACAAAATGTGAGCAAATTGCACAGAAATTTACCATTTTTAAAGTATGGTAAAATATGAGGTTATTTTTGGTCAAAAACACAAACGGGCATCAACATTGGGGGGGGGGATGATTGTATTGACCATCCCCCCTCATCAAAATATTGGGGGATATATCCCCCCCCCCCCCCAGGATTTATGCCTATGCTTGCAAAGAAAGGTAACACAATTTGTAATTTCCAATGTGGCTCACAATAAATGATAATACCTGAGTATGGGCATTAATTTTAATTCGATGTTAAAACATCGAAGCATTCGAAGTAAAATCTTAAATAGGTAAGGTTTGTTTTGAATGTAGCATCGGAGCATTCGTAGAGAGTTCATACCCCAATCAATAAAACCTCAATTCAAAAAGAAATGCTGATGAAAAAAATATGGCTGGTTGTAGATAGCCTAGCAATCACAAAGGTGAACTAGGTAAAATAGTAGTGAAGTTGTTTCTGGACTAAAAGACTAGGGTGGCCACAACGTGGACATGGGACCGATTAGGAAAGGTGCCTCCTTCCGCGCGAAGCGCGGAACCCTTGTAATATTCGGTTTTCAGGACACATTTTCTAATGTTCCCAAAATTGCAAATAGGATGATACTTTGGTAAAGTTATGTTTTGAATGGAGCAAACATGTCTTTAAATTTTTTTGATCCCCCCTAATACCGGGTGGAAATTTGTTGATTCCACTTTTTGGGACCTAAAATTGTTTTGATCCCCCCACAAATTTTCCAACCCCCCCACCAGAGTATTTATGAACACTCCCTTAGTAAGTTAAATTGAAACCTTAATCTTGGCAACCTGAATTAATAGTAGTAATCAGATAATTATGATTACCCTCTGATAGTCATCAGATAATTATGATTATCCACTGATCATAACTCACACATATACCATGTTATTTTAGAATCGTGATTTCCTCAACTTTTCGCAAGTACGTCACGTGCACGCTCGATAGGTGTGCTCTAAGTGAGTTCAATTGAAAACGTAAATCTTAAATAATAGTGATCAGATAATTATGATTACACTCTGATAGTCATCACATAGTTATAATTCCACTCTGATCCTGACTCACAGAATTAAGAATCGTCGATTTTCGTTAACATTGGTGCACGCTCGACAGCTGTAGTATTTTAGTAAGTTTAAATTGAAAAACTTAAATAATGGCAAATGAATTTAAAAAGGGCTATAAATATGATACCCCTTAAAGTGGTAGTCTTCTAGAAAATTATGATTACCCTCTGTCCGAACCTCACACATCTTACAATGTTATTTTCGAATCGCTGATTTCCATCAACTTTTCGTAAAGCACGTGACGTGCACGCTCGATAGGTGGCGGTGGTCTAAGTGAGTTTAATTGAAAACTTAATCTGGAACCATGATTAGTAAAGTCAGTAGTTAAAGGGGGTGCGTGTTCCGATCGTCTTTGGGACCCCTGATTTACCGAAGTAGTATCGAATTTGATATTAGATGAAAGGCCGTATGTTTCTCATTGTCGTCCGGAAATTTGAACCCCGAACATTCATTCCAAGATATAAACAAAAACAGCCGTTTTAGTGGTTAACCACTTTATTAGCACAGGTATTGAAATAGGGCTTTGCAAACATGCAGTTTGGTCTACCATCACCAACCGCAGTTGGTTCCCACGGTAACTTGATGGGGTGTATGTGCAAGTGCCCAGGGGCTCTTCATATCAAGTAGAGAAACAAATACACATAAAATCGGAACAACACCTTTAAATTGACAACTTAAATATTTGAAAATGATTATAATGGTTCTTATAAAAACATGTGATTAATCCTCTGATCCTAACGGCAGACCCATAATTTAATTTAGAATCGTATTGTCTCAACCTTTCGTTAGCATGCGTGCACGATCGGCAGTTGTGCTCTTAGTACGTTTACCCTCGTCTTACCAAGGGGGGGGGGGGGGGGGGTACCACCCCCCCCCCCCAGTTGAACTTCGCTCAGGTGCGCGAAAATGCGAAAAACTTTCGGAAAAAAGCTGTAGGGTAATCGTGCTTGCATCCTTTCCGTCTCGTTTAGCGGAAAAAAAAAAAAAAAAAAAATGTGAAGGTAGACCTTCACCGGGGTTAGGGTATTGCCGTTCGAAGTCAAAGGATAGGGGGGTGGTTGCCACCCCAAGGATATTTATGGTGCATTTTGTGAAAATATTATGCCACAGTAGGTCTAGACTCGATGTATGTTAAAACTAGAAAATGCCATCATTTAGAGCAGGCCTGAAAAACCGCATTGAAAAACCGAGATTTTATTCTGGCGATTTGTGAGCGCAAAATTGGATTTTCGCCTATTTTAGGTCGAAACGAAAATGCCAATTTTACCGACTCGCGGACTTGATGACGTCATTGTGACGCCATACTAGGTATGTTGGTACTTATTTTGGTATCAATGGAAAGAAGAGGACCATAGCTATCCATTGGTATCAAAATCATAAGCATCGGGTGCTTTATAACAAATTCTCGAGGGGGTGGTAACCACCCCCCCCTTGGTAAACGGTGTTACAAAAAAAGGCTTGGTAAGACGAGGGTTAAATTGACAATTTAAATTTTGGCAACCTGAATTAATAATGGTCATCAGATACACGCTCGATATGTATGCTCTAAGCGAGTTAAATTGAATACTTAAATTAATCTTGGAACCTGAATTAATAATAGTAAGTTAAATTGACAACTTAAATCTTGGAAACCAAAAGATCTGAAGTGTTTTTACGTTGATTGTTGAATATCATTAGCTCTATTGTTCGCTTGAGTTTACGTGTACATATTGTAAATAAGTAAATTGAGTTGATATTTTATTCATTTTTCTAAATAATGTGCAATTTTTTTCATTTGGGGATACAGGATTTCCTGGTTTACATAATATTTTTAAAATTTTAGTGAAGGAAGTAAGTGAACCCTGGCGCTGTAGTACGAAGAGATCGTTAAATCGCGAACGTATCATGGCCTAGACGTGTGTGTCAGCCGTGAAACTTGCTGAAATGATTTTTGGGAAATGGCATTACCTAGCTAATAACCCAAAATGCAATAGATTTATAACTTTGGTATATTTACCTCTTGAGTAACAGCACACAATTTTCCAATTCCAAGCCTAACAAGACAATAGGTCCAAAATACACAAAGGATACACCGATTATAACCTTCAAGTTAATGTAGATAACTTACATTATTTGGCTGTCAATCGTTTTATTAGTGTATTATAGAACATGTATGTTGTATTGTTTTGGTTGATTCAAGTATTGTAAAATTCTAATATAGGTGGTAGAAACCAAAGTTTTTGATAAACATAATGATGTGTTAAAGCAAATCCTTTTATTATAGTAGATTTCAAAATAAGTGAGACCTCATTAAAAGTTTTAGGCCTGTCCATTCACCGTGAGAGGTAAGAGGAATTATTTTGATGGAAACAGGTAAAAAAGGTTATGGTACTCATACAATGTGTAGTAATGTAGCTAGAAAATAAATGTTGACCAAAAATAATTGAAGTATCAGGATGAAAACACCAGCAATTATTTCATTAAACGTTATTATTTGAACATAACTTATACCTTTGAAACTACAAAATACCATTCCTTATCACAGGCCCTTGGGGAGAAATAATGCCCAATTTTATATCAATGCACACATAACACATCTAAGTTTTTATTTTGCCTTAAAAATGGGCCAACCTTGTATTAAGAGATTAGCGCAAAGCGGATTTAACATCTCTGTCGACCATGGCATAAGTCATTCTATCATTAGCAGACCATTGTAGAACTGAATGCATCAGATTCCAGTAAGTGGGATTATACTTCGGTCTTCTTACGTTCGGTCTTGCAGAGGGTCACCTACAAAACGGTGATGGACACAATATGTTTTGTAGGTGACCCTCTGCAAGACCGAACGTAAGAAGACTGAAGTATAATCCCCAGGGATTATCCTTTTAAGTGGATTGCCTATTGAATTCGGCGAGTGTAAATACATCTGACGGTGCCGCTATAGCACTGACGTCGTCGCCGTGAGAGTGTTACGGTCCATGGGTGCTTAATTGTGATTGGTTAATGTTCGTAATTGCGCAGGTAAAGGCCATGTGCTGATTGGCTTCGGTTCATGTTTTCGACGAGCATGTTTACAATGAAAGATAAGGAAGTGAAGGGCAGACTCTCCTGAAATGTCGGCATCGGAGACGGGGGCGCAGTTACAGTCCGTGGTGGGGAAGTGAGTTCACGGATAGCGCACAACCACGCGCCGAGTGATGTGACAGTTCTGCAGTTCAAGAAAGAGTTAAGAAGGAGTTTAAACAGCAGGAAAATCACCAGCTTTCTGTCCCGAAAGTGTATGAAAATGTGCGGAAGGCGCTGATGGAGGTGGCAACAAAGGCCTAGTCTCCGAATGGTCGGGGATTGAACCCCATGTCAATACCATATCCCTCTCGGATTATGCATGGACACATTCAACGCATGAAAATTATAATGTGCAATAATGTGCAATCTTTTCATTTGGGGATACAGGTTCATTTTAGTGAAGGAAGTAAGTGATCCCGAGCGCTGTAGTACGAAGAGATCGTTAAATCGCGAACGTATCATGGCCTAATGTATTTGGAAATTGGTAGGGCATTTTGTTTATAATAGACCTGTATTAATCAATCCTCTACACAGTATGCCGTTGTTTCTGTATTTTACGACTGACACAATCTTGTATATACATGCTTGTTGGTATGTTTTATACTGTTTCCATGTTGAGTTATTATTATCTATATGGTAAAATTGCTCTACAATAGGGTAATAAACCAATTATTCAATTCAAAATATATTTTGTTAATTCTCATTTCCTACCACCCCTTTTACAATGATTGAAGACGTAAATGATATTTGGATATTGAGAGCTATTTTCGTGTTGGGCATGTATGTTAAAGGTGCTTGTTCCGATTTTGGTCCATCGTGTTCTCTACTTGATATGAGAGCCTGACACTTGTACACACTGATCATCAAGTACCGTGGGAAACGAACATGCGGTTTTGGTGCTAGACTCAATAATGCATAGTGCAACGCCCTATTTAACTACTGTGCTAATATTGATGGTTAACCATTAAACGGTAGTTTTTTTTTTTTTATCTGTATCTTGAGAAAGAAATGGATTTGAAAACTGAAATTTCAGGACGACAATGAGAAAAATACGGCCTTTCATCTGATATCAAATCCGGGTAAATCAGAGGGTCCCAAAGACGATCGGAATAAGCACCTTTAATCATGTGAATAAAGAATAACATGGTATTTGGAAGTTATGTTTTGTTGCTTGAAAGTAAACAATGAATCATGATATACATTGCAGTCGTGATTGTTAAATAACTGCATATTTATTACGCACAGTTCAAAATATGCACAATTTTCATGCATTGACTGTGTCCATGTCCAGTTCCAGTTGACTATACTGTAGTCAAGTTGCTAATAAAAGGATTTGCTTTAACACATCATTATGTTTATCAAAAACTTTGATTTCTACCACCTATATTAGAATTTTACAATACTTGAATCAACCAAAACAATTCAACATACTTGTTTTATAATATACTAATAAAACGATTGACAGCAAAATAATGTAAGTTATCTACATTAACTTGAAGGTTATAATCAGTGTATCCTTTGCATATTTTGGCCCTTTGTCGTGTTAGGCTTGGAAGTGGAAAATTGTGTGCTGTTACTCAAGAGGTAAATATACCAAAGTTATAAATATATTGCATTTTGGGTAATTAGCTAGATAATGCCATTTCCCCAAAAAATTCAGCAAGTTTCACGGCTGACACACACGTCATCCTTACTTCGAATTTTAGTACGTTTTCCACTGTGGCCATGTTCGGTTCAAATTGTTTATTTTTGACAAACATAATGATGTGCTAACGTGAATCGTTTTATTAGCAACTTGATTATAGTATAGTCAATTGGAACTGGACATGGACACACTAAACGCATGAAAAGTGTGCATATCTTAAACGGTTCGTAATAAATATGCAGTTATTTAACAATCACGACTGCAATGAATGTCATGAATCGTTGTTTACTTTAAAGCAACAAAACGTAACTTCCAAATACCATGTTATTCATTATTCACATGATTAACATATATGCCCAACACGAATATAGCGCTCAAACATCCAAAAATTATTTACGTATTCAATCATTGTAAAAGGAGCGGTAGGAAATGGAAACTAACCAAATATATTTTGAATTGTATGATCGTTTTATTAACCTGTTGTAGAGCAATTGTGCTACATAAATAGAACTTAATATGGAAACAGTATAAAACATACTAACATTACAAGCATGGTCAATATAAATAAGTGTCGGACGTAAAATACAGAAACAATGGTATACTGTGTAGAGCGTGCACGCATGTTATCGAAAATCACGATTCTTAATTAACATTGTATATCTGTGAGTTAGGAGAGGGTATACGTAATTGTAATTATGTGATGACTATCAGAGTGCAATTATCTGATCACTATTATTAATTCAGGTTGCCAAGATTTACGGTGTGTCCTTGATGTAAGATATTCATGAGTTAGACTAAAGACTCTTTTACGGAATAAAGCTGTACAATCCTTGTGATCCTTTGATCCTTTTACAGAAGATTTCATGCTAGGCTAATTTCGTGCAGTCTTACATGAAGGATGAACCAGATTTGGTGATACGTTGTCAATTTAACTTACTAACTTGTAATAGTGCAATTGAAGCATGTACAAATTAAATTAACAAAGACAGCTTAAACATGTTAAAGTTAATAATCATATATTATCATAATTGTCTTCTGTAACTATGTAATTGCAATAATTACATCCCATGTCCCTCAGAATGGCCTGCATCTCTTTTCACACAGATTGGCTCATATATCCATGTCACGCAAAGAAAAAAAGGAAAGAAAGAAAGAAAATAACAAAGAAACAAACAATCAAACGAAGAGAGAGGGGAGAGAGAGAGAGAGAGAGAGAGAAAAGAAAGAAAGAAAATCATGCTTATCTCCACACTAATCGCTAAAACCTAAGCTCAAATCGATGGCCTTCATTTAGAAAATCACAACAACAAAATTCCGGATCCGGAATTTTTGTTATACGGTAGGCCTATCCTATGGTACTGTTAACTACACATAGATGTTTACACATTAAAACGAAAAATCCATTTCATCTCAATTTTTGGTGGAAAAGTATTTTAGGTGACTAGTTTTAGTTCTAGATGATTAATTAATACACAAAAAAAAGATTTTTCGAAATCTCTAAGTCAGCATTGAAAACGTACATAACTTTTTTTGTCACTAATTGCCTCATTCCCAGTTTTGTTGAAATCTTTACAAAATCAGTGCAGGTCTTCTTTGCTAGTAATTGTATGTCTTGTCATTTCTTCAATTGTTTAACAGACAGACATTTCTTCCTGCTGCTGCAGGCATAACACAATTTCTCTTTATTGTCTTACAAAGAAACATAGAATTAGTGAATATATTTTACTCGTGGTTATACTAAAATATAATTATGCCACTTATCTATAGTTCTAAATATGTGCATTTCCATGTTAATTTGACTGTGTCCATGTGCGGTTCTATTTGATTTATTAAGAGTGTACCGAAGTTGGCTAATAAACGCGACTCGCTTTAAGAGAACATTACTCTATTTAAACTTAATTGGCTTACATGAGTATTCAAATAAAGGAATATTTAAATTTCATGTGTAGCAGCGTATCATGTGTTTTGGAAATTTGTAGGATATTTTGTTTATAATAGACCTACATTACATGTTGCTCTACACAGTATGCCATTCTGTATTTTACGTCTGACCCCTTGATCATCTTCATCTTTTCTTCTTTATCTTCCCCATTCATATAAAATACACTTAAATATACAACTTCATGAATACAATTTGAATGAGGAGATGACCAAAAGGCCTAAAAGGCCCGAAATGGGTCACCACCTAAAATTAATTACATAAAAAACCCTCTTCATTTCAATATACATTGACAAAAAAAAATCAACATAACAGTTACACACACATACACATACACACATGCACACACACAAATGCACACGCACACACACACGCGCGCGCTCGCACAACCCGCATACAGACATACGCACACACTCCTGTAGTAAATAAAATACACACGTAAATTACATAGCAACTTAGATAGTTAACTATTCCATGCAAGGTAATTATAACACAAACAAGGAAGCACAATAGTTAAACATAATCCTTTCCTTTTACCTGCGACCTGAAATGTTTAATGGATTTCGACAATTTTATGTTCTTACTTATTGAATTCCATTGGGTCGGGCCTGCATGTCTCATTGACTTAAGAGAAAAATGTCTTTTTTCTTTTAGTTACGGTGTAATTATTCGTATTTCTTGTAGTATTGTTATGAACTTTGCTCTGTCTTTTAAAATATGAAGTAAATGCCTCTGGGAGTTGGCAAGTAAAATGCCTATACATGAAAGTACATAGTTCTAATGTATATGTATCGTAGACATTGAGAACATTATATTTTTTAAATAACGGAGCCGAATGACTTCTATAATCACTATTTGTAATACTTCGGAATATTCGTTTTTGCAATTTGAACACCTTCTCAAGGTAAATTTTGCTTGCATTACCCATGCAAGAATACCATAATTAATATCTGGAAGTATTAAGGTAGAATATAGTGAGTAAAGTATACGCTCCGGAACAAAATATTTTAGTTTATTGATCACACCGACATTTCTAGAAATATTTTTTGATATATTTTCAATATGACTTTTCCATGTAAAATTCTCATCAAGGGTTATCCCAAGAAACTTTGTTTCGTTGACTTGTTCTAGTTTTGTACGGTCTAACATAATATTCTTGTGCGAAATATCATTAGCAATACAAGAATGTCTTTGGTGGTATCGCATCATCATAAAATTTGTCTTGCTAGCATTAACAGAAAGCTTATTTGCTTTGAACCAAGTACTGACACTTATTTATATTGACCTTGCTTGTAATGTTAGTATGTTTTATACTGTTTCCATATTAAGTTCTATTTATGTAGCACAATTGCTCTACAACAGGTTAATAAAACGATCATGCAATTCAAAATATATTTGGTTAGTTTCCATTTGCTACCGCTCCTTTTACAATGATTGAATACGTAAATAATATTTGGATATTTGAGCACCATATTCGTGTTGGGCATATATGTTAATCATGTAAATAATGAATAACATGGTATTTGGAAGTTATGTTTTGTTTCTTTAAAGTAAACAAAGATTCATGACATACATTGCAGTCGTGATTGTTAAATAACTGCATATTTATTACGAAACGTTTAAAATATGCACACTTTTCATGCGTTTAGTGTGTCCATGTCCAGTTCCAATTGACTATACAGTAATCAAGTTGCTAATAAAACGACTCACGTTAGCACATCATTATGTTTGTCAAAAAGGCTCATGGTACCAAACTTGTTCGGTACGCTGTTATCACATTGTATCTGCTCCTTTTTTGGCTGTCATCTTAATGCATAGAGGTCTTTCACCTCACTCATGCATAACCTATAACAAAAGGCGTTAGTTCCCGTAGTATTCCTCATTCAGATCAATTTAATTCCCGACCTCAAAGTACTTGTGCTATTCAAAGTGTGACTCATACTTTTATGCACACATATCCAACATGCATGTCGTTCTTTAGATTTAGAAAGTCTCCAGAAATGTGGAATGGACTTTGCCAATCCCGAAAGGTGGAAGACCTCTATTGCTGAATAGAATTGAATTGAAAAAAAAATCCACTGTGGCCATGTTCGGTTATAACACAATTACTCTCTCATTGCTATACAAACAAACATAGAAATAGTGAATATATTGTACTAGTGGTTATACTAAAATATAATTATGCCACTTATCTATCTTCCAAATACATGTACGTGCATTTTTACATGTTAATTTAACTGGGTACATGTGGCGGTTCTATTTGATTATTAAGAGTGTACGAAGTTGGCTAATTACAAAGACTCGCTTAACAGCACAGGGATCGATTTAAACTTAATTCGCATATGCGAGTATTAAAGTGCAGGAATATTTTAAATTCATATGTAGGAGCGTATCATGTATTTGGGGAAATTGGTTAGGGCATTGTTTTATATTAGAACGTATTAATCAGTAAATCAGTATGCCGTTGTTCTGTATTTTACGTCTGACACTATCTTGTATACATGCTTGTTGGTATGTTTATACTGTTTCCAGTTGATTTATTATATCTAATATGGTAAAATTGCTCTACAATAGGGTAATAAACCAATATTCCATTCAAAAATTATTTTGTTAATTCTCATTTCCTACCACCCCTTTTACAATGATGGAAGACCGTAAAATAATATTGGATATTGAGAGCATTTTCGTGTTGGATGTATGTTAGGTGCTTGTTCCGATTTTGCCCAATCGTTTGTTATTACTTGATATGGAGCCGATACTTGTACACAATACTCTCAAGTACCGTGGGAACGAACTTGCTGTTTTGGGCTAGACTCAATAATGCATAGTGCAACGCCCTATCTCACTATGAATCATGATATACATGCAGTCGTTGATTGTTTAAATAAACTGCATATTATTAGCACAGTTTAAAAATATGCCACAATTTTCATGCGTGACTGTGTCCCTGTCAGTTCCAGTTGACTATACTGTAATCAAGTTGTAATGAAAAGGATTTGCTTGCAACACATCATTAGTTTATCACAAACTTTTGATTTATACCACCTATATTAGAAAATTTTACAATACTTGAACTCCAACCAAAAACAATTCAACATACTTGTTTTATAATATAACATAAAACGATTGACAGCAAAATTAATGTTGTAAGTATCGACATAATTGAAAAGGTTGATAATCAGGTATCCTTGCATATTTTGGCCTTTTGTCGTGTTAGGCTTGGAAGTGGAAAATTGTGTGCAAGAGGTAAATATACAAAAGTTATAAATATATTGCATTTTGGGGTATTAGCTAGAATAATGCCATGTCCAAAAAAAAAATTAGCAAGTTTCACGGTGACACACACGCATCCTTACTCGTTTTTAGTACGGTTCCAATATGGCCCATGAATGTTCGGTTCAAATTGTTTATATAAACACCACATACTCTTTCATTGCTTTACAAAAGAAACATAGAATTAGTGAATATATGTGTATCGTGGTTTTACCAAAATAGAATTAGCCACTTATCTATCGTTCCAAACACGTGTATTTCCATGTTAATTTGAATGTGTCCATGTGCGGTTCTATTTGATTTAATGACGTTTCCGAATCGAAGTCAATGAGGGAACGGGAAAAAAATTGACCCTTGTCGAAATGTTTTTGGCTCTTTTCATTTTATTTAATTACGCCAGTACGGCACAGTGCATGCGTAGTCTCAGTTAAATATGCCGTGCCATGTCGATGTTACTGTCTGTTCAATTAACTTAGATGTCCTCCGATTTATTAATTATTTAAAAAAAATACACGTTTTTTGAACATAAATCACAAAAAAGAAAGTTGTTGGGTATCTTTGGACCGTAAGAGTTTTTTACAGACAAAAGGAAAGTGACATTTCAAAAACACTTCGAATCTATTGAAAATCTGGGTTATTTCACCCTCGTTTGAAAATGAGCAAATAAAGGTTGGGTACCATTCGTTAAGTTTTTACGTTTTTGGGGGAAGGTTCCATTGACTCGACTTAGTAGGAGTAAAAGTGTCATCGGAGGAGATGATTCACAACCAATAGCTTACAATAGGCCTATTGTCGCCACCTGTGATGGTATGAAACAATAATGCCAACTTTGTTCAACAGGTTCAAATCCGAACGTTGTTTATTGCAGTGAATTCTTGCAATACATACGAGATACCCAATGTTCTACACAGTACACAGCATTTAACTGGAATGGACGGCAATAAATGAGAGCGATGTGATCCTTTTTTGTTCGCAACCAATTGAATAAAAAAACAGGCGGGACCTCTATCAAAGTATTTCAACGATCATTTAAATGCCCATGCTTAATGCACGTGCAAACTCCTGGAATCAAAGCAAGGCCACGAATCAATAATTGGTCCGTAACATCTTTGAAGCACCCCTAGTTCGTGGATGAGTCTGCCACAAACGTTTCAGAGTCAAAAGTCAATTTCACCGGACCCCGTTTTAGTTGTCGTTTTGCCAATAAAATCAGTGTAAATTGAAATATAAAAAAATCTAAAGAAGAAATATTTTTCAAGTTGGAAACCAATGACATTGCTGGGTCCACTGATGAAGAACAACTGTTCTTTCATGATATGTTTTGAAACGCATATTTTGGAAATAATTAATAAAAACCGGACATCTAAGTTAATTTGAACAGACAATAGTTCTGTGCCGGTGTGAAAGGAGATATAGTCCCCCTGAGATATTAGCAGCGCCGGGATTGTAGGTTCCTTGGGACAGGGGTCCTTCGGACAATAGCCCTAGGCACAATAGCCCTAACCGGATTACAGAACCGATCGGCCCTCCGGACCATGGCCTCTAGGGTCAGTGGTCTTCACCCTGTTGACCCCTGTTCCTATTAGGAATAACACTCCTTCTTTAATGTTGCTAGTTTTATACTCCGGGCCATGGCCTTCCAGGGTCAGTAGTCTTCACCGTGTGGCCCCTCTCTCTACGAAATAGTAGTCTTAGTTCTTACTTCAATATTAGTTTCTAGTTATAGTTAAACCGGACTATAGTTTCTATGGACTATAGTTTTTTTTACACCAGTTGAAGTAACATTGTCCCTTCCGCTACGGTAGTCTGTTATATCACGGGTTTGACAAATGGGTCTGAATGAATACAGATGTTAATAAGAGTGTGATAAATGGTATAAAAAAACAGAAGCTGTAGTCAACCGCCTGCGTGGTAGAGCGTTTAAGGTCTCTCTGACTTACGATGTGAATGATGAACCAGGTTTTTCGAGTCCCCAGTAGAGTAGTTTTTATTTTAAATTGTTTGTTAAATTGCAAAGGTTTCAATTTTGGTTTGCGGAATGTGCGGTTGTTTGCGGGCCACTAGCCCTAGTTATGATTGCCCACCGGACAATATTACCACTTTTCAATGTCCTGAAGACCAACATTTTCAGGGTTATGATCAAAACTTTTTGTTTAAATTTCAGTTCGGTACTACGTTCGTACCTCATTACCTCATAGGTAAATTTTCAAGTAAAGCATGTGCCAATGAATACTTAACCCTAAACGCCATTGGCATCTCAACAAAATCCCACAAAATGTACAGCTGGTCTGCTA
This sequence comes from Ophioderma brevispina, assembly GCA_023653785.1. Classification (NCBI taxonomy): domain Eukaryota; kingdom Metazoa; phylum Echinodermata; class Ophiuroidea; order Amphilepidida; family Ophiodermatidae; genus Ophioderma; species Ophioderma brevispina. The sequence continues at coordinate 186,304 of JAMKCH010054012.1, read as the reverse complement.
TTTGTGTAATGTTAGATTTTGTACATAAATGTGATTTTCGTAAGATTGAGTGATTTAAGTAAAGTGAAACAAACCACACATCCACACAGCGCACACACACAAACACATGGCACCCACACATGCACACCCCCCACCCGCGCACACACACACAAAAACCCACCACACACGCACGCACGCAACGCACACACCAACACATGCACTCCACACAATTTGCACACACTACGCACACCATGCCCACACAAGCACACACACAATGCAAACAACACCAACAAGACACATGCAATTCATTAAATCACACAAATAGAAAAAAGAAGGGAAAGAGGAAATAAAGGAAAAGCACATGCTCGAGCATTCGCCAATGATCAAAACATTGTCAATGAACCCAAGTGAGTAGGGTTGAGTTAATTAAATTAAAACTGTCACAAGTGTGTGAGTCTTTATCATTTGGAACTTAAATGGCCACTGTTGCATTATTGAAAATTGTTCAGGGTCTCTACAACATACACAACGTCATTGTAATTGGTGAAACCCACGTACAACTAACCCTAATTTTTAAGTAGCAAAATAATTATTAGAAATTATTTAATGCCTCATCTATCGAATATTGGCCTTTTAAAGTCACGCTTTAAAAAATCAACGGGATTTTGTTGACTGAGTAAAAGCCTTGTGCAGAACATTTATATGGCTATTTAAGTTAAATTTCAAATTAAATAAATAATTAATTTTGAAAAATTGTGGATGGTGAATTTTATATGGTATTGTCACACACATTAGGTGATTTCTCCCAATTTCTGGGATTCATCTTTAATATTCTTTAAACTCCAAGTTCCATTTTCTGGTTATTAGTTTTGTATTTTAAGTGGTAGGTTATCATCAGGCCTAGCTAAATGGGTTTCAGGCCCTACTCTCATGGTTTGTTTTGTGGTTTGATGTCTGATGTATTGTTTTTTATGGCAAATAAATAATTGGAAATTCGGAATTTAGTGTATTACGGCCTCCTATTGTTCTATGCCAAAATTTAACACATTACAATGAAATCATACGTTTATGTGAACAGTATAAGAAAAAGCATACACTAACCTTTTTTAAAGGAAGCATTCTATCGAAATGGTATTGAATTGAGCGGCGCAACTTGGTTCTCATTGTGCAGTTTGGTTGAAATTGCATTCTGATTTTAAGTTCAAATAACATAACCCCAAGTCATTCTTTCGAAAGGGACAAAGGTGAGCAGTTACTGTAGTATTGGTAATTAGAAAACGATCCCTTTCGGGAACAGTTTCACCGAGATTCCTTGCAAGACCTGCAAAGAAAAGTATCTGTCAGTGAGAAGAAAATATTGCATTTTTACGGACATTTCTGGCGGCATAGCAAAATTATAATTCTTTATATGCACGTTACCGTTTTAAGTTGGATAGTGCCGTGCGTGTGGATATATGAAGACTGTATTGTATATTTCTACATAAACTCCAATATAATCAGTCAGAAAATTAGGGCAATTTATTGGTTTTATTTGGGAACCTCTGATTCCTAAAAAAAAAATCTGTTTTTCAGTTGTTGTTTTTTATCTATTTAAATTAAATGACAATAATCTTAAATTAAAATATTAAATCAATTAAATAGGTGAACTGCCAATTACCATTTTTACATTTTTTATGGGATGTATTGAAGAGTTAAGGGTTTTCTCTGATGCATTGGACTATGGGGTAGTAAACAACATTGTACACCAAGGTCGTTATTAATGAACACCACTAAATCTAAGTAGTAAATGTTAAAAACATATTAACCTATATTTTGCAGATTTTCTGGTCAAGTTTTACTTAATTAACCCTAAAACGCATTCCCAACACATGCAAAGCATTCTATAATTTGATTCAATTCCTCTAAAAAAATTCCAAAATTGTGCAAAACAAACGATGCGAGAAAATCCGCTTTCCCCTAACAAAAGCATTAATACTTTTTAAGTGATATGATATATTAACTAATTAAATATATAAATAATCAAATATTTTTTTTTTAATCAACATTGAGTAAATGTTACATAAACAAAATTAAAACAGTGGGTAGTGTGCCAATTTGGCATTTTCTTATACTCTGGAATTTCTGGACCAGGATGTATTATCAATTTGAGCATTTTCTCTGAAGTCTCGACTCTTGTGGCAGTAACATACTTGGTGCACCGTGAGATATATGGCCACATCCTATATGTTAAATATGCTAAAAACAAATAGATTTTAAATTTATGTTTATTTATTGTAGTTGTTTTTATTATTATTACTAAAATTATTATATTATAATTAGCCTGTGCTAGAGGTTAGGGTAAATTGGCTATTGGATGCACTAATAAGACGTTTTCCATCAATTCCAAATTTGACTCCTGTAAACTGGTGAAAATTACCCTTTTATGATTGTTTGCTGTTTTGAGATTATAACTCTGAAAACTTTAGGCTGTAGACATAGTACAAACTATACCTTTTCTGAATTCCTTTGGCAGACACTAATTTTCAAAAATGATTTTGGGTCAATTTAAAATTTTACCCCGTACAAACTTGGCCCCTGCTCCTTAAGGCCATCATTTGCAGTCTTAAGAATCGCGCGTTCAGGCGGTGTTCCTGTCAGGCTGTCAACAATATTTAATCACTCAAACCTTTGGTACTGAAATGTTCTGCTAGTCCCAGGGTATTATAGGGTATACGAGTAAGAGAATGTAGTAGTAGTATGTAGTGTAGTTATGTTAGGGGAGGGAGGAGTAGGAGGAGAGGAGGAGGAGGGAGTAGTAGTACTGTAGGAGGACATCATGGTAGTATGTCAGTAGTAGTAGGTAGTATGTAGTAGTAGTAGAAGAAGTAGACGTAGTGTGAGTAGTAGTAGTAGTAGTATGTAGTTAGTAGCATGTTGAGTAGTATTAGGAGTATGTCGGTCGTAGTATGTAGATATTACTGTATTAGTAGTATGTAGTTAGTAGTAGTAATGTACGTAGTAGTAGTAGAGTAGTAGTAGTAGTTAGGAGTAGTGATAATGTAGTAGTAGTAGTAATATTGTAAGTAAGTAGTATAATGTAGAGTAGTTAGTTATGTAGTAGTAGTAGTAGTATACTGTAGTAGTAGTAGTACTATGTAGGTAGTGTAGTAGTAGTAGTTAGTGGTAGTAGATATGTAGTAGTAGTTAGTAGTAGAGATAAGCTTATGGTGGGTTAGGGGGAAAATCGCCTTTCTTATGCACTACTTAATAAGGGGGAAATTTCGTTTCCACTTAAACGTTATCCGTTTTGGCGCTTTCTTCCGTCAAAGGATATGAATATAATGTATGCAAATTAAAAATAACCACTAGACTAATAAGGAGAGGAAATTAATTCAGATAGCCTACTGAATAATTCAAATTTCCCCTAGTTATTCTAAGGTAATTATTATATTATACTATTATTAGAATAGTTCCAAATATTTTTAATTTGGACTTATTGGAATAGAGGACCCATTAATATAACGCAACGTTTGAGGGTCAAAGGTCATGCAGGGGTTAATTTGAACTTATTGCAACAAAATAACCTACATATTCATATTTTGTCACTCTACCCATATACTGTGTACACAATTATTACTGAGCAAGGGCACGCTCCGACATGTAAAATGTCATCTAGGGAGTAAATTTTCAGTCAATGTAGTCTATAAATCAATGGATTTTAAAGAAAATTGGAAAGGGAGTGGTCGAGCTTTGGAATCCTTCCACACTATGAGGTCAAAGGAAATCTTTGGGTCATGTGGGTTAGGCGGGGTCATAATTACGCACTACTCCATTCAGAGTGCTGCTTCAATTATTAGCAACCAGTGCTGGAGATTTCTGCGTTCTTTTATTTTTCGGGGGATGCTCTATTCACGAATGGATAGAACATCCTCCTGAAAATGAAATCATGCAGGAATCTCCGCCACTGAAAAATATGTTATTACAGCCTTTTAGGTACACCAAGTGTATTTGAAATTTAATGTCACAATTTACATAGGGGAGATTCCATGGAAAAAATAGAGAAAACAAAACCTATCAATTTCATGCTTATGTGTCTTCAATGTGTACCTCGGTTATTATTTTAGGGCTACAAATCTTATGCATGTTAGTGTTATCAAGGGTCGGTTCATTTCTCAATAGAATTCTTTAACATCGTCGGATGGACACAAATTCCTAAGGAACGATTGTACCTAGGACATGGACAAATAATTCCTAAGCAATGTGGCGTCCGTCCACGTCGGGTTGGACATTAATTCCTAAGGGTCGATATTCCACCTGGACTTGGACACTACTTTCGTAGGATGTAGTCCACGCAAGACATGGACGCTAATACCTAAGGAAATATAGTCCACCTCTGACAGGGCATTAATTTCTAAGAAATGAGAAGTCCGCCAAATACAAACCTGCACAATATCCCCAGGACTTATAAGTTCACGTCGGAATCGGACACCGATCCTAAGGGCTGCAGTCCACTCTGGCGGGGCATTAATTCCTAAGGACTAATAGTCTGCCACATTCAGACATGCACAATAATTCCTAAGGTGCTTTTATAGTCCAGGTCGGAATTGGACCCTAATCCCTCAGGAGCGATAGTCCACCCATGACCGGTCATTAATCCCTAGAGATAATAGTCCCTACTATCGGAAACATGGTACTAATTCCTAAGGAATGGTAAGTCATGAAGGACTTGCATATTATTCTAAGGCCTGATAGTACTCTTCGGACTTTCATTCCTACTTGTAGGACTAACATTCCCATAAATCATAGTCCGGGGGACCATAGTTCCTAACTTTGCACATATCCCCCGGACTATTAAAACCAGAACTTTCTTCGTGTCTACGGACTATGGCCTACAGGGGGACAAATCGCCTTGCCACCACCGGCCGGTCACACGTAACTAGCACCGGCCTTCCTTATTATAGGTCAGTGTCATCGTTCTGTTTATGGTCGCAACGGTTTGTTGCCAATCACAGCTTTGCTTTTTGTCAGTTTGGTTATCTGTCCAATGGCATGCGCCTTTATGCGCCTGTTATTGCGGGGTATCAGTTCGCTTCACATCACTGGTCAGCCTTCGGACCGAAGAGGAGCAAATAATTTCATTTCGTTTTATTACATTCATTATTAGGAACTCCACTTTTATAAACAGTTGGCAGTGGCACACATCTATCGGGTGGTGCCGTTCAACATATAACAAGAATTGTACATTTTAAAGGTACACAAATATTAAAAAGTTTAACCAAAACCAAAAATCCAGGCATTGCAAATTTACCCAACATAGGTGGTGTAACGGTCGGGTGCTCTGCCCTAAGTCCATTTCCTACCGTCATCTAATTTTGGTTAATCAAAGGTACATTAATTTATTCAAGATACCATTAAATTGTATCAGATAACATGTGATAGCGATGTTAGGAAGGTTAGGGTGGGGTTGGGTGCGTGACCAACATCGCTTTGGTTTACTCCGTTGTCAATTCAGCAACGGTACATCATGTGCCTAATGTCCAGTATCAATTATTAATTATCAGGTACCGCTTTGTGTTAATTTTTTCCTTTTTCAAGCGAACCTCCCAATTACCCCGTTGCCTCCCTTCCCTTTTTTTTTCCCTTTTGTCCCCCTCCTCTTGACACTCCATTTATTCCCCTGTTTCAACCACCCCTACCATTCAAACTCAACTCAACTCATTTATTTTCCATTCATATAAAATCACGGAGATAATCGCAATTACAAGAAGATGGGAGGTACAAATGGAAGCAAAAGCCTGAAAATCTTGTACCAAAGTGGTCATGCTGATAGGCCTCCTTCTGGTAGTGTGATTATGGTTTGTGTGGCACTAAGTACTTCAATTGGGAGTACCAGAAGTAGGGCTATTGGCAATATTGTTCCCGCAGTCAATCAGTTGGGAGCTTCAATTGTGTTCATTTTGTCATTTCAATTACCCAAACATAAGAATTTGGGTCTAGTTGTAGTAAAAGTTCGGGTCATGATAACTTAATTATCCCACCATCATCTAGCATTATCATTGATAGCAATGTTGTGAATGTGTTTGTGGGTATTAATGACCAAGAACGATTGGTTTAAGTCCTTTGCCCTCTATAAGGTTTGGTCGTTCCTCGTAACATAAAAAAATCGTTATTGGGGACTTAATTATTGATTTGCCCTCATTGCTTGTTAGAGGTGTTACAAATATTTAACATGCAGCATTGGGTAATTCATTCTGAGAAATGCCAAGCCAAATGAGGCATTCCGTCAATACATAAGTGGGCAAATGTCTTTTTTATTTTTTGTGCATTTTATTAGAGGCACATCCTTTTTGGAAGCAGTTTAGGTTGCGTCAAACTAAATCAAAGGTTTCATTTGATTTGCAAATGTAAATCCTTTTTTGATTGAATATAGTCGTGCTAACGGATTTTTAATGTTGGTTTTTAATTTTTATTTAAGTTTAATCTAAGTTTTGAAAAAAAAAAGGCAATTGAAATTCTAAGATGGTTGCCAGTGTCATGCGTATTTTGTGGCCAACATTAAGTTTACAGGTCCTTTTCACAAATGTTGTTTTAAATAGTCTTCTTTTTTTCGCTCTATACCAAAATGCAGTACCGGGGTTGTTAAGGTTATTCCAACATCTGTCCTTTTTGCAAGGGGGTCTATAATTATAAAATGTTTTGGGACGTGTTTGTTCAAAGTTTGTAATGTCAAACACGCTCCTTTATGGCGGGGCGATATCGAGTCAGCATTCGCCTTTTGCCGTTATATCCCGTTGGTTTCCAGTTATTTTTTGTTAAGGCTTTACCCATAGGACTTCATGATTGGGTAGTCAAAGAGTGCCAGCAAACACTGATCGTTCTAACTTATTTTGTAACCCTAACGTACCTAGAGGTGTAAAAGTTCCTGGCCCGATCGCTAATAGCCTGCTCCCCAGCACCCCAGATTTTACCGGAAGTTGGGTCGACATTTTGGTAATCAAAGAATGCTGCATTTTTTCGCATTATTTACCCTGTGAAAATCCTTAGAGCCAAATGATGATTGGTTCGCAAGATACGTTCGAACATTTGCCCCTGGTGGTCGACCATATTAATTTTACACAGTCTTCTATGGGGCTTACAAATTCCACGTTTTTACTCTCGCATCATAACGGATTGAAATATCGTCGGCGCGAAACTTTAACGAGATGAAGTTTGGCGTGTGGCCAATCTACAATATGGGAACTCCATATCCTTAAATCTATCTGCTGCTGTCTGGCACCCGCCCTAATCGGGCCCCAGCCATCGATTATTGCCGCTAATAAAGGTTGCGGTATAGCTTTTACCTCGTCGTTACCAAGGGGGGGGGGTGGTTACCACCCCCCCCCCCCCCTAGCTACTCTACAGAACTTCGCTCCGGTGCTGCTAAACGCTAAAAACTTTCGTTAAAAATCTTCCATGTATAATCGTTATCTCATCCTTTCCGGTAAAGTTTAGCAAAAAAATTTGAAGTATAACCTTCCCCGGGGTTAGGTATGATGGCCCGTCAAAGTCGAAGGGTAAGGGGGCGTGGTTTGCCCCCAAGGATATTTTATGTGGATTTTTGAAAATATTATGCACGTCTGGCTCTTAAAACTCTTTGTTTATGAAAACTAGCCAATTGCCATCATTTAGTAGGCTGAAAAACCCGCATGAATATCCGATATTCCTACGTTTTTTAGCCAAAATTGGATTTTCGTTCGCCTATTTTCTTTCCTATGGAACATGCCAATTTTTGCCGACTCGCGGACTTGATGGAGTCATTGTGACGCGCCATACTAGGTATGTTGGTATTATTTTGGTATCAAATGGAAAGAGGAGGACCATAGCTATCCAGCTGGTATCAAAATGCTCGCATCGGGTGCTTTATTTATAAAAAATTCTCGGGGGGGTTGGTGGGTACCACCCCCCCCCCCCCCCTTGGTAAACCTTGTTTAACAAAAAAAGGCTGTAAGACGAGGGTTAATCTATATTAGGGAGGGGCACTTTCCGTATGCTTGGTGGCAGGGTGGGTGACCCGTGAGTTTGGTGTGGCCAAATAATGCATTTAGGGATTTTAGGGATAGATGTTTTTTCCCGTATTTCGGTGGCGATGGTGGATGTAGATTAAGGGTCCTTGTTTTTTTGCGATATATTTGCCTTTCCCTAGAATCTGGATTCAGAGGGCTCTACTTCATATGTCATATTAGGTCCCCATTTTGATTCCGTAATGCCAAATTATTTCAATTTTTTTGTTATTTTGTTTATGTATTTTTAATTTAAAAAGTAGGCAAATTTCCTAAATCGGATGGTTCTCTGTTAGGGTTGCATCAGTTTCCCGCGTTTACGTTCTTTTTGTTTGTTACCGCCATTGGCACCACGAAGGGCCTCTTTGTAGATTGAATAGATCCGACTTTTTCTCTTAGGAGGGCCAAAGTGATTGAAATGTGTTTTTGTTGCTTGAAAAATGAATGGAACCACTATGTTTCCTGATCAAATGAGGTCCGGGGGGCCAAGATGGTTTAACGGTCTTTTTTCCTTTTCACGTGCCAGTGAGAATAAGTCGGTTGTTCATTTTTTCCGTTAAACACCTACAATAGGGAAATAAAGGAGGCGGACCAAATCGTCATTTACCGGCATAGTGCTTTGTTTCAAAAAATTATGGGTGCCCAGCATAAACACAAGTTCTTGTATTACCTCAAATTAAAGGCTGGTTGCCGTGGCTTATTATACCTTCAGTTTCGAGAATTAACCATCACTCTAGTATGTTGACCATTTCGTAACACAGGTTATGGGCGCATGTGTTTTACATGGACAGGGTTAAATTCTAATTACTGCATGATCAAAGTGGGTTTTCCATCCTATAGTGCGTAGCTCTTGTACTTGGCTAAGTTCCATCTTTTCGTCACATTTGCCTCAACGCCCGAGGCCTAACCAATTAGGCCTGTCTGTTTTATTCATTTTCAGGTGTGCATTGTCAATTTTTCCAATTTGTGTGCATGTGAGAAAAGTTTTCTTCTCACTTTGGGGGTTGTCAGCTATCAATTTTGTGCGCATAGCTGTAGTATCGGGGCAACCACTTCAGCGACTTTGGGCGGCGAAATTAAACAATTGTGGCAGATGCTCGTCTGTCTGCTTTCATTCATATATTAGGCTCCGTCGTTTAATAGATCCAGCCACGCCTTTTTTTCCTTGCAAAATCAAGTATGGGTGAATTTAAATGGGGTCCTAAACGACTTGGTGCTCTTTGTAAAAATAGGAAATTGGTCTTTCGAAATGCGTAGAGTTTGCTCAACTACAAATGTCAGGAATAAATCAATCTTGTCAAGTTTGAAAGAAATGAAAATCCAATATTTTTTAATTTTTTTTAAAGCTAGTATTTAAAAATACTAGTTCACATCTTATGTAGGCATTGTGTGGCTAACCTTCTTGTTGTAGTTATTTTCAATTACACTGAGATCATACTTAAATCACTTTGTCAATTATATTGGTTTTTTTCTTGGATTTGTTATGCTCATTCATGCGAAATTCCTCATTTATACTTCATCATCACGTTACTATAATATTTGTAAGTTTCTATGCTAAAAACAACACTTCAATGTTGATTTAATACTGAATGTATTTGACTATTTAATTGCGCTTATTTCATTTACTAGATGGTTGGGCTTAAATTGGCCAAAGTTTTTATTTATTTTTTCCCCTTACAGTTGATATTATTGCTATTGATTAACGGTGCAGTTTTTTAATTTTTTATAATTCATGTATTAAAGCTCAAATACTACTTCAGTGTACACTATTTTTCATTTGGCTTGTCATTGTCAGGTTACTAGCTAATTCCCGCTGGGTTTCCATTTCTTTTTTAAAGCGTGCGTGTGTTATGTTTGCGTTTTAAGACTACCTTTGCTTTTGAGCGGGAGGCGGCACCATTAATGTGTCTTAACAGGTGTCAAGCCCAATTGAGGAATGTTTTCTTATTTTTTCTCTCCAACTTATTTCAACAGAGCATGCTACTTTGCTAATGGAGATGAACTGTTGCTGGAGTGGTTTACTTGGGGTAAAATGTTAAACTTAAGGATAAGGTTAGGGAAGTCATGTATATATAGACGCAGTTTCCTATCCATCCACCATTTCATAATTCGTTAATGGACGCATTGGCCTCTTTAATGCAAAATAAGGACAATTAATAGGTTGTGTGCAGTCAAACAGCTACTTTCCTTTTCCAGTATATTTGGGTCAGTCTTTCTGATGAGACTGGGATAACAACTTTTAGGTTTAAGTAAGGGGCATGAGTACGGTGTCCTAAAACCTAAATACTTTGGGTCATCTTTTATGATGAGAACTGGGATACAACTTTGAGAAAGAAAGTGGCAAGGGCAGGTGACTATAACTTCAATTAGCATGTAGAGTCATACGCCATCACTCATATTCACTCTTTTAGAGTTTAGTGATCACTACAACAGCTGTTGAACCCCATGCATTTGTTGTCTCTTTTTATTTTTAGTGGCCTTTTTAAAAAGCATGGGCGCACAATTTGACAACTGGTATAGGTGGCGGCATGCAAGACCTATTACCCCTCCGCAAGAATCATAAGTCCATTGCGGGAATTTTGCCATATAGGCCTACAAGGTCATATTCTGTAGGTATAGCACTCTTTAGATGTTTTTATTTCCCATTGAAAGGCGTATCAAACTAGATTTTGGATGGAAATCAGATATGCCCGCAATGACCATTTCTCATTTTCGCGAGGATCTAGTTAGAGTGGCATAAATACAAAAACAAAAAAAACCAACCACAAACAACAACTTTTCGAAAGTTTGTCGCCGTTGATATTTTTTTGTTTTAAATATTCTGGTTTTGTCATAATAATTGAGACTTTCAAACGCGGTGAGAAAGGAGAAACGCTTATGTGATTAGGAAACTCATTGTAATTCACTCGATATTGAAAAACATTCATGTAGATTGTGAGCTTGGTCGAATTCATGCAGTTGAACTCATCAATCAAAAATAACTAAAATGGGGTCTGCTAATTTTCCTACGTGCTCTGTTGTTAAGACGCTTATGTTTTTAGTAAACCATTGTAAACTCACTCATATTTTTTCAACTTCCACTGTATTTATTGAGCTTGGTCGTATTCATGCAGTTGCACTCATTCAACAAAATGGGGTCTGCTATTTTTCAGGTGCAACAGTATCTCAGATGCTCTGATTTTTTCATTAAAACCCAATTCAGTTTGATTTCCTTTTGATTCTTGTGACATGTATCATGCATTTTGGCGTACTATTCTCATCAACATTAAAACAGGAGGTGGTGGGCGGTATTGGCGAGTTCCTAACATTTCATGTCATGACTCGTTTGGAGGATATTGTGGTGGCGAGTGTGAGTTGAAAATAAAATAATAAGTTTATTATTAGCATTATGTTATTATAGGTAAGCTGTAACCTATTAATCATATTATATTCCTTATAGATTTTTATATTAGAAATCTCAACTTCAGATATCAATTTTACAGAACTGATACTGAACATTCATTTTAATCATCATTTAACTCTCTCAGGCACTTCCCTTGTGAGGAGGCTCACGTACTTCGTGTGAGTCCAAGCTGGCTACACTAACCAATTTAATGTTAATATGTACTCTCACCGGCCCTTTCCCCTGTGAGGAGGCTTCGTACCTTTTGTGAGTCCCAGCTGGCTACTAGCAAATAGCGATGTGTAAGGCTTCAGCTTTATCATATTTTGCTAATGCCTTAGGTAGCTCGCCTTAATTGTCATTATGCTTAATTCATCACCCATGCTTTTATTCAATGCTTGCTTATTTTCTAATGCTTTAGGTAGCTCGCCTTTGTTAATATGCGTAATTCACCATGCTTTTATTCATTGCTTGCTTAGTGTTTTGCTAATTTTGAAGGTAGGTTCTCCTAAATGTAGTGGGAAGCTCGTCCATTGTTCACGTTTGCTTTGCTTAATTATTTGCCTTGCCTCAATTCTTAGGAAGCTCCGTAATGATTCGGTCTGCGTAAAGTCACCATCCCGCGAGGCCTATTGATAGATTTTTTACGGTCTGCTTATACTTGCTATATATATAGGCCTATCTATCTTTGCTGTCTTTGCGAGCCTTAGACGTTCTGAAATTATGGAATGCAATGATATTATACAACAGATACATGTAACTAAATTTTAATGCCAATAATTTTTTGATCCTTGATGGCTGACAACATGGCAATTTAAAGTTTGGTGCTGTCAATGTTTTTTATTTCCTGTGTCAGGGTAATACCGTTTTTTCCCGAATGCGAAGTCATGAGGAAAAACCTGTTACCACCCTGTCAGGAAATGTGTTTGGTTGGCTCTTTTCATTATTTTAATTACGCAGTAGGCAGCCGTGCTATTGCGTAGTCTCAGTTAAATATGCCGTGCCATGTCGATGTTAGTTTTCTGTGCCGGTTTTTTTTTTAAAACACGTAGCAACGGGCCCTATAGGCCGTAGTCCATCGTCGGTTTATTGTAGCAACGGGTTTGTGGCCAATCACAGCTTTGCTTTTTGTCAGTTTTTGGTTATCTGTCCAATGGCAACGCGCCTTTAGGTCGCTTTTATTGGGTTTATCATTTCGCGGTCACATCACTGTCAGGCCTTCGACCGAAGAGGATCAAAAATTTCTTTGCCACACCCACCCTCTCCCAATATAGTACTGGGCGGGAGATGTTAATTTAGTAATTCTATGGAGGATATTGTGGTGTTCGAGTGAGAATTTGGTAAAATAAAATAATAAGTTTCATTATTAGCATTATGTATTATATTAAGCTGAAACATATTACATACTATTATATTTTATAATATTTTTGATTTAGAAGCTCAACTTTACAGAATTCTAATTTACAGAACTGATACTGAACATCTTTTCATCTGTTAACTCTCTCAGGCACTTCCCTTGTGAGTAGGCCACGTTCAACTCGTTGAGCCAAAGCTGGCTACAATCACTTTAATTGAATATGTAACTCTCACAGGCACTTCCCCCTGTGAGGAGGCCTTTCGTAACCTTTGTGAGTCCAAGCTGGTGGGGGGCTCCTAGCCAATATTAATAATAATGTATATTTAGCGGATTGGTGTAAACTTAATTCGCTTACGCGAGTATTAAAGTGAAGGAATATTTACATTTCATGTGTAGCATCCGGCGTATCATGTATTTTGGAAAGTGGTATGGTCTTTTGTTTATAATAGACCTATATTAGATCATTCCTCTACACAGTATGCCGTTGTTTCTGTATTTTAAACGTCTGACACTTATCTTGAATGCTTGCTAGTATGTTTTATACTGTTTTCCAAAAATATGAGTTCACTTATTTTATATGGCAAAATTGTTCTACAATAGGGTAATAAACCAATTATTCAATTCAAAATATATTTTGTGAATTCTCATTTTCTACCACCCCTTTTAAAATGATTGAAGACGTAAATAATATTTGGATATTTGAGAGCTATATTCGTGTTGGGCATATGTGTTAATCATGTGAATACAGAATTACATGACATTTGATATGTTTGGAAGTTGTTTTTTTTTTTTTTTTTTTTTGCTTTAAAGTAATCAGAGATTCATAATATACATTACAGTCGTGGTTGTTAAATAACTGCATATTTATTATAGACAGGTCCAAAATTGAACATCTGTGCTCCATTAAAGTGCTGGAGGCATTTTATTTTAAAAGTGGTTAAGCAACTGTTTTAGGGTATTTCGAGGGTGCTGAATCCGAAAATGGCTGTTAACAGGTGCGCCGTTGCCATTTTCACCTTCAAAATTCGAAAAAACAAAAATGACCGCCATTTCAACACAATTTGTACTATAAAACTTGGGTTTAAGGCAACATAGAAGGTTAGAGGTGCTGGCAATACTGTGACATACTCCTGAATAATTATTATATTATTTTTTTGTGTATTAAATCATGTTAAATTTAATCATATAAATTATGAGTGAGGAGAACTGGAAAATATGAAACTTGCAATGTGTTGTGCAATAAGCATGACTTATCCGATTGACCTAGTCCTAAATGGACTAGAGTTTGAGAACATCCTGAGAACATGTCAGAAGACGTTCGCAGTCAACAATAGAAGCACAGTGTCATATCATCTTCATTCTAAGAACTGCATAGAGGTTCTTTGTTTACCTATAGGAAGCAAGATTGCACACCTGTTGATGAACAATAGACTTTGTGTAATTGCTATGTCAAAACACTTCGAGCACAGGAATGTGGACGTCCTTTAAATAGCCACGAATTTTTAGTTTAACGTGACATTTCTGAAGCAAACTGAAAAGGGTCAGGATTTGTGCAGAAATAGTCTAAATACATACTAAAAGTCCCCTAAAAATCCTCTTTGTGCTTTTCGCATAAATTCAGTGGCAAAAGTTTTTTTACAGGGGTACAATTACAAAATATTAGAATTGGTTCTTAAGTGTTCCAACATTTTTGTCAATGTTCCCAAGGGATCATAAAAGGTTGTTTTGCCCTATCTACAACCTGTAGTTTAAGTACTACAGACCTAAATCATTCAAGGTCATCCTAGGGGTCAAATAATTTCAAAATGATCCAATTTCATAGAAACCAGATTCAAATTGCTCGTAGAGTCTCTTCAAACAGAAAATGTTCATTCACATACCTACATGGATTTCATATTGACTATAAGGCAAATCAGTGACCCTGGCCCAAGAGCCTGTAGAACCCATCAACACTTGCGCACTGTAATTTTGCAAGTAATAACCATCACCTGTTTAAATTCTTTCATTTTGGTGTTCAGGTACACTAGATGAGATTGACACAATCTTCCGAGAATCCGAATTCTGAGAATTTACCGCCCAGGATGACCTGAGCCTTTTTTAACAGATAGTGATTAAACTACAAGCCATAGATGGGGCAAACTATACTTTTTTTTTTAAAAACAAAAAATAATTCCTTAGTGACATTGACAAAAATGTTGTAACACATTTAAAGACATTGACTTCTATTTTTTAATTTTTACCCTGTACAAACTTTGCCCCCGTATTTCTGAAAAATGCACAAAGGGGGATTTTTTGGGGGATTTTAGTATATTATTCTAGACACCTTTCTGGCATCTCACATTCTGACATTTTCAGCTTGTTCCCAGAAATGTTTCCACCTTTCCATTGTTATTTTTATTAATACTCTTGGCCTATAACAGTTTCACAGCGAACTGAAAATATTGCGAAATGTTCGTCTTGTTTCCGCGTGTTTGTTGCATCATGGGCAATTTTCTGTGGACAAATTCTGTTGCAAGTTATTTCTCTTTGCCAGTTGACAAGAGATTTCATCGAGTGTAGACCTCTCAAACAGAAGGTGGAGAACTTTCATAACATTTGATATATAATCTTATGTTATTTTATGTAATTCTGGAAAGTTACCAGAATCGTCAGAGCTGCTCAAAATTTGGTACCTTTGGAAAAACAAAGGTTAACATTACAATTCCAGCAGGACATTTCTTCTGTACCAGTGACATTCACCTTTAATGCACTGAGTACCTGTATGGACAAATGTTATACCATCAAGCTGCAGTTATACTTCCAGTGTTTCTCCAAGTCTACGAGTTTACAAATTAGTCGGCCGGTCTAGAGAAAAAGGACTTTTGAGATTTCGCGAAACTACAATCTTAGCCAAAAGTGTTGGAACACTTTTATAGGCCTACTTCAAAATGCCCCTCTCTCCCCCCTGGACAATGTTGAATCCTGAAATTTTGTTCTTGCCACACTACAAGAACCCAACATTGATTGGTGGGGATAGGGAGGGGTGCATGGATAGAGAATGCTCGAAGCCTCCCAACCCAAGTTGACATGATTTCCTATATATCTCTTTAAGATAAAATACGGCAAATAATCGGGGCAAAAAGAGCAGTCGTGTTCCAACACATTTTGGCTAAGATTGTAGTTGAACTGTACCAGCAAGAATTGTGTCGCCAAGATTTATCTGTGGATCTGATTCTACAAGAGACTGGTGCGCACCCAACAGTGAACTTTGAACTGTAGTTTAATGATTATGTGCATGGTGTATTTGTAAATAGGTAAGAAACATAATAATTTTTGTGCATTGTTAATTTCATGATTGATCAGAATTCATTTATGTATATATTAAAATCATTACTTTGAATTTACATCTTGGTCAAGTCAAGCTTCTTAAGGTATAGTCACACAGAAGACAGCTCCCGACCCAACCACTTCCCGACTACACAAGACTGCATTTTTTTCAAAATCGGCTACAGCCTTGTTCAAACTTGCAAAATTTACAATTTTTATCCCGACCAGGGATGATTAGTCTGCGAGTTTCCCCGTCGTCAACGAGACAGGGGATGCTGAAACGCCGAGCAGTAGGCGACCGCATCATGGAATCAACAAGATCCAGCATGTTTAATTGGCGACGCCACTTGTTCAGTCCCCGATTAGTCGCCGACCTTGAAACGACGGCACAAGTTGTGACATGTCGCCTTCAAGACTGCTCGTCGATTGGTCGCCGAGTTGTTGACACCAAGAAAGGTCCCGTCACATGAAGACAAACTGCGACGCGACCCAACCTCTTCCCAACTACACAAGACCACATTTCTTTCCAAATCGGCTGCAGTCTTGTTCAAATTACAAGACAAGAGATGCTCAATCGCCGAGCAGTAGGCGATCAAGCATGTCACTTGTTCAGTTCTCAATCAGTCGCAGACCTTACCACGACAGCACAAGTTGCTGTCAAGAGTGCATGTCGGCGACTCATCTTCTGTAGTCGCCGAGTTTAGTCGCCGATTCAACGTATCCAGTTGGCTTGCATTTTCTCTCCCGCTTGGAGCAGACTCATTGCCGACCACTTTCCAACTGCACACAACCACTCATGATGCGTACCAACTCATCGGCTACCGCTTCCAAACCGCTCATGTGTTCAAGCCGACTTTCCCGATTCCAAAACCCGCCACGATTTTTTTAAGCTGCAAGAAAAAATCGTGGCGGTTTTTTTTTTAAAATTTGCCACGTGCTCCCAACCACACAAGACTGCAGAAGACTGTATAGGACAGTCCCAGACTTGGCCAAAACTACACCTGAAAAAGGAAAATTACTCACGATTTTCGAAAAAATGGCCAATTGGCACTAGTCTTGAGCAGTCTGGAAGCGGTTTTCTAGCAAATAATGGGTAAGACTACAGACGACTGCACAGAACAGGCACAGACCTTGCCAGAACTACACATGAAAAAGAAAAACTGCTCATGATTTTCGAAAATTGGCCAATCGGCACCAGTCTGGAGCAGTCTGGAAGTGGTTTTCTAGCAAAAAATCGGCTGTGTGACTGAGCCTTTACAAATAGTCATTGTGAATTTTGTTTTATGAACCACGGGAGGTTGCTTTTCTGACCTTGAGTACGTCTCGTAACAATACCCATGTTTATGACACTGAAGATTCCTTTTTTGCTACTACAAAACTTGTACCTAGCTTGGGTTTGCTGCCATCTTGAAATTCAAGATGGCCGCCATATTGTTAGGACCAACTATCAAGCGCCTTTCATGTTATAGACAAAGACATGCAAAGCAATACCCATGTTTGTGACACTGATGATTCCCTGTTTGATACTACAAAACTTGTACCTAGCTTGGGTTTGCTGCCATTTTGAAATTCGAGATGGCTGCCATATTATTAGGATCAAATATCCAGTGCCTTTCATGTTATGGACAGAAACATGCAGAGCAATACCCATGTTTAATGCTTATGACACTGATGATTCCTTATTGGCTACTGCAATACCTAGCCTTCTTGTTTACTGCCATTTTGAAATTTAAGATGGCCACCATACTGTTAGGATCAGCTATCCATCACCTTTCATGTGGTAGACGAATTTTGCAAAAAATCCCTAATTTTTCTTTTTTTTTTTTTTTTTTTTTTTTTTTCCCCCCCCCCCCCCGTGGCGCCGCCACTGCGCAGACGACAGAGTTCCGCCCATACTATCAGCACGCTACCGTCTCTCAGGACTTCCGAACCTATGACAAGTCCAAAAAGTCCTATAATAGCTTATAATTACAAGCAAAACCCCATAAAAACTATAGAGCATTAACATTCAGGCCAGAAAGTCTCGGGGACAATTCAGTAAGCGGTTATGGGAAAGAGTACACAGGCCGTACACAGTTTTGTCTTCTGGCATGGGAGGCATTAACATCAAATTTACGGATCTTGCAAACTATAACTGGTTATCAAATCGAGGGGGGTAAGACAGGTGTAGAGTAATTATAGTCCGCCGTACCCATAGTCCGGCTACAACGGTAAAGAATATGGCACTCGATTCAGTTGACTCTTCACGCACCATCAGTTTCACGCTTTATTCCGTTTTCATCTATGGAGCCCGGACTGTGGCTCCCGGCGGACTATAATTACTCTCACACCGCTCTTCAATCTGAAATTTCGGAATTACTCTATCAAAACAGAACAGAGCATTTCAAATTGGAATCCATTCAATTGGCAAAATGTCTGGTGCAATCAGAAGATTATATAACCACTATCGATTTGAAGAACACCTATTTTAAGATTCCGATACACAAACAAACTCCTTCAATTTGAATGACTCTCACCCTTCCAGAAGAAAAGTGACTTCAATAAAAAAAAAGAAGTTGTTAAGAAATTCATTAAGAAACAATGACAGCAACCGAGAATTGGCCAGTGTGATAGAAAAAATGGGAGTATAATGGCGGAAGACATTCTTCTAGCTCCGATAGATGTCAGAGCGCTGCAAAGCGATCTTATTCAATCTGTGATAGAGAGAGAGAGAGAGACGACCCATTATATTGAGGTGTCATACAGTTGTCACAAGAGCACCTTCAAGAATTGAACTGGTGGAAAATGCGTTTGACACAAATGGAATGGGAAGCCGAGAGTAATATTAATATCTAATTCTTATAACGCGCGACAAATCCACCAAAGTGCTCAGGGTGCCACTGTGGAGCACCTTAGGCTGCTACAACACAATTCAGAACGACAAGAAAGGCTTTATGGAAAGAAGTCCGATTTTAAATGCAGGAGGAAACCGAAGTTCTCGGAGAAAACATGCGAGGACACGTATGGATCGGCAACCAAATTCACGTACGACATTGGCTTCGCAGGGAATCAAACCCGGGTCGCATTGATGAAAGGCCAGAGGGTGAGCCACTACGCCAACCTGCCCTCATCCAGAACTGACCATCATGTCAGATGGCTTTCTCCAAGGTTGGGGAAGCTCACTGCTTCCATCAACAGACACAGGAGTAGTGGTTCAACGAGGAACGGGAAATTCCACAAATTATTTAGAACTGTTGGTGGCTTTTCTTGCTCTAAAAGCTTTTGTGAAAATGCAAACATCACTGCCACAATATGCTGAAGTTGATAAATGCATCGGGCCTATATATTTGAAAAGGATTCAATTTCAACACTTTTAACCGGATAACCAGATCTACTCTGTTTCTGCAAGTGAGTAGGAATAAAATATAGAACACTCTTGGAAACTCCACAAACTTGAAATCAATACTAGTCAAAGATGACTTCTCCCTGATGTGGCAATGGCTAAAATCAAGGGGCTAACTTCAATGACACTGACATCAATGACAAGATTTTCCCAAGGCGGCAAGTCACAGGAAATGTCAGTACCGGTTCCACTTTCCATGTTTCTATGAATATCTAGAGTTGTGATTAAAACCTATGTGGACACCAGTAACTTTTCCAACAGTAAAAATCTCCAACTGGTTTCCCTCTATCTGGTCGTGATATTGCGAAATAGCTGATCTATACACATTTAAGGTTCGGATATGATAAGCTTTTCTTCTCAATGTCCACCAGTAACTCCAGTATTTCTTTTATAGGTGCTCAAAATGGGATTGCATATTCTTATAACACCAGCCAACACAGGCCTCTCTGGTTGATTGTTGCTACTTATGTGTAAAAGGTCCAACTTGGAGCATAACTTCGGTAACCTGTTCCGAAAAGCCTGTTGACATATTCTATGCCTGAGAGGTTTCACCCGCCGCTAAGTGTAATGTTGACATTAGTGAGTCTGGCTGGCCTATTGTGAGGTTGTGTCATTAGCCTTTCCCACTGTGGAAGAAGCAGTGGTGGTGCTACAAGTTGAATCAGAAATGGATAGTAAGCTTGGGTTGTCCATAGCCCTGTCTCTCTTTATTTTGTTCAAAACCTGAAGCGACAATAGGGTGGAAATGCCCACCCTCGTTCTCTTGTCCACGTCATTGAGAATGCATTCGACTGCTTCCAGGTCCAAGTTTCCCAGATGCACAACAGGGCACTTAATTGGCTTAAACCTGATGCAAAAGATCTATTGTCGGTTGAAATTTCATTTTCTTGCAAATGTCTCTGAATATCTCTGCATTCAACGTCCACTCTACTCGGTCGTCGCGTTGGACACTCCGAGTTGTAGTTCTGCTATCTCGCTCTCTGCTCCGGGTGCATGAAAGGCAATGAAAGGCTGACAATCGACTGATCTAGGCTCCATATGGAATCCTCAGTGTCACAAACATGCGTATTGCTCTGCATGTCTTTGTCTATAACATTAAAGGCATTGGATAGCTAATCCTTAATATGGCGGCCATCCTGAATTTCGAAATGGCAGCAAACCCGAGCTATGTACAAGTTTTGTAGTAGTCAATATGGAATCTTTAGTGTCACAAATATGCGTATTGCTCTGCATATCTTTGTCTATATTGGATAGCTAACACAAATAATATGGCGGCCATCCTGAATTTCCAAATGGCAGCAAGCTCAAGCTAGGTACAAGTTTGGTAGTAGCCAATACAGGATCCTCAGTGTCACAAACATGCGTATTGCTCTGCATGTCTTTGTCTATAACATGAAAGGCGTTGGATAGTTGATCCTAACAATAAGGCGGCCATCTTGAAGCAAACCCAAGCTAGGTACAAGTTTTGTAGTAGCCAACAGGGAATCCTCAGTGTCACAAACATGGGTATTGCTTTGCATGTCTCTGTCTATAACATGAAAGGCGCTGGATATATGATCCTAACAATATGGCGGCCATCTTGAATTTCAAGATGGCAGCAAACCCAAGCTAGGTACAAGTTTTGTAGTAGCATAAAAGGAAAACTCAGTGTTATTGAACATGGGTATTGCCACCACTTCTAACCTTTTATGTTGCCTTAAACCCACGTTTTAGCACAAATTGTGTTGAAACGGCGGCCATTTTGTTTTTTTCGAATTTTGAAGGTGAAAACGGTAACGGCGCACCTGTTAATAGCCATTTTTGAATTCAGCACCCTCAAATTATCCTGAAATACTTGCTTAACCACTTTTAACAAAAAATGCCTACAGTATTTAGAAATTATCAAAATCTAACCTGTCTATTACGCACAGTTTAAAATATGCACACTTTCATGCGTTTAATGATAATAATAATAATACATGATATTTATATAGCGCCTTATGTTGCAAACAACCGCAAGGCGCTTTACAAACTACCAAAATGATACAAAGGCTATATAAACATGATAAAACAATTAAAATCAGCATACCGTACATACATGTATACACTGTTAAAAATAAACCTGTAAAAAAACAGGCATTCGACTGGCAGCTGGGACTCACTACATGCAGAACGTAACATAACTGGAGCCGTAAAAATACGAAACCATTGCAGGGAACGTAAAATAACGGCGTAAAATCTCAGCTTCAACGTTATTGTTGGTTTTTGACTTGTTTAAACAATATTAAGAATTAAAACGTTATTACAATCCTCTGACCAAGTTTTCACGTTGTAGTTATGGCATCATACAAACGTTGTATTTACGTTACCACGTGGTTGTAAAAAAGTTATATTTCAGGCAAACAATTTTGAGAAAAAAGGCATTAAACAAGGGAAAACGTGAAGAAATAAAGATCCAAGCCAGTTTATACACTTTGTTTTATATGGTAATGTCACCAATTACTTAATCATCATATGAATAAACTTAATACATGTACCTTACATAGATTCGAACCAGGTCCTTAAGATTACAAGTCCTAAACCTTATCCACTACTCTACATGACTTTACTGATAGCAGATGCTAAATTTAAATATATATATGTGTGTACTACTTTTTTATTCAAATTAAACTAAATATAATACAAAAAGGAGGAAAAGAGTTTTTTAAACTATTTTTAAAAATGATAGGGAAAATAAGATTTGGCATTTTTTAATGACGTTACTTACGACGTTATTTAACACATTTTATAGGTAAAACGATTTTCATACATTCTTACATTAAAAACAAGTAAGTTACAAAAGAACGTAATATAACAGAAAATATAATAATGGTCAGCGTATAAATACTACCTTTTTTCCAAATGTGTAGTATTATTTGTTAGCCAGCTGTTTACGGTATTTACATTTTTCTGCTTCTAAATTGTAATTTTATGTTAGGTATAGGTAATAAAGCGTGAAGATTATTGAATAATTGGCGTTTACCGTAATTTAAAAGGTAAAGTCTGGTAAAATTAGGAACATTTTTAACAGTGTACTATTACATTAATTAGCCAAAAAGACATAATTTACAGTATCCATATGATTAAAAGAGATCACAGTACAATTTCATGCCATAGAGTATGTTATTATGGAAAGCCACAATTTAGGGAAAAATGAACAATAAAACGAGAGACATACAAATAGCATAAAATTGGCACATTATGCATAATAAAATAACATCAAAAATATAATGTAAGCTTACATCAACAATTTTAAAAAACTAGGGAACCAACTGTGAGTATGTAACAAAGGAATAATAAAAGAAACGGCATTTAAATGAATTTAGTGTGTCCATGTCCAGTTCTAATGAGTATACTCTAATCAAGATGCGAATAAAACGATTCGCTTTAACATATCATTATGTTTGTCAAAAACTTAGGTTTCTACCACCTATATTAGAATTGTTCAATACTTGAATCAACCAAACAATACAACGCACTTGTTCTATAATACATAATAATACGATTGACAGCAAATAATGTAAGTTATCTACATTAACCTAAAGGTTATAATCAGTGTATCCTTTGCATATTTTGGACCTTTTGTCGTGTTAGGCTTGGAAGTGGAAAATGTGTGCTGTTACTCAAGAGGTAAATATACCAAAGTTATAAATATACAGGGTTGTGTCCCAAAAAAAGTGGTGCAAGCAGATAGATATAAAACCCGATTTCTCAAAACTAATGAAGCTGTGAATTCGTTTCTCATGGTGAATATTAACTATAATCTTTTGTATAAATTGTGCAAATCCCATGACAATCCGCCCACGCAAAGCAGAGATATAACCGATTATTAAAGGCCATCTGTTTTTCACCCATTCCAATGGGAT
The DNA here is from genome assembly GCA_023653785.1 of Ophioderma brevispina. NCBI lineage: Eukaryota > Metazoa > Echinodermata > Ophiuroidea > Amphilepidida > Ophiodermatidae > Ophioderma > Ophioderma brevispina. The sequence goes on along the minus strand of JAMKCH010054012.1, from coordinate 162,996 downwards.
TTACACAGTTAACATCATTTGTCCGTTCTGCTGTCGGGGTGAGCGATTTCCAACGCATTGAATGTACTGCTGTATTCAAAGCATACCATTTAAATATTAACAATTAAGGAAATACAAAATGCACAGGGTATTAGTTTTTTAGATTTATTAAGTGGCAAATAGGCATTAGGAATATAAATGTGCAATGATTGAGCCTACATTCGCATTCTAAACAATTAATGATCAGCACAAATCAAAACTTTGCCATATGTCTATTTTGTTATCGCTACCTGTGCATTTTTTTGTGAAAATATATCTTAACTTGTAAACTAAGTGGCACATGTGTTTAAATGTCATACATGTAGTCACATTCTTTTTAACAAGAAAAGAAAAATAAAATAGCTTAGTGACATGAAAGTCCTGTGCACGGCAGTAACCTGTTTGCCTGCATCTTTGTCCAGACCCAATGTGTAATGACGCAACAGGTACGATTTTCTTGAAGTTTCTCATCTTTGTGAAGGTTTTATAAATAACACAATTGGATGAACGTGCCATTCATTTTCAAATAAGAGGATCACACCTGTCATTTATTGATTAATTTCTCTACTTTAACAATTGACTTGAATCTAAAATTTCATTTCAGCAACATCCATTGCTTTCTTAAAATCTATTCAATGTACATGCATTACTCCCGACAATTAATATTTCAACAGGTAACCCTTTAGAATGAGTATTGTCAACTTAAAAGTGATTATTATTAGATATCATGTAAGATATTTATTCAGATACAGCAATGCATTAATTTAGTAGCATATCACCTTCAGGTTCTTAGGTTATCATTTAGTCAATGCACACGATTGAACCACAAATCTATATATCTGATGTACCGATAATCACTAACTGTGTAAATCCCATTGGAATGGATGAAAAACAGAGGGTCTTTAATAATCGTATATATCTCTGACTTGCATGGGCGGATTGTCATGGGATTTCCACAGTTTCTACAAAAGAGTATATATAATATCCTCCGTGAAAATAAAGTTCACAGCTTCAGCAGTTTTGGAGAAATCGGAGTTTATCTGCTTGCACACTTTTTGGGACACCCTGTATTACATTTTGGGTTATTAGCTAGATAATGCCATTTCCCAAAAAATTTCAGCAAGTTTCAAGGCTGACTCACAAGTCATCCTTACTTCGCTTTTTAGTACGTTTTCCACTGTGGCCATGTTCGGTTCAAATTATTTATATAACACAATTTTTCTTTAATTGTTTTACAAAGAAACATAGAATTAGTGAATATATTGTACTCGTGGTTATACTAAAATATAATTATGCCACTTATCTATCGTTCTAAATATGTGCATTTCCATGTTAATTTGACTGTGTCCATGTGCGGTTCTATTTGATTTATCAAGAGTGTACCGAAGTTGGCTAATAAAACGACTCGCTTTAACAGAACATTACTCTATTTCAACTTAATTGGCTTACATGAGTATTCAAATAAAGGAATATTTAAATTTCATGTGTAGCAGCGTATCATGTGTTTTGGAAATTGGTAGGATATTTTGTTTATAATAGACCTACATTACATGTTGCTCTACACAGTATGCCATTCTGCATTTTACGTCTGACACTTATTTATATTGACCATGCTTAGTAATGTTAGTATGTGTTATATTTGTTATACTGTTTCCATATTAAGTTCTATTTATGTAGCACACTTGCTCTACAACAGGTTAATAAAACGATCATGCAATTCAAAATATATTTGGCTAGTTTCCATTTCCTACCGCTCCTTTTACAATGATTGAATACGTAAATAATATTTGGATATTTGAGCGCCATATTCGTGTTGAGCATGTATGTTAATCATGTGAATAAAGAATAACACGGTATTTGGAAGTTACGTTTTGTTGCCTTAAAGTAAACAAAGATTCATGACATACATTGTAGTCGTGATTGTTAAATAACTGCATATATATTACGAACCGTTTAAAATATGTACACTTTTCATGCGTTTAGTGTGTCCATGTCCAGTTCCAATTGACTATACAGTAATCAAGTTGCTAATAAAACGATTCGCGTTAGCACATCATTATGTTTGTCAAAAAGGCTCATGGTACCAAACTTGATCGGTACGCTGTTATCACATTTAGTCTAGAGGATTAGCAAAAAATCGTGCACTTTGTGATAGAAATATGACACTTGGCACACACTTATTATAGACTATAACTAATTATTTCAAAACGAGACCCCAGCTGGATTTGACCTGTGGCGGCCGCTGTGGCCATTTTTCAAAATGGCCGCCATTCTTAATTTCAATCCCTCATATCTCGATTATTAATACCGACAGGAGCTTGATCTTCGTGTCCATACCTGTAGTCAGGGGCAAGGAATCCAAATATGACGCTACATTTTAAAGATCTTGTGTCAGCCAATATGGCGCCAATGTACACTAAAACTGATGTTTTTATTATAACTTTGCACAAAATAATGATGTTTACTTGATTTTTGTATATATTCCTATGTTTTTAGGGTCAAGGAATTCAAAATATGATATTACTTTTTGATAATATCTTGTGCAGCTACTTTATTCCAATATGGCTGCCAATTTGCACTCAAATATCTTTGTTCAAATAATATAATACATTGATTTTTGTGTCTATACCTATGTTATCAGGGCCAACTAAACCTATTATGACAATAATATTAATAATATAGGTTTTCCCGGCCAATTTCGCAGTTTACGTGTTCCATTTTATAAAAGGCACATTCGTTTTCGTGCGAAATTGAACGATGATGTATATTGTTATTTCAATTAAGCAAAACGTCATTCGATTTCGTTAAAGGAGCATTCGACCGCGTAGAATGGTCGGCCAATTGCCGCTAACTAGCTCAATCCATTTCAATTGGATTAGCTTTGCGATTCAATTCATGTTTTCTATTTCGCCATTGAGATAACAAAAATGAAAAATGTTCTTTTGAATTAGCAATATTTTGCGTTTAATCATATAGTCATGGGAAAATCATTCCTTCCTCAGCATTTCGGCATTGAACAATATTATATGACTGATACATAGATGTAAAGGAATTAAAATGACCTGATGGTAGCCTTATTTAAAATAAAAAGCAAAATGTAGACCTTTCTGAAAGGAATAGATCATGATTAAAGATAAGTTTTACATTTAATCATCCTAATGAGTGTAGCACAAAGACGCTCATAATTAAAACACGGTGGCCTTTAAAAGACATGATCAGTATCAATGCTGAGCATGATACATATAAAAAGGAAGATTAAGAAAGTGGCAGTGATATATATATATATATAGTGAAAAAATAACTACAGTGATAAGCTGGGTAAGCAGAGAATGAAACGTTAGACTTTCCATTGCAATATGAAACTCATATAAGCAACTTAACAGAAAGAAGTTATAGGTTTTAAAGAGATTTTTATTTGAAAAATGTACATTCTAATTTGAGCATTCAAATAATCACGTGAATCAAAATAGCCGCCATCAAGACAAATGTTTAGTGTGTTCGAAGTTTTGAAAACACGTTTTAAATTGGTCTAGCCGTTTGGATAGTGGAATAAAAAATGTGCACTAAATTTGCCCATAAAAAAAATTAATGTGGTCACTCGACCACATTTGGCGACGTGTTTGCTAAAAATATCAATAGAAAACATTCATGGGCAAATAAGAAACAGATGTACTTTCATCCGATATGAAAATTTCAAGTTTGATGAAGTGAAGTGGGTGACGAGGTCATATATCGGATCACCCACCTTTAACCTATTTTTTCAGTTACATTACTGTACATGACGAATTAAATTTGCCGGAAAAAATATAGGCCTATAAATATATGTGTGTCCTGAAGATATAAAATCTCCTAAAATTTGTTTTGACATGTTTGACCAAAATAGATATTTTACTGATTTGTCATTGTATGTCTATTAAACGTAAACGTATATTGTAGGTCTATAACGTAACGTAATTGAATGCATAATCGCCAATTAGAATAGCAATCCACGAAATTGAAAATCAACCCTACATTGTTTCACACCGTTCTTGTTTACGTATAGCGAAAAAGTTGATGATTTTTCGAAATAAATGCGAAATGATTGCCAAATTATTTTTCTGATTGATAACGTGAGAAATTGGCCGGGAAACCTATTTTTAATGTAGTCATTTTTTCCCCAATATTATTACTTTTTAGCATAATATTACATTCTTCTAAAGCGCGACATTATCCACCGAAGTGCTCAGGCCGCCGTGATGGAGCACCAAAGGATGGTAAAGAAAGTTTTATGGAAAGAAATACGATTTTAGATGTAGGAGGTGGCATTGGTGAAAGGCGAGCGATCAGCTGTTACAGCAATCATACCACCCAATAAAATGTATTTATTAAAATAGCCAAATAGCTTCTATGGTCAATACACCAAACAGAAATTGTATATTTAAAAATGCAAATGGTGCGCCCGCCTCTCTGTCATTGGCGTTTGGGCCAGACTCCCTCATATATAATGTTACTGTGGTGGGTTCGCCACTCCTCCCCCACAGCGAGTATGTTTCGCATTCCTAGCATATGCTGGTACCTGGGTGGAGAGAGGCAAGCGAGGTAAAGTGCCTTGCCCAAGTGCACAACACATTGGCGACAGTGGGGCTTGAACCCACAACCTTATGCTTATGAGGCGAGCGCTGGTCCACTGCACCACATGTGCCCTCTGTATTAAAAAGACATTAAAATTACAATGATATTGCACATTAAAAAGGAGTGCCAACATTGGCGACCACAGTGGAAGAAGGACCACTATTCCGAGTCCATCCCAACAATCCTGTCAGCCTTACTGATGATTGAGGGACTCCTGGAAATGAGCCATCCTCCATTGTAGTCTAATTGAACTGTATTATTGCAATGAATTGAATTGTAATAATTGCTAATGAAAACATTCTAATTGGTGATTTAAAAGTAATCTGTAGACATAACTAATAAAGGTCTGGTGATCAAGCATTCGATGTTCAGTCTTTCCCAGACTCCCTATTTCAGCTTGTTGTAGTTCATATTAACAACCATTAATATTGGCATTAAAGTGCAAAGAGAGATTTCGACGCATTCGTATTTTCTGCCATATGTAGTGGTTTCATATGGATTAGACACTCCGCAGATCTCGTACCTTTTAGTTCGGTACAGAAACATCTTAAAAGTGACAACAAAAGGTGATTTTATATGCTCACATTTCAATATAAACCATATAGGATGAATTCCAATTTGCTCATATGAAATTATCCTCAGGGTAATTATCCTTTCAGATGGGGATATTTTGATAGAAAGCTTTAAGCTTACATCAGTGCAAAAATCAGATTTTTTACATTTATTAGGAATACCTGTTTAATCTCTCTTTCACCTTTAATGAACGTTCATAACAGGCATAGCTGGAGAAGGATGATTTCTGCCACAGGTACCCCACCACAAGTGGGAACTGCTAGAAGAATAGATAATATAGGCACTAATAGTAAAAGATAGGGGTTATTCACTCAGAAAAGGCATAGAAATAGGAAACATTCCACTAACACAAGATGCACTAGTCTAGCATCTAGCTGCATCTGTTACGATTAGGATACGTAGTAGGTCATGTATGGGGTCAAACAATTATCAAAGCAACGGAATTACCATAAATCCAGCAGATTTTGGATGGACTTTCGAAACATCTAATGTACAGTGGAAGATGACTGACTCTTCCACCTACTGGTGAAGTGCATCGTGCAACCATCATTTGTAGATGTACCAATGGTGCAGAGAACAGTGTAAGAAGACAGGCTTGACATGTGTATAAAACTGCAAGAGCAATGGAGCTGAATGAAATATTTACCTCCCTGTGTACATAACTTGAGTGCTAACAGGCATTACATGTGGTATAATTAAAGGTGCGTGTTACGATCATCTTTGGGACCCCCCTGATTTACCCGGAAGTAGTATCGATTTTGATATCAGATGAAAGGCCGTATTTTTCTCATTGTCGTCCTGAAATTTGAGCCCTCAAATCCATTTCATTCCCAAGATATAAACAAAAAACCGCCGTTTTAGTGGTTAACCATCAATATTAGCACAGTATTGAATAGGGCTTTGCAATGTGCATTATTGCTTCTACCATCAAAACCGCAAGTTTGTTTCCCACGGTACTTGATGGGATGTATGTGCAAGTGCCAGGCTCTCATATTAAGTAGAGAACACAATAGACATAAATCGGAACAAGCACCTTTAAGGTATAGACACAAAAGCAGGCGCATATTTTATTTCACATTTTTTATGTTTAGATAAATTTCAGTATTTAGTGATAGGTTTAGACATAGCAGTATGTCTAGTCTTGTAATTAATTAAAACTCGCAACCTACAGGAGGTGATATTTTCAAACTGTTTGTAGCGCGGTGACATCAGCACGAATCAACATGTACCAGACCTGCCCTGCATGCTTCGCATGGTTCACTTTACAATCAATGTGTGGCACACTCAGCTCCATACATTGTTATTTTATCGATTTTTAGATCCGTGTTGCAATACACCTAGTTGACGTCACCGTGGTCCACACCTTATTTGGAAATGGCAGTTTTCAGGAGTAGTCGTTTTCGTTTAAATTTATATATTACAGGGATCTTGTTAATTGCAATTATCTAACAAAATGCCTTAATAACATTTCAAAAGTTAATAATAGATTGACTATTCCCTTTAAGTAAATGGTAATTTTTATCTCAAACTGGCTGCCATATTGAAAACACAAGGACTGACAAAAGATTTGTTCAAAATGTATGTCATATTTGGATTTCTTGACCCTAAACATAAGTATACACACAAAAATCTAGTTAATATTATTTTTGAGAAAGATATAAGGAAAAGTGCAATTTGGCGGCCATATTGGAAATATGACAGAATGTATTTACAAAATAATGTCATATTTGGATACCTTGGCATTCAAAACAGGGGTATGGTCACAAAGATCAGTGTTGTTAATTGAGATATAAGACATAGAAAATGGGAATGGCAGCCATTTTGAAAAATGGCCACCACGCCCGCCACAGGTCAAATCCAGCTGGGGTCCCGTTCTGAAATGATTGGTTATGGTCCATATTAAGCGTGTACAAAAGGTTATACACAAAGTGCGCGATTTTGCTCCAGATGGGTCTTAAACCGCTGGACTAATTGTATCTGCTCCTTTTTTGGCTGTCATCTTAATGCATAGAGGTCTTTCACCTCACTCAAGCATAACCTATAACAAAAGGCGTTAGTTCCCGTAGTATTCCTCATTCAGATCAGTTTAATTCCCGACCTCAAAGTACTTGTGTTATTCAAAGTGTGACTCATACTTTTCTGCATAAATATCCAACATGCATGTCGTTCTTAGATTTAGGAAAGTCTCCTCCAGAAATTTGGAATGGCATTTAGCCATCCCGACAGGTGGAAGGAACCTATGCTGAATAAAATTGAATAAAATCTACTGTGGCCACGTTCGGTTTACCACAATTACTTCTCATTGCTATCAAAGAAACATAGAATTAGTGAATATATGTACTCGTGGTTTATTCCTAACATTATATTATGCCACTAAGCTATCGTTCCCAAACATGTAGCGTGCATTTACATGTTTAATTTGACTGTGTCCATGGTGCGGTTCTATTTGATTTATTAAGAGTGTAGCGAAGTTGGCTAATAAAACGACTCGCTTTAACAGAACAGTACTCTATTTAAACTTAATTCGCTTACGCGAGTATTACCCCTCGTCGTACCAAGGGGGGGGGGGGGTGGTACCCCCACCACCCCCAAAGTGAACTCGCTCCGGTGCGCTAAATGCTAAAACGTTCGTAAACTTCTAGGTATTCGTTCTCCCGTCATCCTTTCCGGTCAATTTTAGCGAAAAAAATGTGAAGGTCCGCACCGTCACCGGGTTTTAGGGTATGCCTGTCAAGTCGAAGGGTGGTGGGGGGGGGTGGTTCCACCAAGCTATTTTATGGTGCATTTTTGAAAATACATGTAATTTATGTACATTATGGCTCTAAACTATGTTTATGTAAACTAACCAAATGGCACATTTAGAGCTGAAAACCGCATGAAAATCTATTTCCTGCGATTTTTAGCGCAACTTGGATTTTTGCCTATGTTTCGGGTGGAGAAATGCCAATTTTGCCACTTCGCGGACTTATGACGTCATTGTGACACGCATACTAAGGTTATGTTGGTAACTTATTTTGGTATCAATGGAAGGAGGAGGACCATAGCTATCCATTGGTATCAAAAGCATCAGCATCGTTGCTTTATAACAAATTCTCGAGGGGTGGTAACCACCCCCCCCCCCCTTGGTACCGGTGTTTAAAAAGGCTTGGTAAGACGAGGGTAATTGAATGAATATTTAAATTTCATATGTCGGAGCGTAGCATGTATTGGAAATTGGGTAGGGCATTGTTTATAATAGACCTATATACTCCAATCCTTTGTTTCTATTTTTACGTCTGACACTATCTTGTCTATACACTGCTTGTTGGTATGTTTTATACTTATTCCATTTTAGTTATTATTATCTATGATGGGAAATTGCTCGACAATAGGTAATTTAATAAACCATTATTCATTCAAAATATATTTGTTAATTATTTATTATTTTGAGTACTGTAAAATCATTGAATTTATTGCGTAAATGATATTTGGATATTGAGAGCTATTTTCGTGTTGGGCATGTCTTGTAAAGGCTCATCAGGCCCAGGCCGATTTTTGCTAGAAAACCACTTCCAAGACTGGCTGCAGACTGGTTCCGATTGGCCAATTTTCGCAGTTTTGTTCTTTTTTCATGTGTATTTCCTGCTCTGGCAAGGTCCTGGGCCTGTTTCCGTGAGCAGTCGTCTGTAGTCTTAGCCTTACCCATTATTTGCTAGAAAACCTTTTCCAGACTGCTCAAGACTGGTGCCGATCGGCCTTTTTCAAATCGTGATATTTTCTTTTTTTTCAGGTGTAGTTTTTGGCCAAGTCTGGGAACGTCCTGTACAGTCTCTGCATCTTGTGTGTCGGGTGAGCACGTGGCAAATTTGAAAAAGAAAAACGCCACGATTTTTTTCTGCAGCTTAAAAAAAAATCGTGGCGGTTTTTGGAATCGGGAATGTCGGGGCTTGAACACAATGAGCGGTTTTGGAAGCGGTAGCCGATGAGTTGCCGCGCATCATGAGTGGTTGTGAGCAGTTGGAAAATGGTCGGCAATGAGTCTGCTCCAAGCGGGAGAGAAAATTCAAGCCAACTTGATATGTTTAATCGGCGACTAAACTCGACGACTACAGAAATGATTCGCCGACATTCATCTTGACAGCAACTTTGTGCTGTCGTGGTAAGGTCTGCGACAGATTGATAACTGAACAGTGACATGCTTGATCGCCTACTGCTCGGCGATTGAGCATCTCTTGTCCTGTACTTTGAATCAGACTGCAGCCGATTTGGAACAAATGTGGTCTTGTGTATTTAGGGAAGAGTGTTGGGTCGCGTCGCGGTTTGTCTTCATGTGACGGGACCTTTCTTGTCGTCAAGCAACTCGGCGACCAAATCGAACGACTCCTTGAACACGATATGTCACAACCTGTGCCGTCGTTTCAAGGTGGGCTACTAATCGGGACTGTAACAAGTTGCGTCCGCCAATTCAACATGCTGGATCTTGTTGATTCCATGATGGTGTCGCCTACTGCTCTGGCGTTTGAGCATCCCTGTCTCGTTGACGACGGGAAACTCGCAGATAATCATCCCTGGTTGCGGGGATAAAATTGTAAATTGTGCAAGTTTTAACAAAGACTGGTAGCCGATTTTTGAAAAAATGCAGTCTTTTGTAGTCGGGAAGTGGTTGGGTCGGGAGCTGTCTTGTGTGACTATATACCTTTACAGGTGCTTGTTCCTATTTTGGTCCCATCGGTTCCTACTTGATATGAGAGCTGGACACTTTACACACTGATCATCAAGTACTGTGGGAAACCAACTTGCGGTTTTGTGGCTAGACTCAATAGTACATAGTGCAACGCCCTATTTCACTACTTGTCAAATATTGATGGTTACCATTAAACGGTATTTTTTTTATCTGTATCGGGTGAGAACGAAATGGATTTGAAAATAAAATTTTCCAGGACGACAAAGTTTGGGCTATTCCCGAAATTATCCCCAAACACCCCCCCCCCACCAAAGATACAATTTCAAAATTCGAAATGACGATTGGGAATGCCCAACTTTTTTACAAATTAGTGTGGGAATTCCCAAGCGTGTTTTGACAAATCAGTGTAGGGATTCCCACAGCCTTTTTTCAGCATTCCATCTTTGGGTTTCTGATAACTTGAACAAAAGGTAAAAAAATTATACTTTTTTTTTTTTTTTTTTTTAAACACCCAAGATGATATCTTTGAGATATAGCTGGTTTTTTGGGAATTCCCAAATACCATAGATGACCGTCTGTGAAATACCTCGCCCGTATTGGAATTCCCAAATACCCAATGATGACAACCGTGACTGGCTGGCCTTTATGGAATCCCAAACACCCCCAAGATGATATCTGTGAAATGCTGTCTCTGGGAATTCCCAAACCCCAAGATATAAATGAATGGCGGCCTTTATGAAGTCCCAAAACCTCAAAGATGACACCGTAAAATGGCTGGACTTATGGGAATTCCCAAAACCCAACATACAACCGTGCAATGGCTTGGCTTAGGGGAATTCCCAAAGCCACCAAGATACAACCCGTGAATGGGCTTTCATTTATGGGAATTCCCAAACTAATATCCATATCTGTAAATGACATGCCCTATGGAAAATCTCAACTCCCAATCTGATTTACTTTATTTTCCATGGCTGGCCCAATAGCGAAATGCCACCCAAAATCGGGGGGGTGGGGGAATTCGGATAGTGGTTTGGTAGGAAATGTGTGACTTGGACTCGAAACCCTTATCGTGTTCTCTGGTCATTTGGTAGAACGGGTATCACAATTGCTAAGGATTTGTATCTACCCATTTTTTTTTCAAATTTTGAGGCAGTTTATGGGAAAATGGAACCCATGTCTAAAGATTTCACAGGAAAAGGTACCCACTATGAGCGGCACATCCCCGTATACCTTTATACCCCCCCATAGAAAAACATCTGAGCTTTTGAACTTGGGAAATGTGCTGCACGCGCCGCATAAGGGAAATTTTGATCTGCAGGAGCTTTGATGCTAATTTCCCGCATTTTTACTTAATAATATTATTTAAACCGGTTTAGCAGGAGATAATGTCCTCCCACCAACAATGTGACGAAGTAGTGTGCACTCTTTCTGTTGACTCTTCCACGCAGCATTGTTTTCATGCTTTATCTGATGTCTCTATGGAGCCCGGACTATGGCTCCCTTCAGACCATTCTCCTTTTACACCGTCTTTTAGCAGCATTCTAGAAAAGCCAGAGTACATAACAATAATAGGATCGCTAATATCTTATTTTATGTTTATTTTTTATCATAACCCAACACCCTCACAAATTTAACCTCGAAAGAACCAAATATTTGGTGGGACAAGGTTAACGAATATTAACCTTTCAGAAGATCTTTGCGTCAAACTTAATTACATATATTCACGAGCTACTAACGGTAACATGTTTGATGAAAAAAATAACTACTCTTCCCAGATAAATACCACAGACACGGTTAACATCGTCCAAAGTCAAAATTAACATGCCAAATCGACTTGAGGTTTGAACGAAAGTGTTACTATGAAATTTCGTACGAAGCGGAGTAACATTCAGTGATATTAGGAATATGCTCAACCAATTTTGAGGATTTTTTAGTCCATACTTTTTTTGTGATCAGCAAATACGCGCATGACGTCAGTGACTAATTTGTTTTGACATTTAGGGATGGTGTTTATGGAAGTTATAACTTCCATAGTGGTTTGATGGAAATTTATGAAATGAAACGGTATTGCGACAAGATATGTTACTAGATATATACATATACCTTAAATCGCGCTAAAAATTTTGCCAATTAGCATGTAAATTTGTCAAGTTGCTTGTTCCAATTTGTGTCTATTGTGTTCTCTACTTGATTTAGTACCATGACACTTACCTACTCATTACTGTGCTATATTGTGGTAACCATTAAAACGGCAGTTGCGGTTTTAGCTGATTGAATGTCTCTATAAAGGAATTTGAAAGCCTTTTGGAGGGCTTAAAATTTCAGGACGTCAATAAAAAAAAATCATCCATTTTATCTGATATCACACTCGATACTATTCCGGGTAAATCGAGGGCCCCCAAGACTGGGGGGCAAACTGGGGACAACCAGCTTTTAATATTTAATTATTTTGGACTGTAAAAGACCCATCTTTGATAATTTTTGTGTTGACAATCTCATTCCCTTTTTGTGTTGTGATGGCTTCACCTCTCGAATTGACTAGGATCGCCCCAAACTGGCAATGATTTGTCAAAGAAACTGAGAAAACCTTTCAGTGAAATATACCGTCATTTATATGTGGTCCTGGGTTTTTTGACCCGGAAAAAATTTGGTTATTGCCGATTTTTGCACCAGATAAGGCAGAATGCCCTCATACACCAACATATCCAAATCCCATAAATCCCCCTGGGGGAAAAAATTTTTAATCCCAAGATGGCCGCCATATTAGCTATATCCTCCGCTTTTCAATGTAGATTTGAAGACTTTAGTGTTTTTGAATTTATTTTTGGGGTCAAAGAATCTAATCATGTACAAATCTAATCACTGATGACTTCCTTCACGCCAAAATCCCCAAGATGGCCGCCATTTTATATAATTAGCTATATCTCATGTTTTTTAATTGTTTGAGGTTCAAAGATTCAGTTTTTGTTACATCTATATTGTGTTGTTCCTTTGAGTCAAAATCCAAAATGTCCACCAAACTTGCTGCCAAGTGCTGCCATTACATATAAGTTACTTTCTCACTGAACTATATACTTTCCTTTGCAGTATTCTGCAAGGAAGCTCGGTCAAACTGACGTATATATAGGAGGGTTGTTGAAAGGCAATAATCCCGAAAGGGATTGTTTCTAATTACCAATAGTAGTCATTTTAGTTCTCTAGTCCTATTCGAAAGAATGGACTTGGTGTTATGTTTATTTGATCTTAATCAAAATGCAATTTCCCCAAACTGCACTATACGAACCATTACGCCGCTCAACATAATTACTCATTCGAAAGAATGGTTTTAAAAAGTTAGTATACTGCAGTTTTCGTATACCTTTCACATAAACCGCATGATAATTATGGCCTACACAAGTACGTCCTTGCCAGAAATGGGCAATGAAATAGGCCATTTATATTTCTATTTTTACAACCAAATACCAGAAATGGAAACTGGAGTGTGAAAGAAATATATAAAAGATGAATCCCAGAAATTGGGAGAAATAACATTTGGGTGTGAAAACACCTCAAGAGGACTTCCTATTACATAATTCAGGTTCCGTTTTTTGTACCCGTCCCTTTTACAAAACTTCTCTTTATTTATTTATATCTATTTATTTATTCAATTATTTATATTTATACATTTATATAAATATTTCTTGTCATTTTTATTATTCGCTTATATATATTATTTAGATATAATTTATTTGTTTGTTTATTTATCCCTCTTTCCTTATTCTAAAGTTGAGATAAAGCAAATTATATGTAATGGCGGCCATTTTGAATTTCAGCATCAAGGAAAACATGGATAAATTAGATTTAGACTAAAATCATCAAAAAATCTACTTGAGAAGCCAGGATATAGCTAATTATATGCAATGTCAGCTATTTTGGCGGCCATCTTGGATAAAAAATTTTCCCCAAAGGGGATTCATGGGGATTTTAGATATGTTGTTGTATGATGTATTCTGCATGTCTGGTGAAAAAATCAGCTCAATAACAATTTTTTCCACGTAGTATGTGTATTTCTTCTTCAGGGACTATACTATTAGCTACGTAATGTAAATTTACCAGATTTCCAAATGCGGGAATGACGCTGTTATTTCCCAGAAGAATTGTCTACCATTCCACTGTAAAAAATACCGCTTTTCTGTAAATTGTATGTGTTCTTTCTTTCATTTTTATTTTTCCATTTTCTTTCTGTTGACCCTTTATTTTTGCCATTTCGGTTTTTTGCCGGAGAGGGGCGTACGCCCCTTTTGTCCACCCCTGGATCCGCCACTGGGTACCAAAACTGTTTTTATTTGCCATTTGCTTATTTTTTTCTTTCTCAGCATTTTTTCTCTTTCATTTTTCTCTTTCTGCCTTTTTTTTTTCTTCATTTCCCCCTCTTTTTTCCCTTTGTCTCCCCGCTCTCAGCTTTCTTTTCCTTTTTTTCGATTTTTTTCCGGGGGCTCCTCTTTCCCACCCCTGATCTGCTACTGTGTGAAATGATTGTTTATCTTGTGTTTATGATGGCAAAACTGGGAGCCCTTAGAGTAAAATACAGCATTTTGCTGAGATGTTAACAAAAATTCAGGTCAAAAGGGATATAGGCCATCTAAGTTTCTTATGACTTATAGAGATACTGCGTGCATTGAGGTACCCTTAATGCAATTTTAGTCTGTTGCATTATTTTTTGTAGACTGTGCTCTAGTGAAATGATTCAATAATTTGCAGTATTGTGAATATTAATGAGCTCATTTGCATATTTTGAAGAAAATCCATTAATTTACTCTACAGATTAAACTGATTAGTCAATGAACTTCTAACATGGCACTCTAATAGACCATGTCAAGGTCGTGTGCTGTATACTTTTGGGGCAGGTTCATATTAATGAGTTCATTTGAATTTTTTCAATAAAATGTTAATAACCACAGTTGTGGTGGCATCTTAATTACACACCGTGTATTTCTTGTTGAGCAATAGGCATTTGGAAGGAATAGGAACGGTCACAAAATATCAGCGTTGCTTAGATGATGAACACCGCGTATCAGTGTTGCTTCACGTGCACGCGTAAAGGTACACTAGCTGGCTTGTAGAAAATGAATTTTCTATATTTGAATTCCACAGTTCATAAATATATATCCCATACGTCCCAAAAGAAAAATGACTAGCAACCTGACGATCACCGCCAAAAAAGGGAGGTAGCGTATTTGTGTTGTTAGATCTAGGAGCACTTCCCCCGTACACAAGGCAGGGTCTGCTATGTGATTTTTGAAAAGTGGCAAAAAATAACACATAGGGATTTAAGGGATATAGGAAACCAATTAAAAGGAAACTAATAAATAGCATATTCTCATGCAACTCGAATTTAAATTGGATACATATATTTATAGAATGCCAACAAATCTACATTGCAGCACAAAATTATACCTCCTAATCTAATCATGAATTGAATCTTAATACAATACTACTTAAATTAATTAAAAATTAACTTTATAAAATTATAGCCCCTGCGGGTCGGCGGTGAAGAATTGACGCCTGTGATTCCTGCATGTCGTAAAAGGCGAAAAATGGGACCCCTGTATTCAATTGGGGTATCTTGTTTATACATGGATGGTGATGATCTGGTTCACCAGTGTATGATGTGTATTATTTGCAATTGTTGTAATTTGAATTGAAATGCACGTTTTATTAGCGTCGTGTTTTGATGTTGAATGGTTTATCTTAATGACACGCTATGACACAATTGTGTTGAGTTGTCGCTTGAACTTTAATACTCACCACTCACTTATAAGAGTACTATGCCAACATGTACCCATTTTTCAGAGGTGCGTTTATTCATTTCATAATAATAGCCATTTGCCTACGTCAGTGTCCCCTAGGAGATTGAATAGAATGACCAACATGCACTGTTATTAAGGAGGTTGCGAGGAACCATCAACGTCTAACGCGAATGCCTATTCTGAGGCTTGTCTATTCAAAATTTTGACGAGATTTGAATAGACCGGCATAAGAATAGGCATGTCGTGTAGACGTTTATGGCTCGTCGCAACCTTTTTTTTTTTCCCACCCCTACTTTTCTACCCTGATAGAAGTATGGTTCTGATCTTGAATGAGTTCCTGATGGATTTTCCCTACCAAAAAACCTCTGAAGTGTAATCATAGAACCTCAATCATGGATTCTGGACATTTGGTCCAAAAAAGGTTCTGAATGCTTCCATTCAACTTCATTTAACTGCTAATTGCCACTTTTCGTGTCTTGCGAACAACTGCTACACTGACATGTATTTCTAGTTGGTGATAAGGGAGATATTCATTTTGGAACAGGCCTTTTAGAAAAATGTTCTTTGTACTATCATCAGGGAATTAAGTTCATTGATAAGGGTATAAAGAGATGGATTAGATGTGTGAAAACAAATACTGGCGTAGATTCTGGAAACACATTTGAGAAGGAGAAAATGGGATGTTGCAAAGAATGAGGAAACCAGGCGAACTCGTATTTACCCGACGCGTAAAATATGTCCCCGACCCGAATGTCGCGATCACTAACATGCGATAAAAGCAAAATGTGCAACACGCGCAACACCCAAACACCTCCCAACACCCCGCAAGACCCCTTCACCACCCTCCCCAACACTCCCACACAGCCGGCCAAACACCCTCACCCAATATCCCGCAGCACTCCCACCCCTCCCCAAACATTAACGCAACACACCCTCCCCAACACCATGCAAACAACCCACCCCCTTCCCATCATAACACCCCACCCCCTCCCCAACACCCTGTGCAACACCCAACCCCCCTCTCCAAAACACACCGCAACACCCCACCCCTTCCCAACACCCAGAATATACCCAACCGTTCCCCACACCCGCAACAACCCACCACCTCCCCAAACACCCCATCCCATGGCTAGTTTTCATGTAGGGAAGGAATTTTGCCTATCCGACGTACCGGTCCGATG
This sequence comes from Ophioderma brevispina, assembly GCA_023653785.1. Classification (NCBI taxonomy): domain Eukaryota; kingdom Metazoa; phylum Echinodermata; class Ophiuroidea; order Amphilepidida; family Ophiodermatidae; genus Ophioderma; species Ophioderma brevispina. Next base: position 146,161 of record JAMKCH010054012.1, on the reverse strand, counting down.
ATATGATACAGCAATACGCATATTAATTAGCTCATTTGCATACCTAAGCCCATACATCACATACTTTCAAATTGCAAAAAAGATGTGGCCCATGATCGGCTTTCATACAGGGCAGGAATTTTGAGTATACGTATGTACCGTTTCAAAAATTATAGCATTTACGCTGATTTTGCATATTAATTAGCTCTTGACAGTTACTCATTGCCCGACAATACGCCCAAATCTAATAGGTCCAGAAACTCTTCAGCCCCCTCCTTCCACAAGTTAACATCCGATATTGCCTTACGGAACTCCAGAAAACTGTTGTACCACAGTTTGCAGGAAACATTTCATAAATTTGCCAAATTAGATACTTCTAATTAGCATATGTTACGCCCCAAAAATTAATCGGTATCGAGGAACTTATCAACCTGCTTCTTCCACCAAGCTACATCGTTGTCGCCCTTACGGAACTCCAGATAAATCGTATAGAATATGGGTTAACATTTTTATCACGGACGAACGGACGGACGGACGGATGAACGGACGAACGGATGCTGCTCATTTCATAGTCCCCGTTCCGAACTCGTTCGGCGGGGACAATTAACAGGACATGAAGACAACAACAAATGGTAGCATTGTGCATCTAAAATTCCATGGATCCATTTCCCACACCACACTGGATTTGCTTTTACCCTTTCCCACATATGGACCTACCGCCTGGGTCTGCCTTGCACACTAACCCCCCCCCCCCCCCCCCCCCCAACCCCGCTCACCATCACTTTGTCTCCACAAGGTTTACCTTCAGACCCTTACTCTCAAAAGCCTTGTTCCATTTTCAAAATGTCTCCCTAAATCCCTCCATTATCTCACACATTAAAAGCAAGTCATCAGCATACAACATCTCGCTCATCAAACCTCCTTTTGCACTCTCCGTAAAACCATCAGTCACAATTGCAAATATCAACTGCGACAGCACAGTGCAAACCCATCTTCACCCCCAAACTCCTCGGACAAATCAGACCCCACTCTAGTCTTTGCTCCTTCATACAAACTCATCACCGCTCTAACTATTGCTTCTGTATACCTCTCTTCCTCATCGCCCACTTCATCACTTTCCTCGGTACTCTAGCGGTACTTGCTCCAAGTCCGCAAACACATATATATACAGTTTCTTCCCTTTAGATCCTCGTTTTGAAGCTCCTCAAAATGAACACTGCATCTATCGTTCCTTTCCCTGGCATAAAACCAAATTGCTCTACCCACTTCCACTATCCTCGTAATTCGATTCTCTAGTACACTCTCCTCCACAATTTTCATTGCATGCTTCAACAACTTCACACCGCTATGTGCACCACAACCCATTGCATCTCCTTTCCCTTTAAAATTTGGAACTGCCACACCCAATACCCACTCCCCCGGCACCCCTCCTCTATCTAATACTCTCTGACACAACCCCATCTTAACACCAATCCCCATCTCTCCACTCACAATAATCATCTCAATACTCGCCCACGAGGGTCCAGCAGCCTTTCTTATTTTCAGTCTCTAATTGCCCTTCACCACTTCTTCCCGACCGACCCTCTCAATGGGTCCTTCCACCACATCAGCCTCTACCTTCTGATCCCACTCCTTCTCCTCATTCATGATTCTCGCCATTATGCTCTTTCCAGATACCTCTATCTCTCTGACTGTAATTCAACATATTTTGAATTGAATAATTGGTTTATTACCCTATTGTAGAACAATTTTGCCATATAAATAATTAGAACTCAATATGGAAACAGTATAAAACATACTAGCAAAGCATGTACAAGATAAGTGTCAGACGTAAAATACAGAAACAACGGCATACTGTGTAGAGGAATGATCTATATAGGTCTATTATAAACAAAATACCCTACCAATTTCCAAAATACATGATACGCCGGCTGCTACACATGAAATGTAAATATTCCTTCACTTTAATACTCGCGTAAGCGAATTAAGTTTAAGTTGAGTACTGTTCTGTTAAAGCGAGTCGTTTTATTAGCCAACTTCGGTACACTCTTAATAAATCAAATAGAACCGCACATGGACACAGTCAAATTAACATGGAAATACACGTGTTTTGAACGTTAGATAAGTGGCATAATTATATTTTAGTATAACCACGAGTACAATATATTCACTAATTCTATGTTTCTTTGTAAAGCAATGAAAGAGTAATTGTGTTATATAAACAATTTGAACCGAACATGGGCATAGTGGAAAACGTACTAAAAAGCGAAGTAAGAATGATTAGGCCATGGTACATAATACAATTTTGGCCTTTTAATTAAATTTTCGTGCTACAGACCTGGGGATTACTTATTTCCTTCACTAAAATTAAAACAATTATTATCTTAACCACGAAAAGCTGTATCCCCACATGAAAAGAGTGCACATTATTTAGAAAAATGAATAAAATGTCAACCCAATTTATTTCCAGAATATCAGTGACCAATGGATATACACATAATCTCAACATGTTCAAGCGAACAATAGAGCTAATGATATTCAATTATCGGCCCGGGACACACTTCACATTCTTTTACATCTGGTCTATTGTTATTGTGCACGCAGTTGAATAGATTTCGAATGTTATGTCCTTGCCGCATTGGCGTAAGTTCTTTCCTCGTGCGCGATAAAATAAATCTTGAGATTCTACTGTATGTTCAATTAACTTTGACCATATGATTAATATTTTTTTCGAAAAGAGCATGTAAAGGGACCAAATTCATGAAAGAAAACCCCATGGCAAGGGCTGGCCTAATGTGTGCATAACCTAAATCCGCAAGTTATTGTCTATAAAACTATTCCTATTCAATTTACCAAGAAAGGCAATGGTATTCAGCGACCTACAGTTTTAAAAATCATGAGCGAGGTGAGTATGTTGCCCTTTAAGTTATGAACAGATACTAGAACTCAATAGGGGAAGTCATATAGCTTGGAATCTTTTCAACAGTGTGGGCAGTAACAGTGGACCTGCATACCCTGTTTAGAAAAGATCTGAAGTGTTTTAGGTTGATTGTTGAATATCATTAGCTCTGTTGTTCGCTTGAGTTTACATTCTGGAAGTAAATTGAGTTGATATTTTATTCATTTTTCTAAATGATGTGCAATCTTTTCATTTGGGAATACAGGATTTCCTGGTTTACATAATATTTTTTTTAAATTTTAGTGAAGGAAGTAAGTGATCCCGAGCGCTGTAGTACGAAGAGATTGTTAAATCGCGAACGTATCGTGGCCTAGACGTGGGTTTCAGCCGTGAAACTGCTGTGAATGTTTTTGGGAACTGGCATTATCTAGCTAATAACCCAAAAGCAATATATTTATAACTTTGGTAGATTTCACTCTGAGTAACAGCACACAATTTTCCAATTCCAAGCCTAACAAGACAATGGGTCCAAAATCACAAAGGAACACCGATTATAAACCTTCCAAAAAAGTTTTTTTTTTTAAAAACAAAAAAAAAATGTTTTTAGGGAACTTACAGTATTGTTTGGCTGTCATCGTTATTAGTGTATTATAGAACCAAGTAGGTTGTATTGTTTGGTGATTCAAGTTTGTAAATTTAGAGAGGTGTAGAAAAACCAAAGTTTGATGAAAACTAAAGATGTGTTAAAGCAACTCATTTTATTAGCAACTTGATTACAGTTATAGTCAACTGGAACTGGACATGGACACAGTCAAACGCATGAAAATGTGCATTTTAAACAATGTACGTGATAAATAGAAGTTATTTACCCAACATCACGACTGGCAATGTATATCAGGATTATTGTTTACTTTCAGCCAACAAACATAAATCCAAATACCAGTTTTCTTGTTCACATGATTAAAAGTGCTCATCACCCGTAGTGGGACCCCCCTGATTTCACCGGAAGTAGTATCAATTTTGATATCAGATGAAAGGCCGTATTTTTCTTCAATTGGGTATGCCGACTTATCCACCCCCCAAGATGACTCGGGGAATTCCCCACCCTTTTCTAAAAAAATGCAGGGGATTCCCATGGTGAAATCCAAAAAGTGCATGGGAATTCAATCATGAAAATCCAAAAAGTGCATGGGAATCCCACAGTGAAAATCGGAGAAAAAAGCATGTCGAGTAGCTAAGCAAAGATGACTATGGGAATTCCCATGGCTTTACCTATCCACTGAAAAAATCCCATTTCCCAAAGAGTACTACACTTAGTAGGATGACCAAAGATGAATCTGGGAATTCCCAACCTTTTGCAGGGACACATCCCAGTTTTCCCATTTCCCACAGAAACATCACTCAAGAGGGTTGACCCAAAGATGGACTAGGGGAATTCCCTACCTTTGCACTGACTCATCCCATTTTCCCATTTCCCACATGAAAAAAAAAACATTCACTCAAGAAGGCTTGACCAAAGATGACTCCCTATGGGAATTCCCATACCTTTTGCATGTGACTAAATCCCATTCCCACATCCACTTTAGAAGATGACCATGGGGAATTCCCATACCCCTTCTTGCTGACTGCATTTTCCCATTTCCAGCACCAAGAAGACTGACCAAAGATAATTCTGGGAAATTCCCATGCCTTCTTGCTTCTTTGCGCTGACTTTGAACACCTTTCATACATTCCATTCCTAAACTCCCTCTCTAGTAATTTCCAAGTTCCCGTCCTCCCCTCTCTCTCTCCTCCCTTAACCCTCCCACTAATCCGCTCATCTCTCCCCCTATATCTCCTCTCTATGGTTCCCCCTCTCGTTACTATCTCCCCTCTTCCTCTTTATCTGATTTCTCTCTTCCAAATAGTCTTTCTCTGTCTGCCCACAATTCCCCTTCCTCTTTCCCCGTCTCCTTTCACTCCCTGCACCTTCTCTGGCCCCTCTATCTCTCTCACTCTCTCTATCTCACTTCTCTAACATTTCCTCTCCCTCTTTCTCTGCCCCTCTTCCTCTCCCTGTCCTCTCAAATACACCAAAAATTCAAAATATTGATCTCTTGATGCACCTTTAATTTATTTACAACCAAAAATATTTCAGTCTATCGACATTTTGTCACATAATTATACAGATACACCACGGATATTATAGTATGCACTTTGCAGTACTATGCACCACAGAGGTTATGCCTCAGTGTTTACAATTAATTTGCAGTGTTCGAGTCATTAACTGTCCCCAATATTGAAATGACTTTACCCATAGGGACACTTAGATGTACTGCAACAACTAATTGGTAGTGAAATATCTTTGGAAAAGTGACTGAGTTCTGCCTTCTTGCCAACTGTTTTCAGTGCAAAACATACTTATAAGGATTCCACCGACTTAACTTATTCTTATAGCTATTCCTGCAAATCTCAAATCAATATATTGACTTTCAGGTGATCACTGATAGTGCTAAGTTTTGAACTCTGCACTTATATGTACCAGGTAAATCCTCAAAGGTCTGTACCCGTACCAAAGACTCGTACCCATACACATGGCACTGTACCCGTTACCCGTACCCATGGGGTGGTCGTCGTAAGCGGGACCCGTACCCATACCCGTACCCATGGGCTGGACCCGTACCCGTACCCAGGACTTTGTCACAAGTGGGACCCGTACCCGTGGTTGGGGGGGGGGAAAACCCCTACCGTACCCACGGTCTCGGACCCGACCCGTACCCATTACCCATGGTCTCGGACCCGTACCCATACCCGTACCCATGTTCCGGACTCACACTACAAGTCTGCAAACCAACAGGCAAGCAGTGAATTGCCGTAATCAAGCCAGAAAGGATCAACGATCTTGCTGCATGTGCACATGTAGACTGTCGATGAATCTCTAATTTTAGACAGATTACGTAAATGAAAGTTTATACTGGCGACAAGTGAACTAACAAGTTGTTTCATATTGAGGCTGCTAAATGGTGATACCTAGGGTTCTTTACAGAGAAGGATTAAATCAGAGTACCACCAATTTTCAAAGAATGTCAAGGAGGGACAAAGATTCCGGATGCCGAAGAGATGACAAACCAAGAAAGCTCAGTTGTCGGAGTCATTGAGCTTCAAATTATTAGCAGCATCCACGATCTACTTTGGAGATAATGCGTAAGCCTAACTGAGCGGCAGCTTGCGTCCCACGGTGACTTTGTGTCGAAACTAACGTAAAGCTGTGTATCATCAGCATATATTGATACGAACATTGAAATGGTGATGATGGCTGCCACTGGTTGGAGGTAGGCCGTCGTGAAAATAGGTGTTGGTTGGAGCCCTGCCACTGAACCTTTGAGGGGACACCATATTTCAAAAGGCAGTTGTTCCAGAATACTCACCAAGAACACAGACCCTATTATTAGATTTTGATGATTACTTTCAAGCTACTTTATTAAAACAAACCGGGAGATCCCAAAATCTCTCTGCATTCTTGTAACTAAAGTATCATGATCAATAGTGTCAAAGGCAGAAGAGAGATCAAGAAGAACAAGGATAACAAGCCTGCCATTGTCAAGGCTTCCACTTAAATGTCATCTTTAACCCGAAGTAAAGCTTGTCTCGGTACTATGAGATGATTTATATGCGGACTGAAACGTTTCAGTGAGCTCATTACTTTGGAGGCGTTATAGTTAGAGATAGTGGAGACTCATGAGTTTACCTAGGGTTTGGAAGATTTGACACAGGGCGGTAATTCTTGAGAATATCGGCATTTAAATTGGGCTTTTTAATCCAAGGAGTGATAATGGCCTCGCGAAGAATCAAAGGAAAAGAACCAAATTTGAGAGAATTGTGAGGATGGATCTGATAATTGGTAAAGAGGAAGGTGTCAAACGCACTTCTTTTACAACCAAGTCGGGATGGGTCAATGGGACTCTGTTTTATTAGGAAGCTTTGACACAATCTCCGCCTTCATCTTCGCTAAACAATGGTAAACTCTTGCAAAACGTTGTACAAACACATTTTCAGAGTATTGACATTTTCGAATTACACACTTGTATGCTCATCAAGACCAACGTTATCATTGCTTTGCAAGGAACATTGAAACTCGAGCTGAAATCTGATATCAGATACTTTGTCAGAAAATAGTGAACAAACTTATTAATCAATGTTATAGCATTGCACACACATGATGGGAGGTTTTGGACAGACGAGTTAAGAAGAAGTGAGTTTAAAGTGTTATACATAGTCTTAGAATCAGGCACTAACTAAAGTAAGTAGAACTGAAATACTCAATTTTACTGTTCTTGATCAGTTATTAAACAGTTGAATGTTGTTCCAGAAATTTGCCATGATCTTCAATAGCTCGAGTGTTCCTCCATTTACGTTTCAAATTCTTCTTACGCGGCGAGCATTAACAATTCATCACCATACCATTTGGGATTTTGGATAAAGGTTTTCTAGGATCTTGATCTTTCGGGACAGTTGTTTATCAAGTACTGCGCGAATTTTGCTGTTGTAAAGATACGGCTTGTACATTTGGATCATCCTCAGAAAGAATGACAACTGCATTTCCTGCTTGAGATCAACTTCAAACGTTGTCATATCAAAGTCTTTTAAGTCATGTACTTGATAGTTCTTCTATCGGGAGCAGGTTTGCATTATATTGACTAACAATGAATCATGTTGATGACAGGAAAGAACCGTCTGAAGGGCGAAAAGTGACTGGATAGAGTTATCATCGGGACGACAAACAATATGATCAAGAGTGTTACCATGAATGTGCGTTGGGTCAGTCACAACTGGTGGCATGCCATGTTCTGATTAAACATGCAAGATAGTGAGCAACATCTTGTCTGGGACGGTTTATTGACATGAATATTCAGGTCACTGAGAAGGATGAGGTCCTACCGAGGAAGAGTACTTATACACGAAGTAAGGTGTCAAAATTTTCAAGAAATTCTATTCCAAGTGAAACCATTCGCTTTAAGTAGGGTGAGGACGGTTAAATTGGCATCAGACGCAGGGACGTACGGGATCAGTGCGCAAAGCATGTGCAAAAGTGAAGTGCCATCCGTTTCCGATAGGCGAAACAGTTAATTAGGTTCCTTTGGCAATAAATAGCAATACCACCAGGTTTATCATTTGGTCTGTTGAAATTGAGGAATTTTAACCCGGAGGAGTGCATTCTCCGATGACCACCGGATTCATCCTCTCCACGCCATGTTTCTGTAATTACCATGATATCGACATCTTTATCCAATAATAATCATTTAAATTGTAGTGTTTTGTTGCCAATTGATGGGCATTCCTACAATGAATGTCAAGGTGACGTTTGGGAGCAAAAACTGATATGAGTAAGGTTGTTGTGATTAACACCAGATGATTTGTTAAGCCTATTTTGACAAAGATAATCACGCTCAGATGTAATGTGCGTATGCGTTTGTATTTCCCACCACGACTACCACGCTTGCGGCAACGATGACGACGACGGCCGCCCCCAAGCTTGATTTTTGAAAACAAAAGCATGATTTTAAACGGGGGGAAATAAAGTCATTGTCCAGACAGGTATCAGCCGGTATAATTTAATATGACTCAAGTTCTTTGTTAGCCAAGAAGAGATACCACAGCATATTGATGGTACACAATCCCTTTCTACTGAGGACAAGATTGTGTATACACATATGTTCGCTTGATTGAGCAGCAGGTTGTTCACAGGTCGCAATGCACATTCCGGACACGTCTCGAGACAAAGGCTTTCAAGGTCGCTATGACACAGGTATTAGTTACAGTACGTTTGTAGCCACCTAGATACGGTCGAAAGTTGTCCATACAGTAAATACACAACCAGAAAGTTTTAAAAGGAATCTAACTTTAAAAAAGCATCCTTGAGTGTAAAGTTCATAAACAAAATATAAAAATTGGCGATGCCTAGTAAAAACAGAAAAACTGATAAAAAATTTCATCCAAAAAACAGAGTGAAGCTGGCCGATGCTGGCGCTGTGCAGTTGTTTCTAGGAAGTCGTTAGTCGTTAGCGCACATGCATGTTACCAACCAGGGTTTTTGGGCTGTCCCAAAGTTGTTTGAAAGGTCATTAAAGGGGCACTCCGGTCAACAACCAAAAATATAACAAATATTTTAAAATGTTTTATCTCAAAATTCAAACAAACAAACATACAAAAAATAAAAAAAATAAAAAAAATAAATGATTTTTATTTTGGGGGTCAAAGGTCATTTTACAGGGTCATTTTCGGTTTTAAGCTAATAACTTCAAGAACTTTTATCTCCAGAAACTAAGCATAGTAGAGTTTTTAATTTGCACTGGAATAATGCATTTTCCCGGTTTGTTTTTTATATCGGGGTCAACGGTCATTAAATGGTCAAAGGTCAATTGTGCCAAAATGCCAAAAGACCAAATTGGCAATATATCAGCCTATAGAAAACATTAATGGTGGTTGTTATGCGGTCAAAGGTCATGCCGCCTTATTATTTTCAGGCCGTCTTGTTTGACATTCCCTGCATGGCTATTTCAGCTGTTATGATCAAAGAGCTCCATCTATCAGTTTTTTTGATATGGTCATATTTTTGGGACCATCTACATTTAAACCTATTAAAGCTCCACAAGTTTACCCCCTTGAAAGATATTAAATTTCTGTTTCCTTAAAGCCTTATGAGCAATTCCACGGCAATGTCCACTTGAACCTAAAAATTTTAAATAATTTAATGCAACAATTTCCATGAAACACGGAAGAAAGAGAAAGAACGATACCTAATATGTATAATATACGTTCTTAATATTGAATTTTAAGTGTTGTTCTTAATTTTATATTGGTAAAAATGAGTTACGAATATAACATATTTTTATTATTTTAGATAAATGGTTTCTTCTAAATTGTTCGTCCTGTATCTTTAAGTACCTGATCACTGAAATGTTATATAATAACTTTTATAACTTACACTAAGAAACGAAAACTAGCTAAGCATTCGGGAGGGGAAGGGGATTTCATCTACCCCCCGGATGGCGGTGGGGGGAGACCGGCCGCAGATAGATGGTTCGGTTCGTATTTTTTTTTTTTCTTAGTTACCTTGTAATGGCTGGGGTTGGGAAATGTAAAAGAAAACATACATAAAAGAACACAGACCTCACAAGAAAAAATCCACAAAAGAAGACAACACCAATTCCATACAACATATACAACATTAATACAGTTCAATGCTAGGATACAGGGTGTACACCATAAAAATGGTTTTTGAAGACAAAAGCGCCCCTCGTTGGAGATGAAACATTAAAAAATAGTGGCGAATATTTATATCATATTCACAATGAGTAATTGGCTTTTGAATACCGTTTACAAGCATCCAATTTGGTGGTTGCAATACAGGAGATATGGACAAATATTCTAAGAGAGGGAGCCCTCGGTACCCAAGTGCCACTTTTCACCGCATGTGATAACTCATGTTGATAGGGTGATAGGCTTATTTGATTTATTAAGGATTTTACATTCAGAACCTAAACTGCATAATCGAAAGAGTTCCATTATCATTTTAATAGTCATGTGCAATTTTAATTTGGTTACAGAACTATGGTGGTTTGTATTTTCAATTTACTTCAAGAAAAGAAGTTCATTTTCCAGAACTCTTTTTAAAAGCGTGTATTGTTTAGGCAAGATGTGCAATTTATAATTGTTTGATAATGTCTTTGTTTTCAGCTGAGTGTTCTCTATTTTTATGTCTTTACTTATTCATGAAGTAATTTTTAGAATGTTTACACAGAAATAGAAACATGATTTGAAGCAACAAGAAAAAAAGATCAAGCATTATAACTGTGTGATGGATGAATTCTTTTCAATCAATAAAGTGTCTTGTCAACATGCATAGCTATGCATGATTCGATTGTGTTAAGTTATCCCATTCTGTGAAAAGTGGCACAATTGGTATTTCACCCTCTCTTGGAATATTCGTCATATCTCTGGATTGCAACAACCAAATCGGATGCTGTAAACGGTATTCAAAAGCTAAGGCTTCATTTATGACATTATGTAAATATAACGTCACTATTTTATTGTTTTCATCTCCAATGAGGGTGATTTTGCCTTGCACCATTTTTTTGTGGAACACCCTGTATTGATTTTAACATGAAAACCTCAGTCCAAAAACAAACTACATTTTTTACATGAAAAGTCATTCTATTCTTGAAGTAATATGTTTCTCGGCCCTTTTAATTACTCTTACCTATTCTTCAAAGAGACACAAGGACATTTCCAGAATGAAGCGCCCCCAATTTTTGTCGAACCCGGGTTTTTTGCATAGTTGGAATGCTTACCAATGTATTAGATCACACCTGAAGTGAATAAGCCGAATACGCCTTCTTTATGTAATAAGATGATGATTTAGTAATTTCTGTCATGCACGACAGAAAGTCAAAGCATAGTTTTCTATGGGGAACGATTACGATAACGGGCAAGTTCAAAACAAGATCTGCGTTTATTGTTTGTACTTGTTTCTTCAACAAACCTTCCAAACGTTCTCGGTAAGTGGTCTACAACCGCTTTAGTGCAATTTGAAAGAAATTATTATCCTGAAAAAAATCTACTCCTGTCACTTTAAACACGAGAAAATTCAAAGGCTTCCCTTCAACTTTTCCCCTATAGACATGCCACTGTGAGACAGGGCACACACTCTGTCTGAGACATTCATATGCAAATTTACACACTCTATACTTCTTTAATAATTATGACAACAGGTGATCTGGTTCCTCTCTTTTTAGGCAATTATACGTTTGCGATTTATTCATCTCTCCGTGCTACAGCACTGGGGATAACTTACTTCCTTCACTAAAATTTAAAAAATATTATGTAAACCAGGAAAAGCTGTATCCCCAAATGAAAAGAGTACACATTATTTAAAAATATGATTAAAATGTCAACTCAATTTACTTCCAGAATGTCAGTGACTAATATGTACGCGTAAACTCAAGCGAACAATAGAGCTAATGATATTCAGCAATCAACCTATAAACACTTCGGATCTTTTTCTCAACAGGTTATGCAGGTCCATTGTTATTGCCCACACTGTTGAAAAGGTTTCAAGCTATATCAGGTGTTATCAATTCCCCGTATTGAGCTCTAGTATTTGTTCATAACATAATGGGCAACATACTCACCTCCAGTGGCGGATTTAAGAGTCAGCAGTGTCAGCAGCTGCTGACAGGGCCCCCCTAAAATAGGCTGCTCTCAGGGCCCCCTCGGACACACCTTAGTCGCATTAAAGTGCGATATTGCGTTGCTTCTTGACGCTTAAAGGGGCCCCGCCTTATGCTGCTGACAAGGCCCTTTTCGTTAAATCCGCCACTGCTCACCTCGCTCATGACTTTTAAAAATGTAGGTCGCTGAATACCATTGCCTTTCTTGGTAAATTGAATAGATATAGGGTTTTAAAGACAATAACTTGCGGATTTAGGTAATGCACAAAATAATTAGGTCAGCCCTTGCCATGGGCTTTTCTTTCATGAATTATGTCCCTTTTCATTTTCTTTTCGTAAAAATTATTAATCATATGGTTAAAGTTAATTGAACACACAGTAGGATCTCAAGATTTCTTTTTAATATCGCGAACGATGAAAGAACGTACGCCAATGCGGCAAGGACAAAACTTTCGAAATCTGTTCAACTGCATGCACAATAACAATGGACCGGATGTAAAAGAATGTGAAGTGTGTTCCGGGTCGATTATTGAATATCATTAGCTCCATTGTTTCGCTTGAGCATGCTAAAGTTATGTATATCCATTGGTCACAGATATTCTAGAAATAAATTGAGTTGACATTTTATTCATTTTTCTAAATAATGTGCACTCTTTTCATGTGGGGACGTAGCTTTTCCTGGTTAAAATAATATTGTTTTAATTTGAGTGAAGGAAATAAGTAATCCTCAGGTCTGTAGCACGAAAATGTAATTAAAAGACCAAAATTGTTTCATGTATCATAGCCTATTTACCACTGGCTGTAAACAAAACAGCACACTCAGCTTTACAATTTTTAAGAATAGCCCTGGTGATATCATAATAATGAACAAAATTACACACTTTGATATATTTGGATAATTATCCCTGAAATCAGAAGAACTCATATGATGATCATTATGAATAAGATCAGAAATGAAATTAACCTTGTGTTTACTCCAGCTGCGGTGGAAAATGCACTTAGCAATAGTATTGACATAAATATTAGAGTTATTCCAAAGAACCTTTTCACACTCCTTATGATTATACACACCTCTTAATTTAAACCAGCTTTTGAAAATATCTTTTAAAAAGCATTGCTAATTTTACTCAAATCAAAATACGAAATATCTCTCAGATAGCATTGCCAAATGCAGTCACCACCAAGTTTCTCATGCAAATACAATTTTCAACTTTCCCCTTGATATTATCAAGATATCGCTTTGCCCATGCAATTTTACTACATCTTTAAAATGAAAAATATTGGTCATGTTTAAACAACCCTCATCAATCTTGTTGTATGTTATCACTCTTATCTTATCACTATCTTAACACGCATCCGGTGGCATTTTGTAAAAGCGCAATAATAAGTAATATTTGAAATTGCTAAAGATTTTATCACAGCTAACCTGCCAATTAGGGTTAAACCCCTTTGAGACCATATGTTGAGGATGTTGATTATTTTCATAAAATGAGCCTGAAAATAAATACCCAGGAACTTGATTGGACATTTAGACCATATGAAATTCTTCTTTGGGAGGTAAATTGTATCCTCATTTTTAATGGAGCCAATCCTTAAAATTCATGGCCCCTTTTTATTACACAACTGGCTATCTTTGTGTAAAAAAAGTTTGATCCATTTTATAATATCATTACCCAAACCAAAAACATCCAAGTATTTGTAAACAAAGTCATTCCAACTCATCGTATGCTTTTTCAAAATAAAAAATAAAGGCCTGGAATATTCACACAATAGTGTAAGGGCCTCCATTTTCTTCCCTTCTTTTGGAATTAAATTGATAACCCTCTACGTTGCTCGTTAGTCCTACAGCCTCTATTTAAGCAATAATTAAAACAGTTAACCACCAAATTTCCTAATTGGTCCTAAAAAGAAAACCTGTAAAATTCAATTGGATATTCATCAAACCCTGAGCTCTTGTTACTTTTTCATATCTTTCAAAACATTGGTACACGCTTGAAGGGTTAGCATGCCCTCACAGGAATTACAACCATTCTGACTTATTTTGGGTATATCCTTTAAGGCCTTGAAAAAAACAAGTTGTCTCAGAAGACCGCGCGCATTTTGTTTAAAATTAGTTTTTGACCGCATATTTTTTTAGGTTTTACTCACCGTATATTTTTTTTTTGCAAAAATTCAGAAAAAAAAAAAAAAAAAAAAAAAAAAAAAAAAGTTTGATCCATTTTATAATATCATTACCCAAACCAAAAACATCCAAGTATTTGTAAACAAAGTCATTCCAACTCATCGTATGCTTTTTCAAAATAAAAAATAAAGGCCTGGAATATTCACATTATCCACATACTCGATGATATCAAGAATAATTCTGACATTTTCACCTTTGATCACAATGGCAACTGAAATCAAAACCGTCTTGAACTTATCTGCAACTACTCTGGAAGCTCTCTTATAATCTATTATCAATAGTGTAAGGGCCTCCATTTTCTTCCCTTCTTTTGGAATTAAATTGATAACCCTCTACGTTGCTCGTTAGTCCTACAGCCTCTATTTAAGCAATAATTAAAACAGTTAACCACCAAATTTCCTAATTGGTCCTAAAAAGAAAACCTGTAAAATTCAATTGGATATTCATCAAACCCTGAGCTCTTGTTACTTTTTCATATCTTTCAAAACATTGGTACACGCTTGAAGGGTTAGCATGCCCTCACAGGAATTACAACCATTCTGACTTATTTTGGGTATATCCTTTAAGGCCTTGAAAAAAACACGTTGTCTCAGAAGACAGCGCGCATTTTGTTTAAAATTAGTTTGACCGCATATTTTTAGGTTTTACTCACCGTATATTTGTTTTTGCAAAAAATCAGAAAAAATGAACAAAATTTGAAAAAAGAAGGCCCAAAAATGCATTAAAAAACCGCTTTTCAAATTAGCATTTTTCTAATTAAAAAAACCCACATTTCATTGCGATGTTAAATTTCTCTGAGGACAACTTTTTTTTTTGGCCTAATGAGATTATTTACTCTTCATATCTACATCAAATTCAAAAGTATCTATATGTTGAGTAAATTTAAACTCCTCAATTCAAAATATCTCCCTTCGTTTCCTTGGTTAAAAAAATATTTGACTTTTTCATTAAATTCAATTTGCCCTTATAGTGCACCTTCACACTCTTTCATCATACATAGCTTCTAAAGCAACTTCATAATTTCATATCACTTAATATTTATCTAGAGTTATCTAGAGGGACACTTTTGATTTTCAAATTTAATTATGATTTCACGAAACGTAAGGGAACGACATGAGATTTATATTATGTTTCCGTCACTGCACTTTCGTGCAATGGATTTCAATCATTTACATGAAGTAAAATTACCCATACAAGCTAATAACATGTGGAAAAATTAATTATATAATTAAAATAGGCTAATGAGCGTATGGACGGTACCGTATGGATGTTCGTCAGGACGTTACACATTTGAAACACTCCAGTAAAATGGTAATATGTGATGAGTTTGATATGGTTAAGTTATAATTATGCTTGATTAATAGTTTTTATGGCCTCAGAATTATTCCTGCAGTGTTCATGCCTATTTTGATTGAAAAAAAACCAAATTCCATTTTAGCCAGTTATAATTGGGCCCGAGGGGGCGCGTATGTACACCATTCTTAGCCGGAATTTGTAAAGCGCCTTCGTGCCAAAGTTTATCTAAAATGCCATTTTACATAAGGATTATTTAAAAAATCATGTAAACCTCAAAAATAGATTGATCTTGCATCAGCATAAGCAATGCAATAAGACATAAGCTGGGTTATCAATTTTGAATGAGCGAATGTTGAAATTCAAATTATGTAACGTCCATGACAATACATAAATGTAACGGCCATGACGCACATTTGGAAGAGTTTCTATATTATAAGAGGTTCTTTCCCTCTATTGTATTCAACGTTAAATTTTGTTGCAAATAGGGGGGTCATCATACTGAAGTAAAAGGGACGGTTTCACTTTCATACGATAGCAATCGGTCTTCTCTAGGGACGGTTTCTCAATTTTCATTTTCGATTTTTAACTAAGATATCTCCAATATAATACTCAAATTTTGGAAAAGAAAGGTAAAAATCAACTTTTTGACAATTTAATTTACTTCGAAAAGTACGCTCTATTTTTAAAAATGAAAAAAACAACATCACCTAGAGAAATTTGTCTTGTTCTAAAAAATTAACATAAGAAATAATGAAAATTCAATTGTTTTTGTATGCGGAGGTCTGAAAAATTTCGGGGCAAAATCATGTTTTTTTTTAGTATTTTTCTCAAAAATACGGAAAGTTTAACATTAATTGTGCCCATCATCGGTTCATCGTTCAAAGTTTATTTCTAGAAAGTACTCTTACATACAATAATCAAATATTTTGCGAAGTTACAACCAAAATAGATATCAGGAAAATCACGGCTACACTGCCTTAATGTCGCCCGCGACTAAGCGACAATGATTTGGGCTTCATAATTTCAAGTGAGGGCGACATGTATAAAAAGCTTTAAACCATGCAAAATATCAATTTTGAAAAATCTAGAGGGGCATTATTTGCAATGTGCCAGTTTCTTTTGCGCAAAACCTAATAGGCGATTCAAAAACAAGGCGGTCGCGCGCCACGTGTATTGCCCCTCCTCGATCATCGCGATCAGAAAAGGTTATCATTTGCAATGATCACTTCATAATGGGAGGATAAGAGAAGAGAATTGCCCCTTTAATCCACCGGTTTCACCCACATGGTATTGACTGCCAATCTGTATACACATCATATGACGGAATCAGTGCTTTACTAGTTGTTGGCAGAAAAATGAATTTTTATAGGCAAAGTGGGCAGGTCCTAGCGTTTACAAATGTGGAGCACCCTGGAAAGTACACAATTTTTTCTAAATAGTTCTCTAAAATTATAAAAAAATCAGTCTTAACGCGTGTTCTCACGTCGAGTATGTGCAAATTTCTGAAAATGAATTAAATGTTCATCTCCTTTTTTCCCTGAATATCAGTGAAACGGTAACAACGTTCGATGACTCCAGCAAATAATGGCGGCCTATGAGAAGTATATCTGGCCGTGATGCATAGGACAAGGACTTCTGATCCTATGGAACGCGGAGCCTTATTGTCCATGAAGTTGAAAAAGCTTGTAGGTGTATAACTTGTCCGATTTTTATGAGCTATAGCCTCATTAACGGATTAAAATAACCTCATCTTCTACTGTGAGATCAATAACTTTGGCCCTATATTTCATCATTATTCAAAAAAAAGGCGTTCTGCACCACACAGTCTGCCTGTTTGGCATAGCGGTTGTAAGACCAAAGAGCAGCCACACCAGATTTTGAACTGTAGGTAAAGGGTGTTCCAAAATAGTTGTGCAAGCAGATACAGTGACGGCTTGCAGATATCACGCTACCCAACACACACCCCTCCCCAACACCCAGCAACACACCCACCCCAACCCTCCCAACGCCCCACCCCATCCCCAAATCCCCCCTACCCAACACCCCGCATGCCCCACCCCCTTCCAAAACCCGCCAACACCCCCCACCCCCTCCCCAACAACCCCGCAACAATCCACCCCCTCCCCAACACCCGCAAACCCCACCCCCTCCCCAACAACACCAGCAACCCGCCACCCCCTCACCCCACACCCCCGCAAACACCCACCCCCTCCCCAACCACCCGCAACACCCCATACCCTCTCCGCAACACCACCACCCTCTCACGCAACAACACACCCCTCCTACAAAACCGCAAAACCCCAACACCATCCACAACACACCACCCCTCACACAAAACCCCACCCATCACCAACAACCCATCCCCTCACCAAAACACCCTACAAACACCCCACCCTAATGCTCCCACACCCCACACACTGCACCCCCTTCCCAACCAACCCCAGCAACATCCCCCCTCACCCCTCCCCAACACCTCGCAACACCCGCCCCCCCTCCCCAACACCCAACCCTTCCCAACCACCCCACAAAACAACCCTACCCTCCCAACTCACCGAAAAAACCACACAACCTCAACAACACCCCCAAAAACCACATCCCTCACACCCACATGCAACCATAACAGCCCCAACCCCCATCAAGCACCCGCACAACCCCCCCCACCCCTACTTCCCCAAACACCCCGCAACAACCCAACCCCTTCCCCCAAACCCCGGCCTGCTCCATGTAACACAGAAATTTTGCATATTATGTACTGTTTTCAGCGCCGATACAGCAATTAGCATATTTTAATTTTGAATCATTGCATGACAATGCCTCTTAATTGGCCCACATGAACTTTACTAATTATGATCACACAAAAGATGAATGGCAGAATAGTCTTTCATGTGTGAAGGAATTTTTGCCTATCCGATGGTGAAACCGTTTCAGTGATTAGCATAACTGCAATAAAGCTGCGCACCACAATAGGCTTTTAATGCAGTGGAGGAATTTTGTATAGCCGTTATACCGTTTAAAAATATAGCAATTACGCTGATATTGTGCATATTAATTAGCTCATTTGCCAACCTAATTGGCCCAAAATAGAAACAAAATGTAATAAGATCGAGAACTCTTCAACCAGCTTCGTGATACACAAGTTCATACGCCTATACGGAACTCTAGAAACTTATTTACACAAGTCTTTTTTTCTGTAAACTTAGCAAATTAGACACTCCATTTGATATGTTTGACGCCAAATTGCCACTGACTAATTAAGATTCACACCCCCAAAGATAGATGGCATAGTAGTCTCAGTAGCGAAGGAATTTTGCTATCCGATTTGTACCTTCAGGGATCAGCAAGTACGATATTTTATAGTCATTGCATACCTGAACGCAACATCTCCACGTACTTTCAAAATTGCAAAAAAGATGCGCACCATGATAGGCTTTCATGCAACGAAGGAATTTTGCGTATCCGATGTACCGTTTCAAAATTATAGCAATTACGCTGATGTTTGCATATTAAGTATTAATTAGCTAATTTGCAAACTTAATTTGCCCGAATACGCCCAAAATCTAATCAGGTCGAGAAATCTTCAGCCCGCTTCCTTCCACCGAGTTACATCATTATACGCCTTACGAAACTCCAGATAACTTGTACACAAACCTTAGTGCGGGAAATGTTTGTAAATTATGCAAATTAGATACTTAATTAGCATATTTTACGCCCACAATCTAATCAGATCGAGAACTCCTCAACCCGCTTGTTTCCACTAAATTAACATCATCGTAGCCCTTACGTAACTCTAGATAAATCGTACATAAGCAGTGAACACGGACGGCGGACAGACAGACAGGCGGACAGACAGAAAAGTGATTACTAAGTCTCTGCCGAACAATGTTAAGGTAGTAGAAGATCAGCCGTGACCAAATTCTGGAGACAAAGGTTTGAAAGTGGTTTGGGGTTCCCTGATGGATACTGAACATTTTTGACTTGGGCTTGCCGCTTGAAAGTCCCGGACATTTTTGGGAGGGGTCATCAAAGGTCAAATAGGGTCAAAATTGAAAAATGCCCAAATTGTGTCAAATTGGGTATCAAATTATTCGTCTGGTCACAAGGAATCCAAAAATATATAGCTTGTTCACCTCCGGCCTTTATTAAGAGAGATATGACTAAAAATGTCAACGGTCAACGCACTTTTAGAAGCGGTCAAATACGTTAAAAATGGTCAACATCGTCCGATTTTAATGACATTAGTGTCTAATGATATGTTTCCTGCATACCCAATTCAACTAAGCAACTTTCAAAATCAAAAATCATAGCTCTGACCTTGAAATTTCAAAATGGCTGCCACACATACACAATTTTAATAATCAATGGTACACGTAACCTTGCTTGCTTTCACAGTATTACTGGGTGTCATATCAATCTGATGCAAAGTCTGAATCACTGTTACAATCACAGTCAGATGCCTCAATATTACTTATTCTGTGCAGACATTCATATTTTTAATCTATCGTACTCTCGTAACCTCCCACCGTGTTGCAGAGGTGATAATGGGGCATCTGGGTTCATAAAATTCAGCATGAGGAATGCCTGTTTAATAGTTGGCTCTGGTTACCTTGAAATTATGTGAATCAGTGTGCAGGGGGAATTCTGCTAGTGGATTTCTTCATTGCGTCCCATCGCGAGGGAGCTTGTGCTTCGACTACTAGTACTTGGTAAACGGTGGGGGGGAACTTGTGTTCCAATGCTCGTGCATGGCCTTCCGAAACATAGGCCTACCATAACGCGTAGGCCTGTTTTCACTTGGCAAGAAAAAAGTATTTGGTTGATTTTGCAAACCTAAACAGTAAACAGCTAATTGGGTTTGCTTTTGCTACCCTAAACAAGTACTTTGGTTTAAATGTACTACCTTAAACAAGTATTTTGTATGACTTTTTAAAATTCCTCCCTAAACAAGTATTTTCTTTTAATAATTTTGCTACCCTAAAGAGTATTTTTATATGTGCCTGTAACCATACAATGAACAGACTATAGTCTCTTATTGTACTCTGCCTTGATAAAGGAATATTCATACATAATTACATGATACACGATAGACGTTTGAGTGTTTTGTGTGTGTGTATATATTCACTGTTTTGTGTAAGTATCAATTTGCACACATCACTGCTTTTAATTTCAAAAGAAAGTCTAATAGACTTATACTATGGACAAAAATTCATATCTAGGGCCTAATAAATTTAAAATGAAATCCATTTCATTTAAATTTCAAGACTTTTTAAAGTTTTGTCCCTACATGTCTTTTGAATCACTAGTCTCGTCCAAAATCTAAAAGTGAAGCCTTTATTTGGATTTTAATGAGTAACAACATCAATATACACTACTATGAATTTTCAATAATACGTTTAAGTACTCAAATTTACAAGTAAAAATACTGTAATTTTTTACAGAAAAATCCGGCAGCAATTCTGCCAATAAAACTCTGTAAAATACAGCTTTTACAGGTTTTCATTCAAATTTACTGTAATACATTTTACAACAAACTGTACATTCAGCAACAAACTGTATATTTTACAGTATATGCACTGTAAAAATTTTACAGTATATGCACTGTAAAAATTTGTGGATTGGCCTACTAAAGTTAGAGTGTTCGTCAGTACTTTTTATTCTCCACACATTCATCTCTGTAATTACTTACGAAATATGTTTTTAAGTGTTTGATTAAATATATTTTTACAGTATATTGCAAATTTTACGGTAATATGTTAGAAGAATTGATTATATTACTGGAATTTCCTGTAAATTTTAGTATAATTTATACAGTGCACGCATCTTTACATGAAACAAAAACTTAAATCCACCACCATGTTAATTAGATAATTATTGTGGGTCCCCACCAATGGCAGTGTCATTAAAAAATTATTAAAACCAGTAATTATGAATATTTTTCTTGTGTAAGTATTTAAATATTCATAGAATTAAGCAACGTATAATAATATAAAATTCAGTTAACCCTTATTACTATGGCAGACAATGCCAGCTAACAAAATTTGACATAATTAAAAAATAACATCATTTGGGTTCGTTATAGGTAGATTTCTGGGTGCTAATCTGAACTGTAATTATGGTCTAATCCCAATTGGTCTAATGGCCATTTTGTCTAACTCCAATTGGTCTAATACCATTTAGTCTAATAACCATTTAGGCTAAAAACCATTTAGTCTAATAGCCATGTAGTCTAAAATTCATCTGGTCTAAAACTCATATCGTCTAATATCCATATCGTCTATAACCGAATTGGTCTAATGTCAATTGGTCTAATACCCATCTGGTCTAATATGCCATTTGGTCTAATATCCATCTGATCTAATATCTGTTTGGTCTAAAACCCATTTGGTCTAATATCCATTTGGTCTAAAAACCATTTGGTCTAATATCCATTTGGTCTAATATGCATTTGGTCTAATGTTCATCTGGTCTAATATTCATCTAGTCTAATATTCATTTGGTCCAATGTGGTCTTATGTAAAATGGTCGTAACTTTAATTATACAGGGCGAGTAAGAACAAAATGGTCCCTATCTTATATCTTTAGAAGCATGTATCCATTTCTTTCTCCCGGGAGGGAATTAAGGAATAAGGGAAGAGGGGAAAGAGAAAAGTTGGAAACTCTGGTTGGTCTCGAACCAGTGGCCCCACTCCCATGACTGTGGATATCACGCTAACGCGGTGTGCCAGCGATTTCGTCCGGGGGGGGACTTGTATTCCAAGGTGGATATCATGCACGTGTACAAAAACGCGTAATTAGGGTCGTTTTTTGAGATCAGGCGATGTACGCGCGTACATTGTTTAGGGTATCAAAATCGTCAAATTCAAAATAAGGGTATAACATGCATTTCACGTCGAAAAATACGTGTTTAGGGTGTGATATTTTGAGTACTTGTAAAAAAAAATTACATTGACATGCTTCTGATTTCACATCCCTGAGTGATTTTAACCGTTTTCAGCCTTATTTTAGCTTATTTTCTCTATGTCGTCGCCTTTCCTACATATATAGCCTTTATAATTTGGAGTTTCATTTCATTTTCGCGTGTTAACTCTACGCTAAGAATGATGTTAGATGTAGGCCTATGTTCGTAGAAACACAATTAGGTCTGTCTCTACATTATGTCAATCAAAATAAGGTCATGGATATTTTAGTCCGGGATTTACTTAGTTCAATGAGATGGCTGAATATGCAGGAAAAACTGTCAATTACGGCATCTGATAAGTCCCGTTAATATCAAAGAAATAGGGACAACTTTAAAAAGACTTGAAATTTAAATGTAATGGATTTAAATTTTAAACTTATTAGGCTATAGATAATGCGCAAGTGAATGCTTTTACACACAAGAGTGAAATAAAAAGCTTCAATGAAATCATGTGTAAATTTCTTTTATCAGGGCCAGTTACAATAAGAGCCTATAGTCTGTAAAATGGTTAAAGGTACATTTTATAAACGTACTCGTTTAGTGGTAGCAATATTATGTGAAAATACTTGTTTAGGGCGTATTTTTGAACTGTCATGCAAATTAGGACTTGTTTAGAGTTTTAAAATTAAACCAAAACACTTGTTAAGGGTAGCAAAATCAAGCCCATACTTGCTTAGGGTAGCAAAATCAACCGAAATACGTGCTTAGGGTGTTTTTCTTGCCAATTGAAAAAACGCGCTTAGGGTACGTTTTGGGAGGCCATACACGAGCATGTTATCCACCTTGGAATACAAGTGCCCTCCCCCCCGGGGGAATTCCGTGCCGTATGTGTCTTCGTTCGATGACATCATTGCTGCATTCGGGACTTTGTGCATTTTTCTCACTCAGTGCATTGGGGTTTTTGGTGTTTTGGTGGCGTTAGGGTTAGTGTGTGGAAAAAAATGTTTGAAACGCCTTTTAAAAAGTTGTCGTGTATGGCATATTTTGGTCTAAAAATAAAGACAACACTTCTACATTTTCTACCTCAACATGGTATCAAAGATGTTTGTTTCTTCGTGTGGTATGTTTCATTCAACTCTTCTAGAAACTTTTAAAAAAAAACAACTTTTATGATTGATGAAGCTTTAGAAAGATAAATAGGGCATCAATAGTACATTTGACGGTATTTTTTTGGGGGAGGGGTGGAAAATATCATTTATCTCAAGTTGCTGCCACACTAAAATGTAATGTGGATCCGTGGACAAAGTGTAAAACCGACCACTTGAATTTAAAAGACCGATCGGTGTGAATGTGTGTGAATGATCTTGAGAGCAAATCAGGCCTAATAAAACAAGCTTTCCGTTGGTACCATATGTTCAGATATGTTTCTTAACCCTCATCTTGCGGAGTTGCCACCCCCTATTGAACTTTCCTCCGGTGCGCTAAAATTAATGCAAAACTTTCGTAAAAAGTTCCCGGTCGTTAAAAAATGGTAAGGTAGCACATTCACCGGGGTGGTATGCCGTCAAAGTCCAAGGTTGGGGAGGGGGTTGCCACCTATTCTGCACAGTGTGCCTCTAAAACTCTTTGTTTATGTAAAACTATAGTCAATTGCATGCCATTTTAGAACTTTAAAACCACATGAAAAGCCGATATTCCTATCTTTTAGTGCAAATTGCCTATTTTCCGTGGAAAATGTCAATTTTGCCGGCTCGCGGACTTTATATAGCGTCACTGTGACGTCATACTAGTTACGTTGGTACTTATTTTGGTATCAATGGAAAGTAGATGACCATAGTTACCCACTGGTATCAAAATCATGTGGCATGGTCACCCATCTTGGTAAACTGTGTTACAAAA
This sequence comes from Ophioderma brevispina, assembly GCA_023653785.1. Taxonomy (NCBI): domain Eukaryota; kingdom Metazoa; phylum Echinodermata; class Ophiuroidea; order Amphilepidida; family Ophiodermatidae; genus Ophioderma; species Ophioderma brevispina. The sequence goes on along the minus strand of JAMKCH010054012.1, from coordinate 121,802 downwards.
AATGGCTTGGTAAGACTAGGGTAAATGCACCAAAACTATTAGACAGGTACATCCCAGGTCATAACTAATCTACTTTCCTACCACATATTCACTAGTATTTATGTTGTATATACTATATTCTTCCAAATAAGCTTTTGGGCCACCCTGATTTTTGACTTAAAAACAACATGGCGGCCAAAATACAAATTCTTACTAAAAAATGGCTAAAACCGTATTTTTTCCGTTGAGAAATTTACACAAAAACTCTTAATTTCCCATTTTATTTTACAAACACATTGCTCTTTATATTTGACAAAGTGAAATTTCAAATTATCGAAAGAATTCAAAATGGCCACCACAAACGCTCAATACATTGATGGATTGCCTTAAGTTTATTCTTAAGGATATTATCGTAATATAACTGATGCATTGTTAACTTATTGTTGAGCTACTACAAAGAAGCATATAGGGGCTAAATATGGCTATCATTGTTTCTCAAAATGGCGGCTAAAAGAATTCAAAATGGCTGATATTTAGGTTAATTACAGTAATGTATTACTTTAACTGTATTGTTGGGAATTATTTGCGTTTATGCCTGTACGGCACGGGAGGGCATAAACAAAGTTATCTCAACTTTCGCGGGCCCTTGCTTTGTCATCTTCATCGTCTGACCTTGAGGATTTTAATAGAGGTCTTCACCCATATAGTTTATGTATTATTTATTAATATAATAGATAAGATACCAGTTCTACAGTGCCTTCATGTGAACTTGAGGATTTAGAGGTCTTTACCCATATAATTATGTACGTACTGATTATTTAAATACCAATTTCTACAGTGCTTTCACGAGAATTAGTTTACATAGTGGTCTTTACCCTTGTCCATAATCTAATAATTGAAAATGTTAAACGAAAGTCGTATTCAGGTTTAAGCATTGTGTGTCAGATAGTGGTCTGTACCCATCTCTAATTGTCATGTTGTATATAGTGTGAATGAAGACCAATTCAGACGGCCGAAACCGAACATGCCTATAGCTCATATTTCGCTTCTTGGTCTTTGCTTTCCGTGTGTGAGATTATTCGTTCTTCTAAATGGTATTTACAATGGTGTATTACTAATTAAATATAAGCTACCGATTATCTTAAAGACAGCTGCTAACAAATCTCATTTAAAATACAGATTTAGTCGATTTTTTAGTCAAAAATTGCCATTTTGACCGCCATTTGTTATTTCTGGATGGCAGTCATTTGAGCAATATTGATAGCCCATAGGTGTTCTGTTAGCAGCACAACAATTATTTTAATCATGCATCATTAAGATACGATCTATTCTAAAAGAATACTTATTGTTATGACTTACTTGTATATAAACAATGTGGCAGCATTTGAACTTCTTTTGGGGTACTTACCTCAAAACAATAGACATTGCTTTGTAGAGGCCAAAAAGACATATGCCTTTGACATTATAGAGCCAAGTTTTTGGAGTTTTGTGTACATTTTGTGACGGGTTATAAACAATTTTTAGCTCATATGGGTCAAAATTGGGATTTTGGCCGCCATTTTCTTTAAAATTAAAAAAAAACTCAGGGTGCAAAAGCTTATTAAAAATCATACTATACAACAGAAAAACACTCCTGAAAAGTGTAAAGAGCTAGTTTAGATATGACCTGGCGGTACACTACTTTGAGCATGTGGGAGGGAAGGGGAAAGCGGAAATAGTTTACTAGTAGCGAGGGATGTTAATTCCAAAAACATAAACTACAGGTTCCTGAATCATATTTACTAGGTTTTAAGGTATGCATACCAATATTGTTTCAAAGAAGCTTTTTGGGGCACAGTGAAATTTTACTTAAAACAATAATGGCGGCCAAAATACCAATTGTGACCAAAATTAGCTACCAATTATTAAAATACACTCATAAATCAATATTTACCCCACTTTAATGTACGAAAAGCGTAGGCATAGCAGTACACAATAAAACTTTCAATATGGGGACCACGTAACCCAAATACTTACAAATGGCAGTCACAAATAAATACAATAAGCAAACCAGAAATTTTAATCTGTACAATATCAGCGCAATTTAATTAATGCATTATTAAATAATTGGTGAACAACTACCAGAAAAAACACTACGACTCTCATTTGCCCAAAAAATGGCGGCTAATAAGAAATTACAAATGGTGGTTTGTTTTTAAAATGCAATTTTTGACTAAAAACCGACTAAAACGTGTATTTTACATGAATTTGATAGCCATCTTGGGGGAATTTTCCAAAGCTGTTTTAAGATATTCGGTAGCTATATATAAGTTTAGTAATAAATAATTGTAATAAAAACACCATTTTTAGAGAACGAAATAATTCCCAACACTACGGTAAAAGTCATACATTACTGTAATTCAAACATAAGTATCATCCATTTGAACTTTTGAGCCGCCATTTTGGAGAAACAATTGATAGCCCTATAGGCTTTCTTATAGTAGCTCCACAATAAATTAACAATGCATCAGTTATATTAGGACATATATCCTTGAAGAATAAACTTAAGGCAATCCTTCAATGTATTGAGCGTTTTTTGTCGGTGAGCCATTTTGAATCTTTCGATAATTGGAAAATTTCACTTTGTCAAGCAAAAAAAGAGCAAGGGTTTTGTTGTTAAATCAAGGGAAAATTAGGTTTTTGTGGGATTTCTCAACGAAAAATACTGTTTGTTACCTTTTTCAAGCTTTGTATTTTTTGGCCGCAATGTTGTGTGTACGGTAAAAAAACCCAGGGTGGCCCAAAAAGATTATTTTGAAGAAATTAGTATATACAACTAAAATACTCGTGAATATGTGGTAGGAAAGTAGATAGTTATGACCTGGGATGACCCTGTCTATATATATATATATTATACTATATATATATATCTAGTATATATATATATATATTTCTATATATTTATATATATAATTAAATTTTGGACAACAATCAGCGTTACAATATCTAAAATCGGAGTCTTCCCATAAATCTTTCGCCGCTGTTCTGAGGCGTCCCTTTGAATTTAATGCATATAGAAATATTGGGTTCTGCCTGGCATGGCAAATGCCGAATATTATAAATAAATAAATAAATACAAATGGTTTTGCATTTGTACTTTCCCAAAACGGCGGGGAAACTAACCAACAACAGACATTTAAGAAAAACAGTTCTTGCTCTCCAATGTATAAATATGACATTTGAGATGAGAGGTTGCGAAAAAAGCCAAACATAACGTTTATGAAGATTATTCGGAGGACAAACGGATTGTCCAATGCATAGAGTGGGTTTAATGGCCCATTGGTCTCGTCTCGGTCATGGTTTTCGCTACTTTGCGTAGAGCCCAGCCACCGTTCAATCACGTGTCGTTGGCTCACGGCTCCGTTGACCAATGTGCGTCGGCTTTCTCCGGGAATTTGGCGTTTTCCGCCATCCGTCGTCACTCACATAGCATTCAGATTCTGCGTAGGAGAGGTCTGGTTTTGGTTTACTTGGCAATAAACGTTTCCCACCCTCCTCCCCCTTTTTTTATAGAGGGTAGAATTGCACAGTTTATCTTTCATATTTCTTGAGCCAAAAGGCAGCTCATTGCATTTATTTGGGCATTTATTTTGGTTCATTCTAATATGGCAATTTTATCTTACGGATAGCGGATGTGAGCGAGCCAGACGTAACTGATTCAGGCTCTGCGTTTATGCTTCGATGTATTAATTTACAGCATTGATCAAGTTATGTGGGCAAATAGCAATATTAATGGTATTTTCATTTAATGTAGCGGTCCTAGAGGTAATTTCACTTAAGATTTATGCCATCAGTCTCAGCCTATGCATTAATTCAATTAGTAATATTTGCAATTGATCTTAGATATTGGATGTCTGCGAGCGTTAGAGGTACTGGACTTCAGTTAAAGTTTATGATATTCAAACAACTGTTTTAGGCAGTTCTTGAGGTAGTTGACTTTATAAGCCCTTTAACTGTTTTGATTCCAACTTTATCCAATATTCTAATTGATCACCTAGACTGATGCGAGTAAGCCAGGCTAAATGGTTAATATTATCCCATATATAATGTCAAGCCTATCTTTGCTACAATTGGTGCTCTGGTGATAAGATATAATGAATTATTAATTTTGGCTTTGCCTGATTTACATTAATTTTGTGCAAATTTGGCAAGAGGAAACCGTCTTCAATGCCAAGGGCATGCATCATAAGAATTTATTATTTTACATTGGTGGCTTGTCATACTAAAATATTGCATATGGTGGCTTTACAGACATTGCATGTTGGCTTTACAAATGGCTCAATCTGTGGTATGGGTTTACACCTGTAATTGGAAGCTTCTCCAAAGTAACACCCATGGTGTTGAAATGAATTGATCTCAAAGTAGGCCTATTGAAACCCTATGGTTGTTTGGAGACAACCTGTTATGAATGAATAGGACTTTGTCCTACGCACGATGTGCTGCATTGGCACACCTTTGTCTTGTCCCACTCTTTGTCCCGGGACCAAATGAAGTTTTAAACAAAATGGTAATTTGAAATTTGTAACAAATTAGCCACTTCAAGCAAACAAAACGCATACAACCTATCAAGATATCAACACGCTCCCCAATATGCTCTTTCCCTGTAAAAGAGAACACGAGTTTACTTTTCGTTCATTTTCTAGTCCTAATGTACCTGGTATTTAAGGGGCCTCGAAACACAGCCAGAAACCAGGTGAACTAGTACAAGACCCTGTACTCAAAGAGCAAAAAGTGCAAATTCCTAGTGCACCTGATGAGTAAACCAACTATATAGTGGGGACATTTTGTTGCATGTAGAATCAATTGGTACAGAAGAAAAAAATATAAGAAAACAATTAACCGAGTGTTTCGCATGAGTGCAGAGTTTTGCCACCCAGTGAGTAGTTTGTCCTAGCATAAGTTGTAGATCTATAAAAAATGCTGACTGCACACGTCAAGGCTTTATTAGGAAGTTGTACTTGGACAGACCAAGCATAAAGTTTGTCTAAATCATCTTGCTATTTATAATTGGTCCAAGTCCATCAGTCTTAGCATTGTATGGTCATCTGCAAATTGAAAGAGAAAGACACATATCAAGAACCTATCACCGAAAAAATTAGAAAGAAGCGGTCCAAGCATAGAACTCACTCTCATACGAAGGAAATTACCAGTGAGAAAACCTGCATCATGATTTGGACATTAGACGAGTTGTCTTACGACTCAGGGAGTACAACAGACCAATTCTTAACCCCGAACCCTCAGGGATCCCTATTAGTCGCCTCTACATGCAAGGAATACATCGGGCTTATTCTTCACCCCCGAGCCCGCAGGGGCAAATATCTCAAAGGACGTGAAAAAATGAACTCATTTGGTACATCCTGTTACCGTATTTAGTTGAACATCAAACGAGTAGACAAAGTACCAAATGCCACCATCTGACAGGGACTGCACCCCTCGTGGAAAGAGCCAGGACTCGTCAACTGAAATAAGAGTATGCACTATTATGTACCGACTCGTGGCAGGAGAAAACCCGGACGACAACGAACACTGTTCTGCGTACATTCAGTGTCTCCTGGGGGACATGGACAAAATGCTAAGGAAAAGTCAACTGCTAAAATGGCTAATGACCGCTGTAGCTGGAGGGATTGAACTTGTGGTCGCCTGCTCTACAGCAGAAATGATTGATGTTGAGGATGGCAGATATTTTTTTTTCAATATTATAAATCAATGTTTAAGATCAATTATTTTGGGTTTAACATTCAAATGGATATTAGACCAAATGGGTATTAGACCAAATGGGTATTAGACCAAGTAGATATTAGACCAGGTGGACATTAGACCAAATGGGTATTAGACCAAATGGATATTAGACCAAATGGGTATTAGACCAATGGATATTAGACCAAATGGGTATTAGACCAAATGGATATTAGACCGGATGGATATTAGACCAGATGGCTATTAGACCAATTGGGTATTAGACCAAATGGATATTAGACCAAATGGATATTAGACTAATGGATATTAGACCAAATGGTAATTAGACCAAATGGTGTTTGTGGTTATTAGACCAAATGGCAATAGACGAAATTGGTATTAGACTAGATGGGCATTAGACCAAATGGACATTAGACATTCTGGTTGTTAGATAAATTGGATGTTAGACTAAATGGCTATTAGACAAATTGGTATTAGACAATATGGGTTTAGACGAATTGGAGTTAGACCAAATGGCTATTAGACCAACTGGGATTAGACCAAATGGCAATAAACCAGACGTATTAGGGACAAAACTTTAAAAAGACTTGAAACTTTAACGAATTGGATTTAATTTTAAACTTATTAGGCGCTAAATATGAATTTCTGTCCCTAATATAAGTCTATTAGACCTTCTTTGAAATTTAAAGCAGTGATGTGCGCAAATTGTTACTTTTACAGTGGATTAAAATACACGAAAACTTCTATGAAAGATATTTCCTTTATAACGCGTTGCAGAGTACAAATAGTGACTATAGCCTGGTCATTGTATGGTTACATGCACATTGTATAAATATACTCGTTTAGGGTAGCAAAATTATATAAAAATACTTCTTTAGGGATGATTTTAAAAAGTCACGCAAATTACTTGTTTAGGATAGTAAACTTAACCCTCGTCTACCTGAGCCATTATTTTGTATAACTAAACTCCCAAAGGGAGTGGTTACTACCCCCGTAACTTTCGTTACTGAACGTCCGATTCCTGTAAATTTGGTACCAAAGGATAGCTTAGAGTTTCTTATTTTCAATGGTACCAAAATAAGTACCAACATCCCCATTATGACGGCACTATGACGTCATGTATTGAGGAAAGTCTGAAAATACTGAATATAGGGTGGAAAATGTATATTTCGCAATTTTAGCGACTCAAACAACTTATTATAGCACTAAAATGCTCTCATTATATAAAACTAATCATTTCTCATCAATTAAAATCAAAAACCGCATGAAAATCTGATATTCCTAACCTAAAAATTTAATTTTCCTCTATGTGTGTCTATGGAAATTGGCAGTTTTGTTGACATGCGAAATTTATGACGTCATTGCGACGTAATGTTAGGCATGTTGGTACTCATTTTGGTATCAATCGAAAGAGGAGGACCTATAGCTATCTATTGGTACCAAAATAAAGTGTCTGTGATATTCCTGTGTTGATGCTGCATGTTGGTACTTCTCTCCGGGGTGGTTTCCCCTCCTCCCCCCCCCTCCATCACGTTGGGATCACCTTTTATCTTATATTACCTTACCCCCCGTTGATTTTTGTTTTTGGATGAAGGAGCGTAAAATTCCAATTGACAATTACATTAAATAATTTGGCTCCCGCAAAGGGGTTTTAGCAAGCCGGGGAAAAAACCCAGAGGGGGGTGGGGGTGGTAACCACACCCCCCCCCCCCCTTCGGTAGACGAGGGTTAAACCAAAATACCTGTTTTAGGGTTGCAAAATCCACCAAAAACTAGCTTTGGGTGTTTTTCTTGGCAAGTGAAAATACGCACTTTTGGTATGTTTCAGGAGGCCACGCGCGAGCATGACATCCGCTTCGGAATACAAGTGTGCCCCCCGTTACCATCAATAGCCGAAGCACAAGCAAAAAGTGGGAGGAAAATGAAGTGGAAATCCACTCTCAGAATTCCATCTGCACACTGATTCACATAATTTCAAGGTAACCAGAACCACGCGCATTCATCATGTTAAATTTTATGAACCCAGATGCCCCATTATCACCTCTGCATCATGGTTGGAGGTTACGAGAGTGCAATGTTTATCAGTACGCTAGATTCAAAATCTCAATGTCTGCACAGAATAACTAATGTTGAGGCATCTGACTGTGATTGTAACAGTGATTCAGACTTTGCATCAGATGGATATAGGACACCCAGTAGTTTATACTGCGCAAGCAAGCAAGGTTACGTGTACCATTGATTATTAAAATTGTGTTATGCTATGATTTTTTTATTTTGAAAGTTGCTTAGTTGGATTAGGCATGCAGGAAAACATATCATTAGACACTAATATCATTAAAATCGGACGATGTTGACCATTTTTAACGTATGTGACCGCTTCTAAAAGTGCGTTGAACTTTTGACATTTTTAGCCATATCTCTCTTAATAAAGGTCGGACTATACATTTTGGATTCCTTATCACCAGACGAATAATTTGATACCCAATTTGACACAATTTGGGCATTTTTCAATTTTGACCCCTATTTGATCTTTGATGACTCCTCCCAAAATGCCCGGGCTTTCAAGCGGCAAGCCCAAGTAAAAAATGTTCAGTATCCATCAGGGAACCCCAAACCACTTTCAAACTTTTGTCTCCAGAATTTGGTCACGGGACCTACAGGCTGATCTTCTACTAAGGCGAGACCAAAAGGAAACGAAGATGAACAAAGCTAAGATCATGAAAGAATTATTGCTTGGAAAACTGTGACCTAACATCTTGGTGCAGAACCAAGACCCATAACTTAATCATGTTAATATAGGACCTCTTTTCTATTCATTTTAAAAGTTGTTCGGCACCGGTGTCAAAGTAATTATAGTCCGACGTTTTCATAGTCCGGCTACAATGGTACTAGATAGGGCACTCGATTCAGTTGACTCTTCACGCAACATCACGCGTTATTCCGTTATCGTCTATGGAGTCCGGACTATGGCTCCCGGCGGACAATAATTACTTTCACACCGGTTTACCTGCATTTCATATAGGTGATTTGTTTTCGATTTCTGCTAATAACGCGGAAAATTGCATAGAAATGTAGTTACGCGGCAAGTTATGGGTTTGTAGAGCAGTAGCAGAATATCATAGGGGCCTTATTTGAGGAATTCGTTTACCCCCCCACTACAGAAAAGGTTTAACACCTTTGGTAGTTAGTATGGACCCTCTACATCATCAATGCTAGATATAGGCCAGTCAAAATAGAGTAAATGATGCCTTAACCCAAAACTAATTGTAAAAGAATCATCTTCTCCAGAATGGTATTGAGAAAGCATTTAAAAACAACATATCAAAAGTTTACCAAAATATATTTTAAGGAGGTAAGGTTTATACAGGGGTCAAAATATGAAAAGGATCAAAACGCATCGAAATGTATGCCAACGTGTTCGTCACCTTTCCAGGATTAAAAAAGGTATAGTTTGCCCTATCTGCAGGTTGTAGTTCAATAGTTATGAGTCAAAATATGTTCAAGGTCACAATGGGGGGAAATTTTCAGATATATCCGTTCGTTATAAAAATGGTGTCAAATTGTTCGTCTAATGGTACAGGAGCCAAAAATATACTGGTTGCACCATCTATGATATTCATTGCATAATTGGAATGCAAAATGTGACTGGGGGCTACAGGGTCTATGGGAGGTCGCGGGGGTTCATTGCACTGTAATTCTTATATAGAACGTTCAAACAAAGAATCTATTTACATTTACTAATCTAGTGCGACCAATTGAACAATTTACAACCAGTCCGATCAAAATCGGACCAATCTATAAATTTTACCCCAGCATGACCTTGAACTGTTTTGTGCCTATTGTACTGAAACTACCACTCACAGATAGGGCAAACTACACCTTTTTTAAAACCTTAGGAGTAGCCCAATAACTTGGAACATCATTTAAATCAATTCGAACAATTCTAAATTTTTACCCCTGTACAAAGGTTGCCCCCCTTATTTCAACATGTTCCACTAGGTTTAATTTTTGTAAACTTTTAATATATTATTTTTGGACAATTTCACAGTATATTAACACCAAAATGGTTTCTGTTGCAATTTGTTTTGGGTCAAATCATAAAATGACTGGACTAGTAGTTAGTACTCTCAAATTGTGGTATCACTTTTTCAATAGGGACCAATTTAAGTTTACACAGGGGTCAAACTTTTAAAATGCCCCAATCATGTTGAAATGTATGCCATATTGATTGATTGATTGATTGATTTTATTTGGTTCTAATTCAACATACAAATATATAATCACACATAACAGAAAATAAATTGCACTTAAAGTCTGACTCAGAGATTTCGAAATATTATTTGTTTGTGTAATAATGAAAAATAGTCAACTAGAACTAAAGATAGTAACCTAAAATGCACAATTCCGAAATTTAAGATGAATCGGATTTTTCGTTTTGATGTAATAAACATTTATGTGTAGTATTACGTCTCATAGGATACTGTGTATAACAAAAATTCCGGATCCGGAATTTTATAACAAAGTTGTGATTTCCTATATGAAGGAATTCGATTTAAGCTTAGCAATTTCACACAGTGATTAGTATATGGACAAGCATTATGTACATGCAAAAAACACGATTTTTTTTGGAAATTGAGGGCGCCCTCCTCGGGAAATCTCTGAGTCGGCCTTTAAGGATCATAATAGATGATTACACAAAACAATACAGTTGATTTAAAACCAGGATAACTCATGAAAGCCGTATTTCAGACTTATTTCCAATGAGGTCCTTAAAAAGATAGCAAAATAGCTGTGGCAAAAATGGCACAAGAAATATACAAGGATAAAAACAAACACAATATAAAACTCATGAAAATATCGCACACGACCTATAAAATCTGGACCTCATTGGAGAAACCTGCGGATTGCACTTTTAAAGTCTGAAATATTGCCAATACTTTTAATGTTAGCAGGGAGTGAATTCTTTTTTCACTTTTGACACAATGAAATTGTGAACACTACCTCTCGTACTGTATCTATGAACGTCAGAAAGTTTTGTGAAATTTTCATGGAGATATATTGTGCAGTTGTTGTTGTTGAATATTTTATGAACATGACAAAGTTTTAAAAAATTCACTCTGTGTTCAACACTCTTAAGAGAGGAGAGCTGATCTTGACCGACGTGCACCCGGGTCCCAAGTTCAAAATAAACCTGACCATTTTATTTTGGGCAGTTTGAAGTCTATTTTTAGAGTTCTGACTAAGACCCGAATACCATGCTGAAACAGCATAATCAAAATGGCACTGAAATATTGTCCATCTAATCATAAGGATTCCAAAAATGCATAGTTCGTACCACCTACGACCATTGATTTTGGAGTTATAGGGTAAAATGACTAAAATGGTAAAAAAAGGTCATCTCAATTGTACAGGGGTCAACATTCAAAGTTAATCTGATTAGATTTTAAATACTTGCAAATTATTGCCTGAGGTCAGATGACTCCCAAAAGTAGTTTGATTATGATACATGTTTACTTACAGAGATAAGGGTCAAAGAAGGTCAACGCCAATTGCATTTTGTTGCCCTATGACCTATTTTGTCGCATAACATGATAACTATACATTGCAGATGGTACAAACTATTCCTTATTTTGACACATTAAGCTAGATGAACAACTTCTGTAATTCTTTAACAAATTTGGAGGAACTTCTGATTTTGACCCCTGTACAATTAGAAATTGACGTTTTTTTTTAACATTTTAGCTATTTTTACCCTATAACTCCCAAACCAATGGTCATAGATGGTACAAACTATACATTTTTGGAATCCTTATGTCTAGATGGACAATATGGCATACATTTCAACATGATTGGAGCATTTTAAAAGTTTGATCCATGTGTAACCTTAAATTGGCACCTAAAAAGTGACACCACAATTTGATAGTACTACCTAACTAGCATTGATGTAGAGGGTCCATATTAACTACCAAAGGTGTCAAGTCTTTTCTGTAGTGAGGGGTAAACGCTGATGTTTGACCTGGGTCCGTGCTCCTCCTCTATTGGTTCTGCACAAAGATGTCAGGCCACAGTTTGCCAAACAACTTTTCTCTCATGAGTTGTGGTCACCTGTTTCCCTTTCGAATAAATGATGAAATATAGGGTCGAAGTTAATTGAACACACAGTAGAACCTCTAACTTATTTATTTGTGAAAGAGGACAGGTAGTTTGTGTTCCACATCATGAAAATAGTTTAATCTAAATCAAAGTGGTGGTATAACACCTGAAACCTTTTCACCTGCATGGATTAATTTATCAATGGCTCTGCAGTTCCAGATGAAAAAGAAATCTGAAGTGTTTGGTCTTCTGCATACTAAGCGGATTTACTTATCAATAGCGCCATTATTTGCTGGAGTCAATGAATCATTGTGTACATCCGTTTGTCACTGATATTCAGGGCAAAAAATAATTTTCTAGCAACATTGGGCATACTAGATGTGTGAACAAAGGTAGAACTGATTTCTATAATTTTTGAAAATTATTTCGGAAGAATTATATACTTCCCAGGGGTGCGCCACCTTGATCCTCATCCGAGCATCTTTTTCTCTTTAGCATTATGGCCTAATAGATTTTCAAAGACTGTTCCTTTAATTGGCCCACATCACCTCTCGCCCATTTAGGAGCACACCGCATATAAACCTTGGGCAGTGTTTTTTCTATTGTATCCGGACTGTATAATCCGGCGGAGTGTATCTCCTGCCATCCGGCACACATACAGAAAGAGTGATTTCTTAATCTTGCGAGCAAGCTCAGAGGCAAGACAATGACTGTACATTTGGAGCTAACGCTTTTGTTATTCCTAGAAATATTCGTGAAAATGATTTTTCCATAGACGTATGTAGTTAATTTTGGCGGAAAACGTGTATTTTATTATAGTTTTATCTCAAAAACGATATCGATCACCCCAATTCTCGAATTTGTTGTTCTTATCGATGACACCATATTTATGCGAAGTTTGAAGGGAAAACATTGCGGGAAATAGGTATATATGACCCAAGGACAATGACAAAAAGCTGCGTGTAGCTAATGCTGCACGTTTTGATACTGTAAGCTTACCATATTCGTAAGATGCTGATCGACTCAGCATGCTCAGTAAATCATACAGCCATGCATCTTTGTAACCAATGGACAAGTACAAACATGATAGTGACCAAGGGGTTTTCACTCCCGTTGGTGCCCAAGGGGGGGGGGGGGGGGGGGGGGGGTCCATGGGACCCCTAAGGAAACCACTTTCCCGAGGGAATTTTTGTACGAAATTTATACCACATGTGAAGGGTCATAAGACAACCTAAGTCAGCAAAAACATGAAATATGTTATTTGGGCTGCAAATTAGGGGCAAAACATTGTTTTCAAACACGCGAAAATTGGGAAAAAAGACGGAAAATTCAAATAAGCCTGCGCTTATATCAAACGTTTTGAAAACTTATTTAGGCCTAATGTGGATATCTACTCTAGAAGACACATATTACATTTAACACAAAACGTGCAGTTTTAGGGAACTCTGTATTCTTTACGGGTGTTGCAAAGTACAAGTCATTTTCCCATAGACTTTGTATTTCATTTCATTTCATTTTATTCAGTACTCAAGAATACATAAAAATATGAGAAAATAGCAAAAATTAATATACATAATTATTGCACATAATAAATGACAGCTTAAAACACTGCATACACATAACTGGAAAAGAAACTGTAAAAGGTGGGTTTATAGAGCAAAAACCATAAGTACCAAGGATAGCCCAAAAAGCTTTTCATAAAAAAGCTTAATTCCATTGGGGTCCGTAAGCAAAAATCAAAATCTGGGGCAGCAGACACAGAGGCATGTATTAAAACCATCTAAACCTGAACTAAACTTAAATTAGATCCAAAAATTAAAAACAAAAACCAATATACAGTAACGGTTTAGCAACGTCCTCAATGAAATCGTTTGTTTCTAACATATAAAGGGTTAATTATTTTTAATCTTGCTTATAATTGTTTACTTATGTGTGAACATATATCAGCAAAAAAAAAATGGCTTTGGTTCTTTGATTTTTAAAAATATTCTCAGCTGACTTCCGTTAATTAGTGCCCATGGGAGTCCATGGGACCCTCACTAATTAACTCATTAACGGCTTGGCCGATTTTATTTTATTTGGTATGAAAGGAAGCACATTTAAAAGTAAGACAATTACAAAAAAATTACACGCGTAAAGCAGCTAGCGCGAAAACAAATTTTGAGAGTCCATAGCAACCCCCGCCCATTAACCCTCGTCTACCTGAGCCATTTTTGTAACAAAACTCCCGAAGGGGGTACCACCCCCTGTGATTTTCGTTACTGAACATGCGGTTCCTGTAAATTTGGTACCAAAGGATAGCTTAGAGTTTCTTCTTGCCATTGGTACAAAAATAAGTACCAACATCCCCATTATGACGTCACCATGACGTCATATGTTGAGAAAAGTACAAAAATACTGAATACAGGGTGTAAAATTAATATTTCGCAATTTTAGCGACTCAAACGCCTTATTATAGCACTAAAATGCTCTCATTATATAAAACTAGTCATGTCCCATCAAGTTGAGTCAAAAACCACATGAAAATCTGATATTACTAACCTTTTTGGCGAAAATTTGAATTTTCCCCTATTTTACACTGTGTGTCTATGGAAATTGGTAGTTTTCTGACATGCGAACTTTATGACGTCATTGTGACGTAATGCTAGGCATGTTGGTACTCATTTTAATATCACTGGAAAGAAGAGGACCATAGCTATCTATTGGTACCAAAATCAAGTGTCCGTGATATCCCTGTGTTGTGTTAGGCATGTTGGTACTTCTCTACCGAAGGGGGGATTGTCCCCCCCCCCCATCCATCACTTTGGGATCACACTGTATCTTACCTGTATCTCGGTGGGTGTTTGTTTTGGGATGGAAAGGAGCGGAAAATGTCAATTGACAATTACATTAAATAATTTGGCACAAAAAAAGGGTTTTAGCAAGCCAAGGAAAAAAACCGAAGGGTGGGGGTGTTAACCCCCCCTTCGGTAGACGAGGGTTAAACTATCATGTGCCATTGCATATTTTCCTGAAATTTGTTTTACAGGTATAATGACGCAAGACCCAATGGCACAAATTGTTTTTCTCTTCTATACACGTATGGGTTTGTAGTCGACACGACAAACGGCTACCACGATCCTGTGCATTTTGGTGCCATGTAACACAAGCAAGGATTAGATCTTTAGTTTCACCATTGATTGTTGCAGAGTGTTTGAGGAAACGTCTGATTTTCCCGGGCCCCAAGTTACAATCATTTCATACAAATGATTGAATCAAATGATACAATCATTTGATCTCTATCTAATATATTGCCATCATGTCCGCTCCACACGGCAACGACGTTTGCGCTCTTTAATGACGCATGCTACATTTACACCCAAATGATTCTTGGCCAATCAATATACCTTTGTAACACAAACATATATATGCTAAGTAATTTAACGTTTGACTAGGGTAGAAAATAGAATACAGTTGTTTCAATAATTGCATTTCATCATCATCTCGGGAATATGTAGTATCCTTTCCTAAACAGTTAACTACTGTGGACAAATCTTGAATTGTATTGACGTCGACAACACCTTCCCAAGAGGGAATTAGTTTAATTGATTTGCAAAATGTTACTGGTTTTGGCTGAAGAGGACCAACAACAGTAAAACATTCATCGCTTTGAGGTATGTCATGACTGACAGATGTCCAGTTCAAAATTTGAAACGCATATATTGACTTTCGATTGATGGTGATTTGTTGGTATGTCGGCAATCATACCATTGAATCGTTCAAGTGCAAAGCACCAAACGTTTGAACAGGTCCATAGTCCTTCACGCAGTCTGCGAGATGACACCTTTCAATTAATACAGTCTCATTGTTTAATGCATATTAACCCTCGTCCAACCAAGGGTTTTTGTACTACGTTCACGACAGGGGGGGGGGGGGGGGGGGTGGTTACCACCCCCTGATTTTTTCGTCTTATTTGGTACCAGTGTGTAGCTACATATGTCCTTTCTTCAAATCAAGTACAAACATATCAAGTTTTAACAATATGACGTCATAGTGACGTCATAACTGAGAGCTTATTTTTTTACGCAAATTAAGAAAAATCGCCAAAATCGAGGTTTTTGACCGTTTTTTTGCCATTTATGCAAGCAAAAAATGGTATTTATTGGCAATGTGGGGCAAAGTAAGCATACACAGGTTATTACTCAAAATAATAAGAAAGAAATACAGATTGCTTACAGTAGCATCATACTTACATAAAGTGCCATTTTTTGGCATTTTACACAGTAAAGTATAGGAAAGTGGCAACCACCCCCCCCCCGTACCTTCCGACTTTGACGGGACGCCCGGACCTCCCTGAAGGTGGTACCTCCAATTTTTTTCGCTAAAATGACCGCAAGGATGAACTTACAATTACATAAAAGCCATAGATCATTTTCGTTAGCGTTTGTGCGACAGGGGATCATCCGTTAGGCCCCCCCATTGGTTGACGAGGGTTCAGACATCTAATCAGGCACAGTGAACATGGTTACCCAAGACTGCGATTGTGATCACAAAACATCATGGTTGTGATTGGTTCTATGCTGGTTGTCAGTGAAATGTGCTGTCCTTCCATACCAGAAACAACAGTGGGTATGTTTATTTCATGTGCCACTGACATCCAGCGCTACCAAGGTGGTTTGTTACCCATTGCACTCTTGCAACTATTACAGATAAAATTCCTTTAAAAGGAAAATGCACGTTCCATATCATGAAGAATCATGTTTTTTATATAATTTTTAAATTTATTATTGAATTACAGTGCTGAAATTTGAGTTTTAGTTTTGTGTAATTGATATTTACATTCTTAATTATAGTATTATAAATTATCATTGTTTGGTACTCAGAAAATGGTAGATTCTATTCTGCGAGTATACTTTGAAAATTTTGAAATTCAGAGTGTGGTTTTTAAGTAGAGAATTATGTAAAAGATAAGGTAGTAGATATTGACATTTGAGCAAGAGTTCCATATGGTCACTTTGCGGCCAAAAATTCTCTTTTTTCTTGACCAGTTTTGAAAAAAATTTTAAAAATCGCTTGAAAACCAGAAAATATGTAAAATGTTTCTTTTTACATCTATGCGAGCGGGAAGCCGAGACAATTTTTTTTATTTTCTTGCCTTAAACATGATATTATTCTACATGATATATAGGCATACAGTGGCGTAAACAGCTTTTTTTCATGGTGCAAAGGAGGGGGGGCATGTATTGTCAGGGGGAAAGGCATATTAAAATTTGTTAATATAGATCGGCCCATGTTGTTTTCACTGTAAATTGGCACGTTTGCAGAAAATCACTTACGATATTTTTGCAGGGGGAAGGGGGTAAAGATTCCACACAAGGGAGGGGGGAAGCTGCCCCTGCCACCCACCCCCAACCTCCACTCTGGGTATGCCACTGGATATATACACCCCTGGCACCAAAAAATACCCCTCCGAAAATATTCCACAAGCGTGCGTTGTGCGCACCCCTGGGCCCTATTACGGCAAGTATGGAGGTCTCATAGCAATCAACACAAATTAATTCCATAGCATTGCAAGATCGGGATCAGCTCAAATTTTGGGAATAATCTTTTCTCAAGGATATCTAGCACGTGACTTGAAATTACTTAGTAGTAGGCGTGAAGATCATTGCCTCAAATTTGCTCGTGGTTTAGCTGACAACCCAAGAACTAGTCATCTGCTTCCTCCCACTAGAGCTGAAAGTCACGGCAGGAACCTTAGGGATGGTAGACATCTTTCCAGGCCACGTATCAGAACTATGCGTTTCCAAAACAGACCCGTTCCTTATTTTATAAATCTTCTAAATAATTCATAGTGTTTGTGTGCATGACCCCACCATAATAACCACCTGTATTATTTTTGGTTTGTGTGTTTAATATTTCTATTTACCCATGTGCAATGTTATTAATTATCTCAGGGCTGGTCCCTAGTTGTTAAGTTTGTGTCAATCCAATTTGATTGACATTATTGTCAGGTATATGTGCAAATTGATTGTCATATTTGGTGCCCTTTTTGGATGGTGTGAATCTTGTTCTTTTTAATTATATTTTATTTGTATTTGTAAATGTTAACCATATTTTATATATTATATTTTACATTGTAAATGTCTCTGGTAATTTGGCCTTTGGGCCACGATATGAGTGCATAATAAAATAAAATCAAATCAAAACCGCAAACCTCGTTTGGAACTGGCCTGATATGTTAATCGCCCCTATAGGAAACCATGCTTTGAATTTCTGTCGTGCACGACAGAAATTACTAAATCGTTGCCCTTTATTATCAATGTTAATAGCAGTATAGAAAACCCAAGAATTACCTGAATATACCGAGAAAAAAAACCAGTCGACTTCGAATACTTTAATTATAAACAGTGTTCAATACTTCATAAACACTTTGCTTTACTTTAATAGTTAAATAACTATCACGTTCCAGGTCGACAGCAATACAACATACAACGTATGTAATAATCACACACACTCAACTAAGGTGTATAAACTGTTCGTAGGAACAGGATTTTCTTGCAAATTGACCAACTGCTACTAGCACAGCTATTTAATTTTCACAAAATCAAGGAAATCTATCAAAAAAAAACGTTGGCAACGTAAAAAGCCACCAAGTTTTAAAAAGAGTACGAGCCATATAAAGTTAATAAATGCAATAGCACCAAGTATACTCAAGTGCGTCTGCCCCATTGGCAAACTTGGTCCCATTTCTTCTGCAATGCAAAAGAAAATGCCCTTTCCCACTATCAACCTCCATACAGCCTAAATATAATTTATAGATTTCATGCTAGAGACGCTGATGTAATAATACCGAGTTCAAACAGTTCCTCTTCTTGTGAGGCAACCAGAGCAGCGGGAACTTTCCTTTCCTCTTTAGTACTCTTCTTCCTACAAGGGTATCTCAGGGAAAGACTGCATCCTCCATTGATCTGCAAAAAACTCCACTTTCACTTCGTTCTCACTCTCCTCTCTCTCTCCTCTTTCTCTCTCACCCTCTCTCACTTCCCATCTATCTTTTTGTCTTTTCTACTCTCGTTTACCGCCCTCCTCCTTCAGTCTGCCGAAGCCTTTTTACCCCTGAGTAAATTATGTTGGACCAATCTCCTCACCTTTCTTCTCTTCACACTTATTGTTTGACTTTAACATGCATGTGCATACGTACATAAGTGTGATGCACACATGCATGTACTTATGTGTACGTCCAATGTACGCATATTATAATGTGTATGTGTGTATATTTGTATGTGTGTTGTGTACATGTATGTATATATGTTTTTAATGTGGATAATGTCTGTATGTATGTATATATGTATTTATTAGTATGTGTGTATGTTATATGTGTATGTATTTTGTCTTTAAAAACTTCGGTCTTTTGGTACTCCCTTTATCGCGTCTTTAATTTTAGTCCCACTTTTTTTTGTCTCGTTTCTATTTCCAGCATCAAAGTTTCACTTTTATTTATTTGGACCGCTTCATAATGCTCATCATTGTATGTTGTAAGTTTAAGTAAGTTACCTTAAGTAAGGGCCTCCACCTCTTATAAGCTCCCAGGAGTTGTCCAGTGGAGGTCCTAGCATTCGATATTTCTCCTCCAATGTTCAATTAATTTATTTTCACATTGTATCTGTTCTATTTTGTACATAAATTCACATTTATTTCTTTGTAATCTTTGTATTTGCTGAATAAATTGATTTGATTTGATATCCTTCACCTTTAAGCTATCTTGAACAAATTAAAGATTTTGACACTTTCGGGCAAATCACTGATAGTGTCTTTAAAAAGTAAATGTTAGTGATCTGTTTCCGGATTTAAATGAATATTTCAAGACCATTCAGAAAACAGTATTTTGATGACGTCACATATTCTTCAAATTTCCCATGTCCATGAACCCCTATATGCTAAAAGTCATTGTTTTATGGACCCTTTTATGGATTAAAATGCATATTATCAATGACCAATCAGAAAACAGTATTTTAATGACATCATACATATTTCTAAATATTACCTTCAAATTTCTCATGTCCAAGAACCCTCTATATGCTAATATAGTCATTGTTTTATGGACCCTTTTATGGATTACAATGCATATTATCAATGACCAATCAGAAAACAGTATTTTACTTACATCATATATTTTTCTAAACATTACATCAAAATTCCCGGCAAATTTCCCATGTCTCAAAGAACCCCTATATGCTAAAATAGTCATGTTTTTATGGACCTTTAATGGATTACAATGCATATTTCAATGACCAATCAGAAAAAACTAAGGATTTGAGTGACGTCATATATATTTCTAATGCTCTATCAAATTTCTAATGTCCTCAGAGACCCGTATATGTCAAAATTACTGTTGTTTTATGGTCCTTCAAACATTAAATTAATTTTAAAAAAAAAAAAAAAAAAACAGCATATTAATGACGTTCATACGGATTTGAAAATACTTTAAATGAATGATGGCATAAAAAAAATATTCAGGACATAATGAAAAGACCCTTATGAAATCACTTCACAAGTTTGAAAATAATTTGGATTGTTACATTCGTAAAACGTAAAAAACAGGAAGAGTTCCAGAGGGGGAGGTGGAGTTCGTGGCATTTCTGGAACAGAAAACCAAGGTTGTGACATCCCTGACAGAATTACAGTGTATCTATCATTGTTTTGTGACCCAATTCAAAGCATTCAGACAGGATTCAGGCATGGTACTTTAGGCTTTGTAGTAAGATTTGATCTGGCAAGTGAAATGAAAGAGGTTAGCCCGGGATTAGCACATATACAATAGCAATGGGCTGTGAGATGATGCAGCATCTTTCAAGTTTGGTAAATGCTGGCAGTAATGTCAGCATCCTTTTCCAGAAAAGAAATTGCCACAAACTGCCACCTCCCCCTCGGAACTCTTCACTGTTTACTGTTTTTACAGAATGGTAAACATCCAAATTGTTTTCAACTTGTGGAAGTAGGTTCAAGTAAGGGTCCTTTTCATTAGTCTGATAATTTTGTTTATGCCATTATGTCGCTTTAATTGAACTCTGCTGATCAACAAACCCCCTGATGTACCTGATGACCGAATCAACCTTCTATTTTCAACTTAATATTTATTGGCCGCTTGATTCAAATTCTGCCCAATGTGCGCCGTTTATGTACAAAAATCGAACAAACCCGTTGACGCAAAGAACATACGCAAAGATGATGCATAACCTTGGCAAGGAGTGAGAGAAATCAAGACAGCTCTACTCTTCTCTCTATCCATCACCCACAAAATACACCCCCCCCTCCCTTTTTGGAGCCCAAGACTACTCCAACCCCTCCCATTCACTGGCCCTTGCGCGCCTATCCCGTCCCTCTTTTTTCCCCCACCCCTCCTCTCCACCGCGATCACCCGCCTTCCCAGCTCCCCATCCGCCACCTTCTCCTAACTAAATGGTATGCCCCCCATTGAGTTCACCATTCTCTCTATATTCTCCTTCCCAATAATACACTACTTGACTTTTTGTACCTATCCAGCCGAAACTCGCTTATGACGCTCGCGTTCAACACAAATAAGTCAATACGCAGCGCGTACATGGGTTCAGTTTAGAGGGTACATTACCTGTAACTTGGATTGTTTGGTAATCTATGGGCACTTGCGTTGAGTATAAAATTCTAAGGGAAAATCCCGAGGGGGGGGGTCTCGAGCAAGGGGGGTCGAGCAAGAGCCACTCCTTGATTTGGTGGGAAAGCCCCATATACTTATATATCTATATATATGGATTTATATTGACACTATATATATATAATATAATATATATTATATATATATACAGTCAAAGGTACTGCGTAGCACTGGATATAATATATTTTCAAGGTGGACGACAAGGGTGTGGCAGCAGTGCGGGTTTGACAAAAAGGTCCAATGTACAACGTTTCGAGTAATAATTCTTCGTCAAGTGACGTTACCAAACAAAAGAAGATACCAAAACATGGAAAACCCCAGGCTAATACAAAAACATTGGTGTTAAAAAATTGAAAAGGATGAAAATCAAAAGGTAAGGAGGATAAATACAGCATAAGCAGTCAGTGGTGTCTGCAAAGGGAAGAAGTATTAGTCCAGCAGCCAAGAGTACTTGAAAAGGTCAAATTTGAACGTTCATACCGTGGGGTTTAAGAGTGTCTAATTTGGCGATGGGGAGTTGCTCTGCACGGTTGGCGCTTGATATCGTTTGCTGCGCTGGTGGTCAGAATGCCCAGGTAACTTTGGCCGTCAGTTGATTGTATTATGATTTAAAAACTGTTTAAAATGAACATGCGACAGTTGTTGGTGAATTGTTCCTAATGGAGCGACAGTGGTCGGGAAATCGCACAGATAAGGGTATTTTAGTTTTCTTCTCCGATGTCAAGGCCCACAACGTGTACGACGATGGCACAATTAAGGTTCAACTGGTACAGGTGACGGTGGACGACACGAGTGTTTTAGTACCAGAGTGGCTGTGACGGCTTTTCGGTGTGGAAGAATAAACGGACAGGTCTTGCAATCTAGACGATCATGGATTAAGAACCCGGAGTCAGTAGTTGAGGATCTTTCGCGTGAACAAGAGAGTCCCCGATGTTTCTGGCACGGCGATAGCAGGTGAGGGGAGTGAGAGCGTAAATGTCTCTGGTGGAAGGATGTGATCCTCCTTATGGCAGCATTGTTCGGGTGGAATGTGAGGACTAAAGGAATTCTGTTGTTACTGGTGGAGGCGTGGGGAGAAACTTGGAGGGCTTCAGGTCTGCTGATGGCTTTCGCACGTTGACGCGCGGACTTCGTTATGTCAGAAGGATATTGGCGTGAGTCAAAGAACGTGGCCATTGTCTCAGCTTGTTGATCGAAATCAGAGTCTACATTGCAAATACGACGAAGGCGTTTGAACTGTGCAAAAGGAACTGAATCCCTGCAGTGAGGTGGATGGTTGGATGAATATAACAAATAGTTGTGTGAATCAGTTTCCTTATAATAAATACTGGAGTTGAGGTGATCACCACAGATGGAGATTTGAAGATCAAGGAAATTGACGGATTCAGTGGAGATTTGCCATGTGAACTTGAGTGAGGGTGAAAAGTTGCTGACGTACGTGATGAATGCTTCCATTTCTTCGCGAGTGCCACGCATGATGCCCACAATGTCATCATCTAAACCGTTTAAATAGCTGCGGAACCTTGCCAGTGTAAGAAGAAAAGATCTGATCCTCAAATCGGCCAACGAAAAGGCAGGCATAGCCGCAGCCGACCTTTGACCCCATGGCCACACCTCTGATTTGAAGATAGTGGTGGTTCTCGAAAGTGAAGTTATTGCTGGTAAGTACGAGTTCAGCCTACTGCTCCGGGTTCTTATCCATGTCATCGTCCTAGATGCAAGACTTGTCCGTTTATTCTTCACACCGAAGCTGTCACAAGCCACTCTGGTACTAAACACTTCGTGTCGTCCACCTTCACATGTACCAGTTCTAACCTCATTTATGCCATCGTCTGTACACGTTGTAGCGCCTTGTACATCGGAGAAACTAAAACACCCTTATCTGTGCGATTTTCCGACCACTGTCGCTCCATCAGGAACAATGTCACCAACAAACCTGTCGCTGTTCATTTTAACAGTTTTAATCATACAATCAATGACGCCAAAGTTACCGGCATTCTGTCCACCAGCGGCAGCAACGATATCAAGCGCCACCGTGCAGAGCAACTCCTCATCGCCAAATTAGACACTCTTAAACCCCACGGTATGAACGTCAAATTTGGCCTTTTCAAGTGCCCTTGGCTGCTGGACTAATACTTCTTTCCCTTTGCAACACCACTGACTGCTTATGCTGTATTTATCCTCCTTGACTTTGTTGTCATACTTTGCAATTTTTAACACCAATGTTTTTGTATTTAGCCTGGTGTTCAACAGTGTTTGGTATTTCTTTGTTTGGTAACGTACTTGACAAAGAGTTCTTACTCTAAACGATGTACATTTGACTATTTTGTCAAACCCAGCAGGGTCATTCCATGTCAATTCAACCAATCTATAACACCTTACCTTCTCCAATTTTGCTCATATTTGCTTTTTAGGGTTATTTTGGCTGAAAAAGCCGAAATTTCAAATATGAGCGCAATCGGACGTACGGTTTTAGCGCTACGACACGCCCATTTTTACCATTTTTTCGCTAAAACGGCCGCACCCAGCAATACGAAAACGACCATATCTTTCTAACCCCTGGGGCAAATAAGTTAAAATTGGTGTCTATGGAAAGCTAATTGCATGAGAAATCCATTTTCAGAGTCCTTATTTATGTAGGAGCAACTTGAAATGTATTGACCTTTTCACCTTTACTTTGACCTTGAATTTGACCTTGTGGGACAGGTGATGCGAAAATGTTTTCTATATAATATCAAAAAATTAGAGTTACATTTTTCTTTGTTTGCTTGCTATATTTTCTCAAAGTATGCATCCTCATGTAAATTTGACAATAATATATGACTATTATATATGTTTAGTATACAAGTGTAACTGTAAAATGTCAGATTAGTTGTGGTTATCCAGTGGTCATGGTAAGACTATTTAAAATCAGTGGGGTTATTACAGATATACTCCAGGTATGAACTTTAGACCTATAAGTAGTGGTTTAACACAGAAAGAACCAAACTGATAATACTGTAGTTGAATCAAAGGATGCTTTCATTGAAAACTTGGCAAGTGAGATAGAGAAGTTGACATGACATAGCTTCATAGCAAAATCCTAAAGCCAATACCGTACATGAAAACGCTTAAAGCTTAAGATGTGGAATGGAACTTCTTTGCCATTTCGCATGGCAAAAGTACTTGTGAAGATGTGATAGCATCTAGGCAGAACTGTTAAGTGCCTCGTTTTGAAGGCCAGTCTGCAGCGACCATATCATGATCAAATCCTGACATGTGATTCCATAATGGACTTCTGCAAAAATTGTATCTCTGGTATAAAATTCTTCAATGTTACACCAGAAGCTGTGTCTGAAACAGGCACATAGTTGCAGAGCAAGTTTGAGATGGCACAGACACGGACACAGAAGTATCATAGATATGTTCTAATCCCGGGGTTCTAATCTCTACATGTTTATTGTCTACAAACTGAGTAGCCAAAGCAGTCCACCAGATGTAGTGCCAATTGTGGAAGAGGTGGAAGAGAGTCGAAGCAGCTAAATCCTTGCCATTGGAAATAAAAAGAGCAGAACTTTATTCTAGTCTCCACATGTACGGTTTCCCATGGATCAGTATGGTGAATGAAGTATCAGAGGAATTGGAGACTACCACATCAATTTCATGCATCCTCATGGACCAACCAACCAAGTCCAGTGGCACACAAAAACAGATCAATGCTGGGTTGCTGAAGAAGATATTTAATATACAGTAGAAACCCCATCTCTTGCATCCCCATCCTCCAGAAACTACTGCATCTCTCGCAAAAATGTTGTGCTTGTACCCACCATGGATTGTTGACAGTCAATGACTTTTTATGGCAATTCATAGTTTTGTCATAAGACTGAATAACTCTATAAATCATACTTTTATCATTTAAAAGAGGAAAGAGAGGGAGAGAGGGAGAGAGAAAAAAAATTACAGACAGACAGACAAAGAAACAATTCTAGTTTGGTATCTACACATTGTATGCAAAACCATACAGTATGATACAATACGTATATTGCATACAAATCCATTATTTGCACTGAACATCTGTACTTGGAGTAGCTCTAAAAAACAAACAAAAAATATTGTAACTCTAATTTTTTGATATGTTGTAGGAAACATGAAGTG
The DNA here is from genome assembly GCA_023653785.1 of Ophioderma brevispina. Taxonomy (NCBI): domain Eukaryota; kingdom Metazoa; phylum Echinodermata; class Ophiuroidea; order Amphilepidida; family Ophiodermatidae; genus Ophioderma; species Ophioderma brevispina. The sequence goes on along the minus strand of JAMKCH010054012.1, from coordinate 96,190 downwards.
GTATGATTTTTTAACGAAATTAATGTTTGAGTCACCAGTCCCACAAGGTCAAATTCAAGGTCAAAGTAAAGGTGAAAAGGTCAATACATTTCAAGTTGCTCCTACATAAAAAATGACTCTGAAAATGGTTTTTTTCATGAAATTAGCTTTCCATAGACACCAATTTCAATTTATTTGGCCCAGGGGTTAGAGAGATATGGTCGTTTTCGTATTGCCGGGTGCGGCCGATTTTGCGAAAATCGGTAAAAATGGGCGTGTCGTAACGCGAAAACGGTACGCCCGATTCCGCTCATATTTGAAATTTCTGCTTTTTCAGGCAAAATAACCCCCAAAACCAAATATAAGCAAAATTGAAGAAGGTAAGGTGTGAATTTTCATTTTTTTTATATATATTATCCCCTTGGGCCAGTGTTGTTTTTTTCGCACGTTCGACTACGGCCGACGTGCTATAATATCGGTTTACCCCGGAAGTAATTCATGATTTTTTTCCTATAGAATTACGTGGAACAAGCAAACTACAGGGTTGTATTTCTAGAACTTAAAATTCTTGAACGTAGTGATTAGATTTAGCCGAAAAACGCTGTATACAGCCTGTCTCAAAAAATGTGAATCAAAAAGCAATTAGAAAATACTATTGTGATGGGGGTGGCGGTCATGATAATCCATGAATATATTAAGGCGAACATAAACATTAAAATAGGCAAAATCTCGTGTATATTATGTAGAATATCTACTGATAAAAGAAGTTTGTCTCAGTTTCCCGCTCGCATAGGTGTAAAAATCATTCCACCTTATTTCTTTTTTGAAATGTTTAGTTTTTTTTTTAAAACTGGCCAAGAAAAAAGATAAATTTTGGCTACAAAGTGACCATGTAGAACTCTTGCCCCAATGTCAATATATAATTACAAAATTATCTTTTACATAATTTTCTACTTAAAACCACACTCTCAATTACTCTACCATTTTCTGAGTACCAAACAATGATTAAATTTATAATCCTATAATTGAGAATGTAAATATCATCTACACAAAACCAAAACTCAAATTTCAGCACGGTAATTCAATAATAAATTTAAAAATTAAAAAAAAAACATGATTCATTCATAAATGATCGGGCATACAGACCATACTACATGCTACCAACACATACAGAAATGATTTCCAGTCTTTCTCTGAACAAGCTCAGGGGCAGACACTGACTGTGCATTTCGAGCTGTTTTGGCTATACCCAGAAACGTTCGTGAAAAGTGATTTTTTTTTTCAAAGACGTATGTAGTTAATTTTGGCGAAAACGTGTACTTAAATATTTTTGGTTATATCTCAAGAATTATCTCGATGGCCCGTTATTTCCAAACCGTGTTAAGTTCACATAGTGCACTATTGAGGAAAAACACGATTTTTATACGGACATTTTGACTTGGTTAATTTGGTTGATATTGCATATGATTTAAAGGCACTATTAGTGATCTATCAGTGATTTGCTAAATCAGAAAATCGAAAAAATCATCCAAAATCGGATTTTTGCATGTCTGCAACAAGACTAGTATTGCTATCCTAACATACATTACAAGCGCCAGGACTGAAAGCAAAACCTAATAAGAACAGATTTGGATATTTCTGTCAATACTGTCCGTACGGACACTTACTACAACACGTTATTGAATGGAGATTCATATTTTTGAATACTACTGTTTTTTTCCTTTTCTGTCAATATTTCAGTTGCAAAAATAATACATGCGAATTCTATACACTTCTCCTTCCCTTTAAAGCTAATTCAGCAAATTTCAAATATTTTCACACTCTTACGAGAGAATCACCGATAGTGTCTTTAAGGTATGGCAATGTGGAACTAAGATAAAGTGTTTGGTTGGAATTCTGAAACTTCATTATTTCTTTATTGCCTCTTTTGTTTTCAAAATTAAATGGACTTAACACATTTTGGATCAAAATCGATTGAAAGAGATTGACCCACTTTCTAAAAACACCATTTTTAACCACTATGGTTCTCTAAAAGTTTAGTATCCCACTCTAAAGAGGTTGGGCAAAAGACTTTAAAGTAAAAAAAATATTAATCCGAAATCTCATTTCCTTTTCTAATTATAACTTTTGAATTTTATTGAATAAAATGGTCATTTTTCTCAAATTTTGGGATTTCCCGAAGATTGACCATTCTTTCAATCTCTGCTTATATTTCATTAAATTCAGAATGATCACCGCCATTTTTTATTTTGCATGTGTACTGAGCCTGATTACCAAAAATCATTCAAATCCTATTCTCCTCATTTTTTGGGCCATTTTAATTCAAATTTTCCGGAAATTGCCAAAAATCTCCGAATATCTCAGTAATGGAATGAGATACGAACCTCAAAAAGAGACTAAAAGTTGCATTTTTACGAGTCCAAGAAGTCTATGTAAAAATCTCAATTTTGATATCCGATAGACTTAACACGGTTTGGAAATAAGCTCTTCATTTGGTGTTCATATTGATTAAACCATATTTATGCGAAGTTTGAAGGGAAGATAATGGCAGGAAATATATGTGACGAAAGGGACAATGACAAAAAGCTGCGTGTAGCGAATGCTGCACGTTTTGATACTGTAGGTTTAAGATTTAGTGGAGGGGCCTATGTAAAATTTGGTGAAGTTCATGTTAATTGTTGGCAACCACTATAAACGTATACTACTGGGTCTGACTATTCAGAAAATCGATGTTGCCATTTTTCAATTGACCTTTAGTGACCTTGACACAAGGTCAAAGGTCAAAATGGTCATACATCGTCCAAAGCATATCGACCTTGGTACCAAATGTGGCAAATTTCACAAGGAATATTGTATATGATATTTATTTTGTTATTTGACCTTTCGTTTCTTGTAATGTGCAAATAACCCAATTAGAGACAATAATATGCATAAAATTGCCTTTATGCAGGCCCAGTCCTGTCCAAAGCAAGTTCTTGCACAATAGTCATCAGTAAACACTCTACTCTGCTTAAATGTAGAATGAACCCTACACAATCCCCATTATTTCTTGCTACTAGCCTAATACACAGGGTAAGTAAGTACATCAAGTTGTTTTGTCAAAAGGTACAAGAAACAATGATCGATGTAGTCTATACCAAATATAACGAATTGTCGTTATTACCGTGAAATAACCACGATTCGCACTTCAGAGACAAAAGTATGTATACTATTATCTTAGTCTCAGTCACTTGTATGATGTTTTCATTATTCGATCCCATCCAGAGACCCTGGATAGTCTCGTCTAAAGTAAGATCAAGTTAGTCACCCTATACCGGGGGGGGGGGTCTCAGGTTTGGTTTGGGTAGGGACGTGCCCCCGGAAGTAGTACCCATAGCTACACCATTTTTTTGCCAAAAAAGGGACCCATAGCTTTACCAGAGATGCAATGTTGGGCCATATTTAATGCAAATTTATTTTGCCCTTTTTTCCTAAAATGTGGACCATTTTTAATTCAGATTGAGAAAATTTGACTAATTTTCCCAACAATTTTTAGAAAAATTGGGTTTCCGATTGAGAAAATATTGAAAAACGACCCCTTGTCCATATACCAAAATTTGGGCAGAAAAACGGGGTCGTTGATATACCTGAAGGCTAAAAATGAGACTGATGTCTGTGTCAAGTCCCTATGGGGTTCATTTGTGTTGAGAATCCCCCCTGCATACCCAACCCCATGCATCACAGCTGCTATTTGACGCATTTGTGTGGTAAAAACCAATTATGTTACACCGTTTGTAAAAAGGTGCAAGACAAATTGTGATTCTCTTCATTTGTATGATGCTTATCCTTTTCAACCATAGCCCCTGAATAGTCTATAGGCTACATCCAGATCACGTTAGAGTCATCCTCACCCCCCCCTATAGCTGGCTGCTATTAATGCCCATGGTTAAGTAACTGAATTGTGTTCACAGTTTCGTAAAAATGTTCCACCCAAATTGCGTGTCACTTATCCATAGATTGAGATATGTTATAAGTTCTTGTTCAAAACCAATTCGTTCACAAAGATTTAATTGTTCTAACAACACTGTTTTATCTCATTTAGCTCTTTCTTTGATGACCTGTTTGTCAATTAATATTAATCATTATTTTCCCTGGTCTTATGTATAGAAGTCCAAATCATACCCAAGCTTATGAATTTTGGTCATGAACGTGGGTACTGGCAGCTAGTATGGAGATGGGGAATATCCCGATATCAACAGCAGGTCCCCGTCTAAAAACTACCCCCCCCCCCCCACCTACACACACACAATACCACAAAAGGGGCAAAAAGGTCCACCTATTTGTTGATTTTGGGCCATAACATGGTCCAAAGTGTAGAAAAGTTTGACAAGAAAATCCCTTTTAGTGAGGAATGTTCAAAAGGGCCATTTTAGGGGGGGGGTGGGGGTGAGTGAAGTGTGCTTTTTAAAAAAGTCCCATTTTTCAAAGTCCCGCACCCCCGTAAACAAGGAGTTTTAAAAAGTACCGTAAACAAGTACAATTATTTTGATTGGTCTAAAAGGCACCCCTAACAAGTATGGTAATTTAAAATCCTACCGTTCTAGTATTGCAATATTTGACCCCTAACCAAGTAGAAATTTGTGTCTTTTGTAATAGGCTATCCTGTAGCTTATTTACAAACAATGAGCCAAATATGATAAAAACTCGAATTTCCAAATCGTACACTAAATTAGTTCAAGTCCAGTTTAATTGTTAAAAGACCCCTTTTTTTTTTCAATATTTTCAGTGGTTTTGCTACCTTTTTACGTAATGTTACGTGCACAATCTTGAAAATAGACCCTTTTTACGTGTTTTCTTTGGTCTCACATGATTATCCCCTTATCAGTGAACAGTGACCATCCCCCGGGCCCTGGATGGAAAAAGAATAATTAAAAAATCCACACATCTGGCTGAGACTGAAAAGATAACTGTAACAACTAACTTTTGTCTCTGTTCGGGCAAATGGCGTGGTTGTTTCATCAACACGGTATAACCACAATTCATTCCATGATTTGGTTTACCCTCGTCTTACAGAGGGGGGGGGGGGTGTTACCCCCCCCCCCAGTGAAATTTGCTTCGTGCGCTAAAATGCCAAAAGCTTTCGTAAAAAGCCTATGGGTAATCGTTCATCATCCTTTCTGGTCATTTTAGCGAAAAAAATTGAGTCGTAGCACCTTCACCGGGTTAAGGCATACCCTAACCCCGGTGAAGGTCGGTAGCACCTTCACGCGGGGTTAGGGTATGCCTTCAAAGTCGAATTAATTGAAAGGTATAGGGAGGTTGCCACCTACAGGTATTTTATTGTACATTTTTTAACATATTATACACAGTATGGCTCTAAAACTCTGTTTATGTAAACTAGTCAATTGCCATCATTTAGAGCTGAAAACCGCATGAAAATCCGATATTCCTACGATTTTTAGCGCAAATTGGATTTTCGCCTATTTTCTATGGAAAATGCCAATTTTGTCGGCACAATGACTTTATGGCGTCATTGTGACGCCATACTAGGTATGTTGGTACTTATTTTGGTATCAATGGAAAGAGGAGGACCATAACTATCCACTGGTATCAAAATCATAAGCATCGGGTGCTTTATAACGAATTCTCGAGGGGGTGGTACCCCCCCCTTGTTAAACCGTGTTACAAAAAAGGCTTGGTAAGACGAGGGATAGACTACATCAACCATTTTCTCTTGTACATTTTCATGAAACAACTTGGTTTCCTTAGCCATGGGCATTAATAGCAAGGTATAATGGGGTTGTGTATAGGGTTCACTATATACATTGTGCAAAAACATGAGGCCTAACTCTTGCTTAGGACAGGACTCACCCGACTGGGGTCTGAATAAGGCAAATTTATGCATATTATTGTCTCTAATTAGCTTATTTGCATATAACAAGAAAACAAAAGCTCAAGTAACAAAATAAATATCATATACAATATTCCTTATGAAATTTGCCACATTTCGATACCAAGGTCGATATACTGTGGATGATGTACGGCCATTTTGACCTTTGACCTCATGTCAGGGTCACTAAAGGTCAACGGAAAAAATGGCAACATCGTTTTTCTGAATAGTCAGACCCAGTAGAATACATTTATAATGGTTGCCAACAATTAACATGAACTTCATAAAATCACTCTCTGGAGAACATAGGCCCCTCCACTAATTCGTAAGATGCTGATCGACTCAGCATGCTCAGTAAATCATACAAGCATCTTTGTAACCAATGGACAAGCAGTTCTCTGGGATTAAAATTTCCTTAAAAGAGGACAAACATATATTATCCCCTTTAAGCTATCATGTGTCATTGCATATTTTCCTGAAATTTGTTGTACAGGTATAATGACGCAGGACCCGGTGGCACAAATTGTTTATCCTTCCACACACTAATGGGTTTGTAGTTGACACTTTGAAGGCTGTCACGATCCTGTGCATTTTGGTGCCATGTAACACAAGCAAGGATTAGATCTTTAGTTTGACCATTGATTGTTGCAGATGTTTGAGGAAACGTCTGATTTTCCCGGGCCGAAAGTTCGATACAATCATTTGATCTCTATCTAATATATTGCCATCATGTCCGCTCCACACGGCAACGACGTTTGCGCTCTTTAATGAACGCATGCTACATTTACACCCAAATGATTCTTGGCCAATCAATATACCTTTGTAACACAAACATATATATGCCAAGTAATTTAACGTTTGACTAGGGTAGATAATAGAATACATTTGTTTCAACAATTGCATTTCATCATCATCTAGGGAATATGTAGTATCCTTTCCTAAACATTTAACCATGGACAAATCTTGAATTGTATTGACGTCGACAACACCTTCCCAAGAGGGAATTAGTTTAATTGATTTGCAAAATGTTACTGGTTTCGGCTGAAGAGGACCAACAACAGTAAAAAATTCATCGCTTTGAGGTATGTCATGACTGACAGATGCCCAGTTCAAAATTGAACGCATATATTGAATTTCGATTGAATGGTGATTTGTTGGTATGTCGGCAATCATACCATTGAATCGTTCAAATGCAAAGCACCAAAACGTTTGAACAGGTCCATAGTCCTTCACGCAGTCTGCGAGATGGCCATGCAAGTGCATATTCGGGGTAACAACGTGAGGACCATACAGTTTTTGTACGTCCTTCCCAAACGCGAAAAAAAGATTATCCGCCATTGTTATTTGCTCCTGTTTTATGTAAGGCGCACAAATGGTAGTGCACGCCAAAACAAATTTTTGCCAGCAGTTAAAATGATTATCCGGTATAACATCACGAAGGACAATGGGCGAATAATATAAAACCCAATTTTTCCATTCTTCCGCTGTAAATCGAGAATGGTTGGATGCAATGTTGGACGGAATTCTTCCGACGTCTGCAGGAATCTGTATACTTTCTATGTTTCGTTTTAATTGATCAAGCGCTTTTTGCTTTAAGATGCCTAAGTCTAACCATAATGTAAGCATTTTTTTCGATGTTCCTAAAAATAAATTATGCATGGGATCAATCAGACAGAAACGGATAGCATCAAAATAAGGGAGCTCAAGAAGCTTTGAATATCGAATGCCATAATCCATTTCCAGTTTATGCTGTTCACTCGTATCTACGGCTTTTGAGATACGCTTGGCTTTCTTTCGATGTTCCGAATTGGTACGTTTTTGTTTATTCCACGTAGCTTTTATGAAGCCACTATAATTTCGCTTCGACCGGTTGTGACCAATATCAATTGATTTAAATTCTTTAAGACATCTCGAGCACCCTTTTGTTGCCGAATGACTAAGAAAACCACAAAGTTTTCTATTAGCAGGGATGTCACTACTGCAACCAATGAGAAAACCAAAATACTCTTTTGTACCTTCGTCTGGAGTTTCAAAATTCACTCCAACGAAAAGACGTTTCAAGTCTTCTACAAGAGGTTCCAAGCATGCGTTAATGGAGGATGGCTCACCACCATCAGCCTTGGATGGAATTATGCCAACTACAATGATATTTTCTTTCTTATATCTTTCTTCGCGGGGTAGGTTAAGGCAGGTTAGATAGATGGCTCCAATAGATGTAGACCTTCGTTGGTAAGGCTGGAACCAGTCTATATTTAGTAAGAACGCAAAGAAATTATCAGACGGATACTTGCCGTCATCGCCAAAAAACAACTGCCAAATTTCTCCGTCGTATACATCCGTCATGTAATTTCCTGGAGAAATTCGACTTTTCCAATCACTGCATTTGTGTAGGAAATTTGGGCGCTTTATCAGGATTTGTAATGCTTCTATTACACTATTATAACAAAACGTTTTAAGGGGTAAATCTTAACGGTGCCATTAGCCAACCATACTTCCTTAACCAACCTTGCAGCGCAGTTTTTTATTTCTCTTTTTGGTAGGGCAGACTTCAACCATGACTGGGTGCATTTCACTATCCGAGCTTGTCCATTGATTTTGGCAAATGAATACAATTTGCCACATTCTGGGCACATGACATATTTTTTAAAATTGTCTCGAGAAATTCCTAATAACTTCCGCATCCGATATAAAGAGGATGGGAAAGAATTGCAAACATTAGATAATGAATCATAAACCCTTGCCATTTCAGTTAAAATTTTTGATATGATAAGTAACAAACCTTGTAAAACCCTCTCACTTAAACCGTTTATAACTTGCCAATACAAAATTACCCTACATATCAATATAATTACACGACTTTCCTGCTGAGTAATAGACTCATCAATGCCCTCCTCAAGGTTTTCTTCTTCATCTAGATCTGCAACTTCTTCTTCTTGTTCTTCCGTTTTATGTACAAGTATGATGCCGTCATCATCATGCTCATCTTCACCATGTTCACTCCAGGTAGCAGAGATGTCACTCTCATTGTCTTCTTCCTGAATGATACAAAATTAATATGACAGAATAAAATTGCCGTAATTTCAATAACTTCTTCATTTGATTATGTGTGTGCGTGTGCGTGTATGCGTGCGTGCTCTGGAGTTTGCACTCTTTCTCTGGATGGCGTCATAGTTGCAGGGTTAGGGGCAAAATACACATAAGAATTATTTTAAACAAATATTATGAAGTACAATTGTATAGAGCTAGAAAAAAATGAGGGAGGCAACATTTAAAAAACTACTCACAATGAGCTAACAAAATCTCAATTTCCATACCCATGGCACAGTTCAATAGCTTTCAGTCACCAGTATATTGAGCAAATACAATCCCTGTATTTTAGCATGATTTATGATACCCAGAACATGCATGGTCAGTTGTTGTTAAAGACACCGTGACGTATTTGAAAAATAGTGCGCCTTCTAGATCATTTTTCAAAATTTATATTTTTGCATGGTGGTAAAGCTTGTATAGGCCTACATTATCCCTACATGAAATTATTAAGCCCATGTTAACGCGTTTATGGTAACGGTTTTATGATTATTGACTTTGGCGACATTAATTCAGCAGCCATGAAAACACACAAGAAACACACGCCATAGTTGATTCCCACGGCATGCACCTTGTTTGACCGGTCTGTGACCTTTGTGGTTTTAATATATAATCAGGGAAGGTGAGAACAGAAGGAGAGAGCTCACCTACAACTTCTAATAAAAAACCTGAGTTGCCGCCTATTCATAAAAACCGGACCAAATCGATCGATTAATACCTAAAATTGCTTTGCAACGCAAGCTCTAGGCAAGAAACAAATCACTGCCCCGCGGTATGCGTAGGCACCTGTAAGGCTTGTGCTTTTAAAATTCGCGCTCAGTAGTATAACTATCCTATTGAATAGTGCTGCAGCTGTATCTGATGTCCTTTGCACCTGGTGGCAATGCTAAGTTGTGTTTGTAAACATTGATGGAACATCATCTATTCAACAACGTTTTGCTTGGACGAACAAACACCACTGGCGAGTGCCAAATTGTGTAAAACGTTTTTCTATGGAGTGCGAACTGCGCACTATGACGAGATTGCGATTTATTCCGTATTGAAATATGTGTTTACACAATTTGGCACTCGACGACCCTCCAAATCCATGAATCACGTCCTTCCGCCTGTACATGACCCGAAAATATTGGCTCATATCGTCAGTTTTTATGTCAGAATCCTGAAAAAGTACGCGATGGTACGCTAAAATCAAGTGTTCAAAACAATCCCACACAGTTTTCTGATCAACAACATCTTTGTGTTAAGTACAGGAACTTACAGGAAATATTAAATATTTGACTTTGGGACAAAATGCCTCAAATGACCTCTCAAAGTCGTTTAAAATAGAACTTTATACTAAGTTACCAGCTGAATTCTAAAATTGAAACTTCCGTTTGTAGAAAATATTCTCTTGTGGCGACCAAAGTGATTCAGTGGAACGTGCGTCGGCAACTCACGTCTAAGGGAGAGGTATGTGTTTTTTCAAGTGGGCCAACCAAAAGCATCGTGAAAAACAACTATCGATTGTTAAGAGCTTAACTTTGTGAGCGCTCTCCTTCTATTCTCATCTTCCCTGATATAATAGACACATTTATTGATTAAAGTTACGGCAAACTTAAAAATTAGCCTACAAATTATCTGGATGTCTTTAGCCTCTTATTAATGTCCATATCTGTTTTGGTGTTATTTTTATGTGTAAAATATATCTCTATTTCTTCCAATGGCCTAGACTATCATTTGCGAGCAAATTAAAGAAATTTTATGTTTTCTTAAAATGTGCTGGTATCATTTTAACATGTACCCATCCAAGGCTACTGAACTGAGCCCTTGGTAGATTAGCATGCCTTATCTCATAGTGAATGGGAGCAATTTTAATTCAAAAGCATTTGCACCTAATTTCAAGTTGATGTGGGATGAGGGTTCTTCTTCTGGTGTTAACCGTGAGTTTTGCTAGGCATTTAAGTCTGCTCTTATAATTGGTAGTTTTGTCTTTTATGTCGTTTGTGTAATTATGCTTGTATCAAATAAAGTTTCATATATTGCTATACTCATGGAGTCCTGTTTTGTTAATTAATCTCTGGGGAAAGGAAAAAACAGAGGAAAAAGTCCTACGTCCCCTTTAGCAACGCAAGTGATTTTCCTCTGACCCAACTTGATAACAACATTGACCCAACAATTGAATTAAATTCGGACCAGAATAAATCAATCTTTGATTCAACTTTCAACATGTGTGAGAACTGGCAATCTATGTTTTCCTTCAATCCAGATAACTTGATTTGATTTCAGTGATATGATTTGAATCAAGAGTAGAAATTACCTGAAATTCTTCATGAAAATTAATGTTACTCGTGTCTCCAGAGGAACATGCTCTTTGGTTGTCAGATAGAACAGGCGTGTCGTCTGAAAATGAAAAAAAAAGGGAAATGCACAAAATTATAATAAATTATGACTTTTTCTGTGAGTTTTATTTAACATCGACATCCAAGGGGTGTCGAAAAAATTGGTAACTGAACCACGAGTGCATCGTCCTGAAGTGTGGAGCAATTGTGTCTGAGTGGGTATGCCAACTCTGAATTTGAAATGATTGGAATCTGTAGGCATTCGATGCACGATGTTAACATTACCAATACGCCAATTGCCATACCAGTCACCTTTTTCACAATTTGAAAAGCAAATAAAACTTGACATGCATGTGTCCTCGAAAAGACACGTACCCATGCCAAGCATAACTAGAATTTCGCGGTTCTCGGCTTTCGCGGTTTTGGCGGGGGTACCAAGGTTAGGGTTGTTGGGTTCCGCGCGGAACCTTATCAGACGTGACCTTTAGCATTAGTATACTTTGTCACCACCTTAGGGTCCCTGTCTGACTACCGGACCACAGGGCCCCTTTGCAACTATACCAGGGCCCCTTTACTAGCTGCCCCAAAGTCCCAAGGTCTTCATTTCGAACTACCCAAGACGCCCTCCACAACTGTCTGGGAGCCCTTCCCAGCTGCCACAGAGCGTCCTTCCCAACTAACCCAGATCCCCTTCTCATCTACCAAATGTGGCCCTTTCCCAACTAAACCCAGGTTCCTCCTTCCAACTACACCAGTGCACATTTCTACATTACCTCAACACCCTATCCCAAATACCCAACGGTTACCCTTTTTATCTTTATGGCCAATTCCCAACTACCCATCCCAACTAACCATGGTTCTTTTTTGGTATTATTGATTCCGTCATGCGTTATATGATGTTGGGCAGAAGCGCTTGCCGGAATATAAATGACAATAACTCATTTTCATACCACGAAACCTCTACCAGATTTCCTTCTCAACTAACCAGAGTTCCCTTTCCCAACTACCCCGGGGTTCTCTTTCCAACAGCGCCAGGGTTCCACATTATACAAGAGAGTTTGCCAATCACCCCCTTCCACCAACACAACCCTTCCCCACCCAATTCAGGTTCTCATTTTCACCAAATTGAAAAATGAAAAAATAAAAATTAAAAAAAAAACAACATATTTTTATTTTTTTAATTGTGTGTGTGTATATATTTTTTTGGAGCATTTCTCCACATTATTTCTATATTGAATTATATCTGTTAAATCTTATTTTATTTTGAGTCACTATTCGTCACATTTCTGTCTCTTTTTTATTTTTATAATTTAAAAACATTTTTCTTCGTATTTTTCTTTTTTAATGTATTTGTCATTTTTTTCATTTTTAATATTCGGGTTTTTATTTCTTTAAATTAATTTGTATTACTTTTTAGTTTTAATATTTTGTCATATTTTGCTCATTTTAATGCTTATTTTATTGTTTTATTCATTTTTGTTCGTATTCGATATTTTGATTATTTCTTAATTTCTTTTAAAACTTTTAATTACTTACTAACGTTGTTCATATTTATGTCCAAGTTTCATTATTTACTTTTGCTGTTTTTATTTTAATTAATATTTTAATAATACATTTTTCCTGAACAAACTCCTTGCTCTCATATTTTATCAACGTGTATTTTTGTGTATTTTTCATATGCTTCCAACGAAATTTTATAATTGTTTATTTGTTATTATTTTTTTGCTTATGTATTTTATGTTTACAAACTCGATCTTAGGGTGTTAATGTACAATTTTGTTTCACACCAACTTCCAAATGTCTTTTTTAATTACTTTAATTATAGAAACAGTCGTAACACGATAAGCACAGATGAGTTTTACGTTAGACTTTGTAAAACAAGTTTTGCATCAAGAGGGATATTGAAGAATGGGCCCACAATACTGGAATGAATTATCACCGAATATTAAGTGTTCTAAAAAGGGCAATAACTCATTTGCATACCATGAAACCACTAACTGATTTCCTTCTCAACTACTCAAAGTTCCCTTTCCCAACTACCCCGGGGTTCTCTTTCCAACAACGCCAGGGTTCCACATTATACAAGAGTGTTTGCCAATCACCCCTTCCACCAACACAACCCTTCCCCATCCAATTCAGGTTCTCATTTTCACCAAATTGAAAAATGGAAAAATAAAAATTAAAAAACCCAACATTTCTTATTTTTTTTATTTTTTTTATTTATTACTTTAATCTTGTTTTTCTCCACTTTGTTTCTATATTATTATATCTGTTAAATCTTATTTTATTTTGAGTCACTATTCGTCACATTTCTGTCTCTTTTTTATTTTTATAATTGTTTAAAAACATTTTTCTTGGTATTTTTCTTTTTTTAATGTATTTGTCATTTATTTATTTTTTTTTTTTCATTTTTAATATTCGGGGTTTTATTTCTTATTAAATTAATTTGTATTACCTTATAGTTTTAATATTTTGTCATATTTTGCTCATTTTAATGCTTATTTTATTGGTTCATTCATTTTTGTTCGTATTCGATATTTTGATTATTTCTTAATTTCTTTTTAAACTTTTAATTACTTACTAACGTTGTTTGTATTAAAAATTCCCAAGTTTCATTGTTTATTTACTATTGCTGTTTTTATTTTAATTAGTATTTTAATAATACATTTTTCCTGAACAAACTCCTTGCTTTTCATATTTTATCAAGGTGTATTTTTGTGTATATTTCATATGCTTCCAACGAAATTTTATAATTGTTTATTTTTTATTATTTTTTTGCTTATTAGTGCTGCAGCATCAGGTGAAAAGGGCCTTAGATTTCTACCAACCAGAGCCGGAATAATAACATTTGCTATCATAGCTAAAATTGATCATTGGGTTGTGTAGTTCATGAAAATACGTGATGACAAAAATAAAAGTGATGGCAATTTGCATAAACCAACATTTTCGAAAATGGCCACCATTTTAAAGGTAATAGCACTACTATGGTGACTAAGTGTCGGAATGTATGTTAGTTATGTTGTCTGGGTCAAGAGGTTCAATATACAATTGCCAGAATTGTTTGAGTCATGGAAATTTATATACACGGCTATTTTTCAAGATGGCCGACATCTCGTCAAAGAAACCGTATAATTCTTATTATATAACCTAAGAAGATGATTTTGGTGTCAAAATTAGTATTTTCTGGGTCAAGGAGTTCAATAAAACTATTCTCAAAACTGTAGGATGAATATAAAAGTGATGTTTATTTGCATTTGTCACTTTTTTACAAAATAGCCCAATATTTAAATACAAGTACCCAAGAGTGTTAACTTACTGCAAAGTGAGGCTTAATGTGGCAAAGTGATAAAATCTATTAACCCAGATGTTTGATAATTAATATCAACACAGAATTCTTAGTAACTCCTCCTTAGAACTTCCTAACTGCGCTTTATGACCCCTATGAACGAAAAAACCCAAAACATTGACTACCAATAGGTGTGCACGTGACCATAAAATTGTTCGAAATACGGGGCCATTTTACTCTTGACATATCTGAAACAAACAAATAATAGTTTCTATTAAAGTAATACCCGCCTAAAATTCCCATGGAATTCCAGATATATGTTTTGGGTGAATACATATAGAGTAGTCAAGGTGTCACAGTTTGGGTGTCACATTGGTAGTCCATGAAAAACATGACTCACGACTCATCTGACAGTTTTGAGAATATTGCTGTTGAAATCCTTGACCTAAAAAAACATCCACTTTGTCACCAAAATCGTCATCTTAGGTGCTGTATAGCATGAGGTATGAAGGATTTTGCCTTTTATATGGGCTTTTATATGTTGACCATCTTGGAAAATAGTGACGTATGAAAACTTCCATTACTTTTATATTCATCTAACAGTCTTGTAAATAGTTTTATTGAACTCCTTGACCACAATCGTCTTCATAGGCTTATATAATAAGAAATGTAAGGTTTGTGTCAATAAAATGTCAGCCATCTTGGAAAATAGCGGCACATGCAACATTTTACAGTTTTGGGAAGTTTTATTGAACTCCTTGACCCAGAAAAAAACATTTGTTTACACCAAAATTGTCTTCTTAGGTGTTTTGGCTTTAAGATGGCTTCCGTTTTGGAAAATGGCGTCGTATGCAAATTGCCACCACTTTTCATTTTGTCATCACCTATTTTCATGAAGTCAACATCCCTACGGTCAATTTTAGCTATGATGACAAATGTTATTATTTAGGCCCCGGTACCACTCTCCTAAACTGGTTAGTGCTGCAGGACTATATGTATTTTATGTTTACAAACTCGATCTTGGGGTGTTGATGTACAATTTTAAAATGTAAAATGTCTTTTTAATTACTTTAATTATAGAAACAGTCGTAACACGATAAGCACAGATGAGTTTTACGTTAGACTTTGTAAAAAACAAGTTTTGCATCAAGAGGGATATTGAAGAATGGGCCCACAATACTGGAATGAATTATCACCGAATATTAAGTGTTCTAAAAGCATGAATGCGTTTAAAAAACAACTTAAAGGCTGATGATTTCCCGGGGAGGGAGATTGTGTTTTTTGCATATACATAACGGTTGTCCATATAATAATCACTGTGTGAAATAACTAAGCTCAAATCGAAGTCCTTCATATAGAAAATCACAACTTTGTTTAAAAATTCCGGATCCGGATATTTTATTATACACAGTATCCTATGGCACTGTTATACTGCACATAAATGTGTACTGCATGAAAACGAAAATCCGGTTCATCTCTAACTTTTGAATTGAACATTTTAGGTAACTATCTTTAGTTCTAGTTCTAAGGTTTTGAGTTCTGTCTGTTTCTTATATCATGCGGTGCAGCCGCATGATATATTGCCTTCTCTCGATTTCTTTACACAGCCGATTGCAAATCGGCTGTGTTCTGTTTTACTAGCGTTCTTACTTTCTTTATGTCAGCGTTCGTAGCACAGCTGACATATTGTGCTCCTAGGCGTTCTTTCTTTAAGTTAGGCGGTATAGCCTAACTTACTTTGTTCTTACCGTTTCTTTCTTCTTTCTGACAATTTACAATTTGCTTCTTCTTCCACATACTTGATCGGATTTAAACAACAATTGGTCACAAGCATGGGTTGTTGAACGGTTCAAAAGTTATGCTTTGTTTGGGGTCAAAGGTCACGTAGGGGTCACAGTTAATTACTGTGTGTAAAATTTAAAACAAGGTCAAATAGAAAATCTGTTTAGCCCATCTCATAGGACTTGATGAGAGGTCAATAAAAGTCAATCATGACTTCATCACTTGAACCATGGTTTAGGGGTCAAAGGTCAAAATACTTCAAATTACGTTACACTTCAAATCACTACTCCTCCTACAGATTAAGCAACCTGATCGTGTAAGTCATGCATATGAATCAACTTGAGACCCTTTACAAAAGTTATGGGTCAAGAGGTCAATAAGGGTCATCTGAGGTCAGAGGGGTCAAACATATTTACTGTGTGTAAAATTTAAAATCAGGTCAAATAGAAAATCTCTTTAGCCCATCTCATAGGACTTGATGAGAGGTCAATAAAAGTCAATAATGACTTCATCACTTGAACCATGGTTTAGGGGTCAAAGGTCAAAATACTTCAAATTACGTTACACTTCAAATCACTACTCCTCCTACAGATTAAGCAACCTGATCGTGTGAGTCATGCATATGAATCAGCTTGAGACCCTTTACAAAAGTTAGGGGTCAAGAGGTCAATATGGGGTCATCTGAGGTCACAGGGGTCAAACATATTTACTTTGTGTAAAATTTCAAATTAGGTCAAATAGAAAATCTGTTTAGCCCATCTCATAGGACTTGATGAGAGGTCAATAAAAGTCAAGTATGACTCTATCGACTTGACCCATGGTTTAGGGGTCAAAGGTCAAAATACTTCAAATTATGTTACATTTCAGATCACCACTCTTACAGATGCAACATGATTGTGTGACTTATGCATTAATTGACTTGAGGAATTTACAAAAGAAATGGGGAGAGAGGTCAATCTGGGGTCATCTGCGATTCTTCCCCGCCTAACTTATACGTGCTCTTGCAAAGAGCACCAAGTCTAGTTACCTAGCCGTGTGCGTAGCACGGCTAGGTCTTGTATTTGAGTGGTTTCTTTACACAGCCGATTGCAAATCGGCTGTGTTCTGTTTTACTAGCGTTGTTCTTCTTCTTCTTCTTCTTCTTTACAAGACGGCCGTCAGCCGTCTTGTTCTGTTTTTGATGCGTTCTTTCTTCTTCTGGCAACATTTGCGTCTAGCTCAGTCATGGTTTGACGTATTCTGACCAGACTTATACCAAATGACCGCTGCGTTGTCCGATTCATGTCTTATGACTCTGACCTCTGTATGACCTTTGACCTGACCACAGGCATCAAATATGTAATTTAATTGCCAAAAATATCTTCTTCTACAGGATTATGCCGATATAATGTAAACTTTTTCAGACTAACCACTGACCCATGCTTCATATATGGTGTTCAGGGATATGGGGTCAATGGTCATTAAGGGGGTCATTTCCGGTCTGAAAGCCAAAATGTGTCATTTAATTGGCAAAAATATCTTCTTCTAGAGCATTATGCCGATATCAACTAAACTTGTTCAGAGGAACCACTGACTCATCGTCGTTGGGCAGGAAAAACCTCATATGTGCATTTGACCTCTAAGAGCAAAACCTCACATGTGCATTTTCGATAACACTGACAAAACGACATGTTTGGCGATATTGACGTTTTGCAAAGTATCGCAAAATACTTAAAATAGATCTTACGTACTTCTTCAAACATCATCCCATCATTTCCACCAACTTGATTTGACCAAACACTGGCTGGACAATAGGTTGGTTTGTCCACGTTACCGAAGTTGCACATATGCATATCATTAACATTCAAAATGGCGGCCATATCTAATTAATATGCAAAAATGCTATATCTCAAAAACGATAAGACTTGGATAGGTGATGTTTGTGCAAAAGTTGCGGATAGAGTTGAGACGAATCATATGACAGAATATTGGCTCCAAGGGTCATCTGTAAGATAGGCAAATGAGCTAATTAATATGCAAAAACACTATAACACATCAACCAAATTAGGTATATGTCCTATTTGGGTCGCAAGACCAAATTGGAATAAAGCTCTCTTTGCCGTGGCTCACACATGGGGTCACAAGGAAAATCCAATGGAGGTAAATAAGAGTGTCACCAAATCTGGCAAAAGCAGCTAATAATATGACGAAAAATCTTGTTTATCACTCGTGAAGGCAAAATCAGATGAATCTTATGAAAGAGAAGAGTCCACAGTGACCACCGACTACTGTGACCCATCGTTTAAAGAGGATCAAGCGGTTCAAATATTGCCAAGATATCAGAAATTGAAACCACGTAGTTGCAAACATACCAGGAAATATCACTTGTGTGATTAATAGACAAGATGAATAAGTCTACATGTACCTTGTGTATAAGTGACCAACAAGTGTTTAAGGGTAAACAATTAACCAAATGGCGCGACAAATTCGCTTCCACGACTCACGGTCCGCAAATGACATTTCCCACTTTGGACACATAAGGTTGCTCTGAATATGGCAGTTTGTGCCATTTTTTGTCTGTGGTCAGACTCACATAGGTAAGTACCAAGATTTTAGAATTAGTGATGCACCATGTGATCATTACAGAACCCATTAGTCCCTTACATGACATCAACCGCTGTCTGGCCAGAGTACAACAAGTGCTACATTTGATCCCCACGGCTAGGTATATTCGTGCTCATTCGAGCACATTTTTGCCTCTAGTTTCTATATATCATGAAACGGTGGCAGCCAGCATATCTCCATAATACTCAGTGTATCGTGCGCGTTGTCGATTCTTATCCAAAGAACGGCCGACGGGGCCGCAGCACGTCTTGTTCTGATTTTTTTGATGGGTTCTTCTTTCTTTCTTTATTTCTTTCTTCTTTCTTCTGTGCACCACTTCAACTGCGTCTAGTTCCGTCATCATTTGACGTATTTTTACCTAAAGACTTAACCTCAATGTATGGACCCGACTGCCCAGTGCCAACCCCTTTATGATCATATCACACTATGATGAACCCCTATTTCTGAAACATTTGACCTGCACAAGGACTTCAAATCGTGTATTTAATTGTCAAGATTATCTTCTTCTACAGGTATTACGACCGATCATAAACCAAACTGTGTTAAGAATGACCACTGCACCCTTGTTTCATACTAGGGTGTCAGATAAAGGAGTCAAAGGTCATTAATGGGGTCATTTTTTCTCCGGAATTTGACACGCCAAAAATTGTGAAAATTTCAAAAAACTCCGCTGTCCTAGCAAATTAACTCACAGAGTGACAAAGTCATATAAGCAGCATGTATATGTTGTAGAGCAGAAGGAACTACTTGGATTGTCCCCATTTAAGGATTCAAAAGGTCAATTAAGAGGGGATCAACTTCCGGTCAAAAAACAAAACCAAAAATATTCCAAATATATCAGAACTTAACTTTGATCAATACCACATCAAACTAGTACACAGTGACTTAGACTTCAGATATGCAGTCGTGTTACCCCGGGGTAATCAAGGTATATTTTATTTTGGAGGTCAAAGGATCTTTAAAGGTTCCAATTTTACCGGTTAATTAAAGGTAATAAATACAAGATTTTAAATAATCTCCATAACAGCATAGAGAATTTTTAACACAGTCACGTGTGCGTAGCACGGCTTGTTATTGTATTTGGTCTGTTTCTTTTCTTCTTCTTCTGGCAAACTAACAACGTCACTCGCTGAAACTTAAAATGCTTCTAGTAGTGCTAAACGCTGGGATCAATTTTAAGAAGCAACTCAATCCTAGGACCACTGACCCAGACCTCAAATATATAGGTGATACAAAACAGATTTTGGGGTTCAAAGTGAAACAAATATTTGAAGATAAATATTAATTTTTTTTGCAAAATCTAGAAAAATCCTCTTCTTCCCGCCATTCAAGACTTAAACACCAAATTGTTCCTGAGGACCCCTGAATCATGCTTACATATCCGGGTGTGACCAGATAGTGTTTCAGGTACCGACGCGGGCAAGATGGGGGCGCATTTTTTGGTGCAAAAATCAGGGTACGGGGGGATTCGGTTTTCGCTCGCTTTCGCGTCTCCTCGACTCGCCTGTCGTACGCCCGTATGAATGACACCAACCTTGTGTCCTGCACGAGCCAGAATTTCTTTAGCTGGTAAAGCCTTACTTCATTTCGAAAAAGTTAAATCTACTTCACCAAAGAAAAAAGGGGAAGATAAGAAATAAGAAGAGAAAAACGAAGAGAAAGGAAGGCTGAAAAGGAAGAGGGGAAATGGGACGAGGGGAGAGGCAGTGACGGTGGGGGGATAAAGGGGAAGGTAAGAAGAGGTAGCAGTTGGGTGGTGGGTAGGGGTTGAAAATGGGACAGGGGGAGGAGGGAGAGATCAGGGGGTGGCGGGGAGGGGGAGGGTTAAAGTGAGTGGGACGACGAGGAAGATAGAAGGAGGAAACTCGTGGGGGGGGTACCCGGGTGTGGATGTAAATGGGTGTTCATTTCGAATAAAAGTTTAAATCTACCTTACATGAGATTTACATTGATTAGGAGCTATTAGGAATTGGTTCTAAACGTACGGGTATGTAGAGTCCCAACTCTGCTCACCTATAATATATCCTGTCATTTAGTGTAGGTGATATATTATTTTAATTGCAGCGCTCCCTTTCATTCCTTTCCCGGTACAGTCTACCCTTGGGTTGTTTGAACCCGCATTTAAAGGTAATTTTGTCCTGGCGAGTCGGCCAAATCACTTCAAAAAAAACACAATTAACAATTTTTTACTCGTTGATGCTGCAAAAAATCGTACTCTTCAGTGCGGTTACATTTCCCTGGGGAAGGTTTTCAATTTGAATGGTTATGTTGGCGGTTCCTATTGTTTTTCTCATTATCAAGAAATGCGAAATAAAACAAAAAGACTATTAAAGTTGATTTTGTAGCGTAGCCGGTTTAATTAGATTACCACTCTTTATTAATTTGTAAAAAAATAAAAAGAGAAAATGAAAAGACAAATACGACAGAGGTTCTCTGATTGGTAGATTGGTGCTTACTGTCTGGTGCATTTATAATTCCATACAAGTTTAATGGAGGTCATATCAAGGGTCAAAGGTCAAACCTCAAAATGCTCCGATTGAGCTGAATTTTGCTGAAATGATCCTATGATCCTAAACATGTTGAAATATTTTTTTCGAGATCAAAGGTTCAGTAAGAGGTCAAAGGCCTTTTTGGTTTCAAAATCAAACTCCTCCGATTTGAGCTGAAATTAACTGAAATGATCCTTATGACTCCGAAAGAAATGTGAAATATTTTTCGAGATCAAAGGTCATTAGGAGGTCGAAGGGCAAATTTTCCAAATCTCCTCCGATTGAGCTGAAATTTAACTTAAAAATGATCTTTCATGATATTCTAACTATTTGAAATATTTTGGAGATCAAAGGCATTAAGATGTCAAAGATCAAATTTTCAAAATGCTCCCATTGAGTCTAATTTAACTGAAAATATCCTTATGACATCCTCAACAGTTTAAATATTTTGAGATCAAATGGTCTTCAGAGGTCAAACGGTCATTTTTTTCGATCATCCGATTGAGCTGATATTTAACTGACATGGATCCTTATGACATCCCTAACAATGTTGTGAAAAAAATATTTTGGAGACACACTGGTCAATTAAGAGTCCAAGGTCATATTTTCAAAATGACTAATGGACAGAAATTTAATAAAATGATCCGTCTGACACCAAATATGTTTAAATATTTTTTCGAGATGAAGGTCGTTTAGATTCAAGGGTCCCTACCTCGACTGTGCTCAGATCTTTCTTCAGATCTAATATGGTTGGGTTTCGAGCTAGGTTAAAGTTTCGAAGCTTGGGCTAGGTTTTCGAAACTGGGGTTAGTTTTAGGGCTTGGGTTGGAAGCTATCCGCGGCTGGTTTCGTGGGGTTTTGACCAAAGCTATATCTAGTTCTTCTTCTTATTTCATGCGGAGTAGCCGCATGTATATTGTCGTTCCCACCTCCCCAGGTTTCCCTCTTCCTCCCTCTTCTTGTCTCTTCTTTGTTTGTACCTTGCGTTAAAATGCTTCTAGTTGCCGAGTGCGAACGGTTTGTCCGATTGAGATCGAAAATTGGGTCGAAAACCACTTATACCAGGTCCCCTATTGCATGTACACAGATTTGGGTTCAAGGTCATGTAAGAGAAATATTAATTTTTTTTTTGTCCAAAATCTAGAACCCTTACTTCCTCCTGCAATTCAGAGCTAGAACCCAATTGCGTCACAGTAACCCATCTATCCCCACATGGCTTGTACAAGATAGTAGGAGTCACGGTCATCTGAGCAGAGGTGGGGGGCAATTTGTACAAAATAGGGTAGGGGGGTTCGTATTCGTGCTGAAATGGTTTACCCTACCAATTTCCTGTAAGCCTTGGGGGCTGTAGAGCTGGATTTCTCTTGTCCAACAGTAGCTCGCATTAACTTCGAAGAACAAGATAAATCAACTTATTGTCAAGAGCCCAATTTATATATAGATCTGTTTGCGCGCCTTCTCTTAGAGCCGTGAGGGATTGGTTTATGGATGTTGCCGTGACATGGGAACCTTACTTTTATCATAGATGTTACTCGTGGTTTCTTTTTAGGGGGTTGTTAACGTATTATTCGGATCGTTCCTTGTACTCCTCAGCTGTTTGAGGAGTCCTCTTTTAATTGCTTACAATCAAGGATTATAACTATCTGGCAAACGAACCATTACCCCAATTCCCAAGAGATGTGTGTACCACAGCATGAACATAGTATTGCTGTCTCAAATGCATTCATGCACCCTCAGTTTTTCGTCATATATCGCGAATGGGTACCCATTTCGGTTATGATACTCTCGGTCCAACAAACAGTCATTACACGTCGACTGTCGTCGTCGTCCGTCTTCTTCTTCTTGTTCTTCTCTTCCTGTCAAAACGTCAAAAACGCTACTTCTCCTACAGATATCACTCATTGTGATCATGTGACCCATGTTGTGGTGTAGTTTTGACACCAACCCCCTACAAAAATTACTTCAATGAAATTTTTGGAATCAACGGGTCTTTGGTCACAAGGTCATAACCGATTTCACACTAAAATGCTACCTCTTTTACAGATTACATAGTATGAACACGTGACTCATGTGTGTGGTGTACTTTGACACCCTCTCCAAAGTTACTTATGAAATGAACGATTTAAATGTCATTTTACGGGGCATTTCCAGGCCCGATTTAAAATATCTTAAAAAAACTCATATATCTCATTGATGCTACTTGCACAGATGGTATGTTATAAATTCCTACAATTAAATGGAGGTCATTCAGCGGTCAAAGGTCAAATTTTTTAAAATGGTCCCATTGATCTGAAATTTTTTCCTGAATGTCCTTTATGCCATTCTAAAATGGTGTAAAATATTGTGAGTCACAGGGCAAAGTCAAAGTCAATATTTAAACTGCTTAACTGCTCTCGATTAGCTGAAGATTTTACCATTCTAACATGTTGATATACTTTATTTTCGAGGTCAAGGTCATTAAGGGGTTCAAAGTGTCAATTTTCAAATGCTCCGATTGCACTGAAATTTGCACTAAATTATCATTATGACATTCCTAAACAATGTTGAAACTATTTCCCGGGGTGGGAAGGTCAAAGGTCATAACATGTCCAAAGGTCAATTTTCTAAATGCTCTGAATCGAGCTGAATTTTAACTGAAATGAGCCTTATGACATACTAAATATGGCTGAATATTTTCCGGATCACGGTCAATTCAGAGTTCCAAGGTCACATTTTCAAACTTCCCGATTGAGCTGCATTGACTGAAATGATCCTTATGACATTCTAAATATGTCCTAAATATTTTTTCGAGATCAAAGGTCGTTTTAAGGTCAAAGAACACTACCTCAACTGTGTTCAGATCTGTTTCCCGATCTAGTTCAGAATTGGTGAGTATAATATTACAATTGGGAACCAGTATTTTAACAAATCCTGTTATATGGCGAGTAAAAACGAATTGGGTACATTAATTTTCACATGCAATATTTTCAAAACAACATGAAAATACTTTCCGCATTATATACACGTCCTTTTCAAAGGACAATTCTCTGTCTAGTTCTTCTTCTGGCAACACGTCCGCTTAAAAAAGCTTAAAATGCTTCTAGTGCTAAACCCTTGGGCCAATTTAAGCCAAATTCATCCAGAGGAACCAGTGACCCATGCCCTACAATGGGGTTTACACAGATTTGGGTTAAGTGAATTTGAGAGAATATTAATTTTTTTTGTGCAAAATCGGTAGAAAATCCCTCTCTCTCCCGCATTCAAGAGTATAAACACCAAATTGTTCCTAAGGAACCCCTAAATCATGCTTCATATTGGGTGGTACACAGATAGTGTTTCAAGTTCAAGGGTCACCTTGGCAGAGATAGGGGGCATTTTGGCAAAACTCGGGCCGGGGGTTCGGATCGGTTTTTCGCTTCGCCCTCGCTCGCCTGTATTCCGCCAGTATGAATGCAGCCAACCTTGTCTGCAAGAGCCAGAATTTCTTTAGCTGGTAAGTCCTTACATTCATTTCGAAGAAAGGTTAAATCACTTACATGAGGATTAACACTCGATATAGGAGATATTAAGAATTGGTTTCTAAACGAAGGTTATGTAGAGTCACAACTTCCGCTTCAACTATAATATAGTCATTTACTTTCTGTAGGGGGATTTAATATTTATAATAAAAATTGCAAGCCGCGCTCCCTTTCCATTCCTTCCGTTCCCAGTCCACCCTTGAGTTGTTTGAAACCGCATTTTAAGTAGTTATGGTCTGGCGAGTCCGGCAAAATCACGTCACAAAACAAAATAAAATCTTTTTAACGTAACTCGATGATGAATGCCAAAAAAATCGTACTTCAGCGCGGTTACATTTCCCGGGAAGGGTTTCCATTTAGATGGCTTATGTATGGCGGTCTATTTTTTTTCTCCTTAGCTCAAGAAAATGGCGAATAAAACAAAAAAAGAATATAAAGTGATTTCTTTTTAGCGTAGCATCGTTATAATAGATTACCACTCTTTATTAATTGTAAAAAACATAAAATGATAAAATGAACCCTGGACAAATACGGACCATATGGTCTTCTTCTGATTTGTAGATCGTTGCTACTTGTGACTGGTGCATGTTTAAATCATACAATGGAGGGCATCATTCAGGGTCAAAGGTCAAACTTTCAAAATGCTCCGATTGAGCGAAATTTTGCTGAATGATCCTTATGACAATTCTAACGATGTGAATATGTTCTAGGATCAAAGGTCATTAAGAAGGTCAAAGTCTTTTTTTTTTTTCAAATCCTCCGATTGAGCTGAAAATTAAACTGAAATGAACCTTATGACTCCTAACATGTTGAAATCTTTTCGAGAATCAAAGGTCATTAAGATGTCAAAGGTCAACTTTTCCCAAAATGCTCCGATTGAGCTGAAATTTAACTGAAATGATCTTATGATTCCTAACAATTTGAATATTTTTGGAGATCAAAGGTCATTAAGAGGGCAAAAGATCAAATTTTCAAAATGCTCCAATTGACCTAAAATTTACTGAAATGATCCTTATGACATCCGTCAACATGTTTAAATTTTTTGAGATCAAAGGTCCATTAAGAGGTCAAAGTCATTTTGTTTGAAATATCCGATTGAGCTGATATTTAAACTGAATGATTCCTTCTGACATCCTAATCATTTTTTGAAAATATTTTTGATAACAACGGCATAAGAGGTCAAAGTCCAATTTTCAAATGCACTAATGGACAGAATTTTAATATGATCCTTATGAGAATCCAAATATGTTGTAATATTTTCGAGATCGAAGGTCGTTTTTAGGGTCAAGGTCATAACCTCGAACTTGTGCTCCGATCTGTCCTCCCAGATCTAGATAATGGGTTGGGGTTTCGAAAGCTCGGCTCAATTCGGAAAGCTGGGGCTAGGTTTCGAAGCTGGGTTAGTTTTTAAAGGCTTGGTTTGAAGCTATCGCGGCTGGTGTTTCGTGGTCTTTGACCCCAGCTATATCTGTTGGTCTGTTTTTTTCTTCTTCTCTTTCTTCTTCTTCTTCTTCTTCTTCTGGCAACATGCGTCGTCAAAGCTTAAAAATTCTTCTAGTGCTAAACGCTTGGGCCAATTTCAGCCAAATTCCATCCAGAGGGCACCAGTACCCAGCCCTCAAATGGGGTGGGTACACAGATTGGGTTCAAGTGAATTTGAAGCGAAGATATTAATTTTTTTGGTGCAAATCCCTAGGAAAATCCTTCTTTCTTCTCGTCTTCTCCGCAATTACAAGAGCTATAAGCACAAAAAGGGGTCATAAGGACCCCCTGAATCATGCTTCATATTGGGTGTACACAATAGTGGTTTTTCAAGGTCACCTGGGGAGAGATAGGGGGCATTTTTCGCAAAATCGGCCGGGGGGTTTCGGTTTTCGTTCGCCTCGCTCGCCTGTATTACCGCCCCCGTATGAATGCACCTAACCTTGGTCTGCAAATCCAGAATTTCTTTAGCTGGTGAAGCCTTACATTCATTTCGCAGAAAAGGTTAAATCTCTTTTTTGTTACATGGGGATTAACAATCGATATAGGAGATATTAGGAATGTTTCATAAACGTCACCCGATGTAGAGTCACAACTCCGCTTCACCTATAATATAGTCCTGTACTTTAGTGTAGGGTGATTGATATTTTTAAATGCACGCTCCCTTTACATTCCTTCCGGTCAAGTCACCCTGGTTGTTTGAAACCGCATTAAAGTATTTTGTCTGGCGAGTCCGGCAAATCTCGTCAAAAAAAAACAAAATACCTCTTTTTACTCGATTGAGAATTCCAAAAAAATCGAACTTCAGTGCGGTTACATTTCCCGGAAGGTTTCAATTTATATGGCTTCATGTATGGCGGTCTATGTTTTCTCATAGGTTCTTCTGATTGGTTAGATTGGTTGTCTACTTGTACTGGTGCATGTGATAACTTCCATACAAGTTAATGGAGGGCAGTCCAGGGTCAAAGGTCAACTTTCAAAATGCTCCGATTGAGCTGAAATTTTGGCTTAAATGATCCTATGACTTCCTAAACATGTTGAAATCTTTTCGAGATCAAAGGTCATTAAGAGGGTAAAGGTCATTTTTTTCAAAATCCTCCGATTGAGCTGAATTAAAACTGAAATGAACTCCTTATGACATACTAAACATGTTGAAATATTTCGATGAATCAAGGTCCTTTAGGAAGTCGGGGGTCCAAATTTTCCAAAATATGCTCCAATTGAGCTGAAATTTAACTGAAATGATCCGTTATGACATACCTCAACTGTTTGAAATATTTTTTGAGATCAAGGTCCATTAAGAGGTCAAAGGTCATTTTTTTTTTTTTTCAAAATCATGCCGATATTGAGCTAGATTTAACTGAAATGAAATCCTTATGACAACCTAATCATGTTGAAATATTTTGAGAACAAACGTCATTAGAGTCAAAGGTCAAATTTTCATCAAATGCCTACTATGGCCAGAAATTTAATATGATCCTTATGACAATCCAAATATGTTAAATACTTTTTTTCGAGATCGAAGGTCGTTTAGGTTCAAAGGTCACTACCACTCGACTGTGCTCAGATCTGTCAGATCTAGATATGGTTAAGTTTCGAAGCTGGGGGCTAGTTTTCGAGCTGGGGTTAGTTTTAGGCTTGGGATTGAAGCTATCTATCCGCGGCGGGTTTCGTGGTCTTTACAACAGCTATATCTAGTTTTTATTTGTATATACGAACATGCCATTTTGTTGTGTACCTCGGTTTTTTTAATGAACCGGGATCAAAAGGTCATTAGAAAGAAGGGGGTCAAACGGAAAGGGACAAATGTCACATTATTGCCAAAAAACTGTGTGTCGGAAATAAAGACGCAAATTTGGATTATCTCAGCCTATAGAGAACATCCATAAAGCCCGTTATATTACACAACAACATGATGTAACATTAATATAGTCATGATAGTCCTCCGCCCCAAAGTCAAAATCTCCAAAAAAGCTCCGATTGGAGCCTGAAATTGTCAGGATAACCTTTGTGGCATCATAATACAGAACAAGTACAGTGACCCCATCCGTGACCAAGTGGGTCACTTATAGGGGGAAAGGAGGGAGGTCAATTCCCTGACTGCTTTGTTTGGATGATAGTTGAAACTCAATAATATTGAATCTTGAAAAGTTGTTACACACTTAAACATAACATTTAATGACATTTGGTGAAGTAACAGGTCGGGTCAAGTCACCCTCAAGGTGTCATTCAAGGGGGATCACATCCATTCCCCAATAAACGCCGTCTTGTAAATTAGATCTGTTCACATGTCTATTCCTTTCTTTCTTCTCTTTCTTTCTTTTTCTTCGTCCCAATGATGACTTCTTTGCTAGCCTCTTCATAGCCAAACGATATAGGCGTGCGTGCGCCAATTTTAGAAGAAGCCAAATTTGGCTCAAAAAAAAGCATGGTTTGGCCTTAGCTGCATATTGGGTGTGCGCAGTTTGGGCCAAGTGTTCGCCTATTGGTCATATTGTCCAATTTTGGCCAAAATCTATGAAAGCCTCCTTCTTTTATTACAAATAAGTGCATGCTGCTCTTTGTCCTTCTTTCTGCTATAATATCGCCTATAGAGCCGTGCCTATGGGGTGTACACAGAATTAGCATCAGTGGTGTGGTCAGCAAGTGGCCATTTTGACCATTTAGCCATTTTGGCAAAATCCTAGAAAGCCTTCTTCTTCCACACATAGCGCGTGTCGTGATTTGATCTTTATGCACAGATATCGCTATTGCTAGTGCCTATGGGGTGTACCATATTAGCATCAGTGGTCGCAAAATGGCCATGTTGCCATTTTTATAATTTCTTTCTTCCTTTATATATTTCCTTTATTTGTTTCGGCGATTTATTTTCGTTCGGCGTATCGATTTCGCTCCCAATGCCTAACTCTAAACAACTTCTCTTCTTCTTTAGC
The DNA here is from genome assembly GCA_023653785.1 of Ophioderma brevispina. NCBI lineage: Eukaryota > Metazoa > Echinodermata > Ophiuroidea > Amphilepidida > Ophiodermatidae > Ophioderma > Ophioderma brevispina. The sequence goes on along the minus strand of JAMKCH010054012.1, from coordinate 66,864 downwards.
CTCTTATAGCCAAACGCCTTGCGCCAAATTTTAGCCAAATTGTCTCAAAAGCACGGCTGGCCCAAAAGCATATTAAGTGTGCGCAGTTTGGCTATTTGTCCCTATTGGCCTTCTTTCCAATTTGGCCAAATCTATGAAAGCCTTCCTCTTTACAAATAGTGCATGCTGATTATGCATGTATCGCCTATTGCTAGTGCCTATGAGGTGTATCGGATTAGCATCTTGGTTCAGCAATGGCCATTTTGGCCTGTTTACCAGCATGATATTTGTGCTTCGTGAAGCACATGAGCCTCTAGTTCTTCTTTCTTTTCTTTCTCTCACATGCTTCACCCAATTGCAACTAGATTCGGTCAAGAACCCCTGAGACCCAACCCTCATATAGGTGTTTACAGTTTGACCATAGGGGTCACGTAGGGTCAATAGCGTCCTTGTCGCGCTAACCCCTTTTTCTTTCCTTTCTCTCCCACAGCTCGCATGTTGCCATCGATGTCATTTGATCACAGTATTTACCAGGTGCCTGGCCATATGGGGGTGTTTACAGTTTTGATCCAAAGTCATTAGGGTCAAAAAGGGCCCAGTCTTCTCTAAACCCCTCTTAAGATATTTTCAACCAAATGCAACTGGTATTACACAGTGGGCTTGATCTTAACCAAACTTCGTCATAATAACCCTTGACCCAATTTTCATACAGGTGTTCACATATTGGGGTCAAAGGTCACGCGGGGGTCCTTACAGGTCCGTCGCTCTTACCCTCCTGTTTGTTGTTTCTGCCACCAATCAATTCCTACTAATCACTAGACTTGGTCATAAGAACCACTGATACAAGGCCCTATGGAGTATACACAGATTGGGGTCAAGGTCACACGAGGTCAATACAGCAAGTCGCTCTACCCTCCTTTTTGCTATTTCTGTCTGCCACAAATCAATTGCTAGAATTACTAGACCTTGGGCAGGAAAAACCGCTGACCCAAGCCCCATATGGATTGTGTTTCACAGATGTGGGGTCAAAGGTCACGCAGGGGTTCATTCCATGTCATGTCGCTCTTATCCTCCTTTTTGTTGTTTCTGCCACAATCAAATTGCTATAAATAGGCCCCAACGGCATCAAAAGTCTTGGTCAGAAGAACCGCTGACCCAGCCCCATATGGGTGTTTACAGATGTGGGTCAAAGGTCCCGCAGGGTCATTACAGGTCATGTTTCTCTTCACCCTCCTTTTTGCTGTTGTTTAATGCCACAAATCACTGCTTTATGTCACCAGGTCTTCACAGAACAAAATAAAACCGCTGACGCAAGCCCCATATGGGTGTTTACCAGAGTGGGTCATAGGTCATCGCAGGGGTCATTACAGGTCATGTCGCGCCTAACCCTCCTTTTTGTTCTGTTTCTCTTCTTCTGCCACAAACTTTGTGTCAGAAGAACCGCTGACTCAAGCCCTCATATGGGTGCTACCGATTTGGGGTCAAAGGTCAGACGGGGTCATTACGTCATGTTGCGCTACCCCTCCTTTTTGTTGTTTCTGCACAAATCAATTGCTATAATCACTAACTGGTCAGAAGAACCGTTGACCCAAGACCCATATGGGGCGTTCACGGGTTTGGGGTCAAAGGTCACACAGGGGTCATTCAGGTCAGTTGCATAGATCTCGCAATTTTACGTTTTCTCCACCAATCATGCTAGATCACTAGACTACTTGGGACAGAAGAACCACCTGAACCACGGCCCTCATGTTGGTTATTCACAGATTTGAGCCAAGGTCACGTGGGTCGATTAAAGGGGCATTCTTTGAAAATATTGAAAGACCTCACACCAGAAATCAATTGCTGTAATCACCGGACTTGGTCAGAAGAATTGCTGACCCAACCCTTTTAATGTGTACATAGATTGGGGTCAAAGGTTACATGGACAGTGCAAGTAGTCACCGCATGATATACTCGTGCTTTCTAAAGCACAATCGATGCCTAGTATTTTTTCTCACTTCTTTTGTATTGTACTCATTACAACTGTCGATGATATGGAAATAAAGAAGAAGTTTATCAATTTATCTTTATTTTTTATTTCTTATTTGTTATTTGTCTTTTCTTTTTTATTTGTCTTTTAGCGTTTTCTTTTTTTCACTCATTGTTCAATTGTATAATTCTTTTGAATTTTTTATTTTGTATTTTATTTATATTTAAATTAAATTTATTTTCTTTGTTTCCATTGTAATTTTGTTTTATTATTATTTTGGCCTACCTATTCCCAACTTCGTGATTCATTTTAAGCTGTGTAGGTTTTCAAAAAAGAAAAAAAGAGGAAAAAAGAAGGAAAAAAGGAGAAAAAAGCAAAATAACGGCACATCTGTCCTGCTAACAAACAGCTGAAACAAGAACACAATTAAATAACAACAATAAACCAATTAAATATGGAATCAAACTACTCTTAAATGATTTCGAACCCTGGACCAACCGGGGGAAAAAACATGCGCCGACACCTGAGACCGCGACGCCACTAAAGAACTGGCATCATAAATATGTGATCTACTAATTTGGTCACAAGCGGATGAAAGACAGATGGAGTAATTGACACAACTACTAATAGCCAGAGAAGGTAATATTTACCGATAATAAAAGTAAGCCAAATTACTCATACACTACATCATGAACTGTTTTTTCCTGTAGCCTATAAAAAACATTACAAATCTCTAATTGACGATTTCACCATAAAATAAAAAGACACAGAGAACCCACATTTTTTGTGACATTTATTTTTAGAGGGCTACTCCATTCACCATTTTGTGCCATTTTTACATCTTTGCGATGTTGGCGCATAAAATTACTGAAGCGCGAAAATGGGCGAAAATGGTAATATTCGACCTTTGACCTCAATTATCTCTCTGCGCCAACTAGATCCCTTTAATTTTATAATAGAATTTGTTTCAGGATAAGTAGTTCTTTCATATAAACTCGTTTATTTCATTTAACCTTGGTGGCGCATTGAGTTTTGAGGCCTAGCAAATGGCACGAGGGCGCTTTTCATCCAAGGTTCAGGCTTCTTAACACCATGCCCCTACGAGATCCCATCTTTTTTTTTTCGTTATTTTTGTAACATCCACTGAAGGTTTCAAAATTTGTTTTGTTTTTGTTGGGACAATGTTGGCACACAATTCTATAGTTACTGGATATCAGTTGATCATTTTATGAGGTTTCATGGTCAAAAATTTCAATAATTTATTACGGGAAAACCGAAGCTACCAGAATGCTGAAATTTCAGATATAGCATCTGGGAGTGATACCATACCTGCCTATTTTTTTAAATCTGTGACACACTTGAATCACTCGACCCCATATCAGTCTGATCCTTAGCGACAATGGCTCTTAACAGCTATCAAGACAAGATTAACAGATCCCGTGGCCACTACCACATATGGGGTGTTCGCAGATTGGGCCCAAGAGCCACTGTGCCATGCACATCACCATTTAGGGGTCAGAGGTCGCACGGGACAAGTTATCAAGAAATTTCAAGAAAATGTTCATTTTGATCTGGTGAACATGTTGGAGATCATCATTCTGGAGTCAGAGGTCATTTAGGGGTCAAATCAACAAATATTAGGAGAGAGTTGCTGGAAAACACAACAGAAATCTGGAAGTCTGGAAAATACAACAGAAATCGCCATTTTGAGATGAGTGGTCATCCAGAGGTCGAGCTGGGGTCAGTGGTCTTTAGGGATAAAATTAAGAAACTTTTGAAGATTCCTCCATTTTGGTCTGAGGAAGACACCATTTTGAGGTCAGAGGTCGATCATTTTTGAACACGCATATGGGTCAAAAGTCACCAGCTAACATTCGTGCTCGCTTCGAGCACAGTCTAGTAACAATTTATCTCATTACCAATAGAGACCAACGTTGAACAAAGTAGTTCACAAAATGCTGTTTAACCCTAACAGCCAGAGAGGAAGGGAAAGGGTAAAGGGATAGAAGCTAAAAAAGACTGCACATCCTTGACGGGATTCGAACCCGTGGCCTCCGTAGCACCATTCCCATGGCCCAGGGATGGCAAGCCCGAGGGAGTCGCTTGCCCGGCCACGGCGATTTCGTGCCCATATGAGTGTTGGTAGGCCCTACGATGACGTCATCGCACCTTTTTGGACTTAGTGCATTTTCTAGCCTCAGCTCATTCGAGATTTGATCGTGTTAGGGTTAATCAGCTTGGAATTTCTGACGCAATGTTTTAAGCTGTTTTACGTACCTTTACTGTGAAACACCCATGTACATGTTTGTGTATATAGGCTTGCGATGTACCTCTATGTGTAAATGTACCTGCGTGTGTGTGACCCTGCATGTGTGTGTAACCACATACTAAATCAGAATCTGTGAATGGTAAAGCTCGAACATTTCTATATATCGCTAAAGATGGAATTTTGTAATTAGGATAATTAATATCGGAGATCCCGATGATAATTCAACGGATGCTGGAAACGGCCTTCCAGTATGAAATAGCCGGGAAATAGCGAAATGTATGTGTCTAGGCTCATCCATTAGTTGTTCCGTTGGTTAAGTCAAGTTAGAGGTCATTTTCGTGAGGTGGCGAAATATTGTTTCACAATGGACGCGTCGACGGAGTGAGGAACTTTTGCGTTTCCAGCTCTGTTGGTTTAATTGCAATGGGGGAATCCCGGATACGAATTACAAAATCGCTTCTGAAAAATGCGCACTTCTGAGCACTACCATTCGCATGTAGTTTACTAGACAATTGCAACACGACTGTGCATAAATCTCAATTTTGAAAATTGCTTTAACTTGCGTACATGTAGGGCCTACGTTGTGTACCTACCTATGAAAGTCTGTATGTACCTAATGTTTCTGTGTATGCAGGAACCTGTATGTATTAAAACTGTTTATGTGTGTACCAATATAAGTACAAAATTTACAAAATAGGACTCTGAACTTGGGCCGCCCCTTTCGTTTTAAAAGGAATTTTTATAATATACCTAATGTTTTAACCAGATATAAACCCGAGCTTTGGTTTGCGGTAGATAACCATGCAAAGCTAATAATTTCAGGCATGCCTTCCAAGAAAAGAGTCTGAAAAAGGGTGGAAGATTGTGCCCCGACGTCCAAAATCTGTGATAATATGATTGAGCACTATACTTAATGAGCTATTATGCCCAGCAGCTGCAGCTATTAAGTGTGGCATAAATGGAGTATTATCCGCACATGCCATGGGGTTACCCTAGATTCAATAAATGGCCAAGGACGGCAATAAGAAAAATTTACGGCCTCTCATCTGATATCAAAATCGATACCGTGTAAATCGGGAGGGCGTCCAAAGACGATCAGGACACACACCTTTAGTAACTGAAAATTAAAAAAAAAGAAAACTTGTACATTTTTTTCTATTTTCATATTAGTCCCCTCCCCCTTATATAGACCAAATCTGTGTTCACTATTACTACTGTATGTTCAATTACCGGAAACTTTAAGATTTGTTCCGGTTTGTATTATTTATTCCAAACATATTTACGGTTTTCGACAAACATCATGAAGAAACAAAAGTTGTTATTATATGGACCAAAAGGATCATGGGTTCCAAACTTGAAAGCAGATATCTTTTTGGATTTAATTCAATTACACTGATTTATTGGGCAAAAACAATGACAACTGGGTCCAGGTAAATTGACTTTTGACTCGAAACTTGATTGGCATGGCAGACCCATCACGAATAGGGGAGGTTTCAAAGCATGTTACGCACCCTGCAAACGATATTAAGGCTAAACGGTAGCCGGAATAATAAAGACAAAACCAGGGGGGCCAATTGTATGCAAGGTGGATATGAGCGGGAACAAGAAGAAACAACGCGTAAAAGGGTTCTTTTTGTCAACAGGCATGTACCGCGCGTACATTGATAGGGGTGTCAAAAACAGCCAAAATATGGAAAAAAGGTTTTAGTATGTTTTTTTCGTAACCCCGAAAACGGGATGTAGACGCGCGATCAAAAATCATCAAAAATGTGTAATTTGGAAGTAAAGCAACACGAGAAAAGCCAGATTAATTAAGAATATTGTCAACACAATGCATTGCTTACTTGTTTAAGGTAGCAAAAAACTGACAAAAAGACTTGTTTATGGTAGCCAAAACAAACAAAAATGCTTTTTAGGGTATGTTTTTTAGTCGGTGGAAATATTTATTTAGGGTGCATTTCGGAAGTACATGTTCACGCATCATATTCCCCTTTGCAGCACTGCCCCCCCCCCCCCCGGACAAAATCGTATTATTTTACGTCAATGACTGTTAGTTACGGACAATTAGAACAGTAGATTGAATGGAGATTCATATCGGTCTGGCCATTTTGTGGGGTGAATTAGTTAAGTTAAAAAAAAAGTAATTATAGAAAGGAGAAAGAGGGAGGAAGGAGATGGGTAGGTGGGTGGGGGTTTGGGTTTTATGCGCTCCGTTTGCAGTTGTCATTTTTTTTCTGGTCTGTGTTTTTTTTTGTTTAAAGGGGCGTTTCGTGATCCACAACTCGTTCCCCGACTTACCTCAACGAAAGTTGGGATTTTTTATTATCATCGAACCGTTAACCTGAGTAATCTAATCTTACGTACAAATTCCGGTCGTATCTTTGCTGTTATGACTAGTGACTAGGCTCATGTGAATTTTGTTTTACTTTTTGTATACGCGATTTTGTATTTTTATCCTTAAAAAATTACAGCACAGGGCCTATGGGACCGTGGAAAAAAAGCAAATGCTTAAAAAACAAAACGCAGGATCGAAATCATTCTGAGCGCGGACACCCGCTAGACGAGCAGATCACTAATATTTATAACACGGGGAGAAACAGTATTGATGGGACGGGGGCTTGATTCAATGGAAACCACAAATTTAGTTGGATTGTACCATTAGTTGGCACCTCTACTTTTTACAGCTAGTTGCCCAGTGTATAATTGCACCCAAACATGCGAATACCCAAAATATATGTAGGGCCTAAATGGCCATCCAGGCCCCCGTACGCAGGGGGGGGGGTGTGCGGGGGTGCGGTCGCACCCCCCCTCAAATTCCACAAAAGATGGAAAAGGTCCACTTTTTGCCGATATTTTTGATAAAAAGGTCCAAGAAAGTTAGAGAAAAAGATATGACAAAAAAAGTCAACATTTGGTGATTGAGATTTTCAAAACGTCCAAAAAAAAGGACCATTTTAGGGGGGTTAGGTCAATTTTTCCAAAACAAAGGTCCACTTTTTCGTAAGGACCCGTCACCCCCCCCGTAAAAAAATCTCTGCGTACGGTCCCCTTCCTGTGGGCCATCCATAGTTTTGTAACTGGAGTTGTAATCACTTAATATGCACTGTATTTGAAAACTTGGGATTCCAACTTGGGTCCCCACCCATCCACATCCCCATTTGCCGACGTGCTGGGAGGGGTATTTCAATCTTCCCTCTCTCCATTTTCTCCCTTCTTTCATCCACTCTCCCGTAAACTCTCATTTCAATCTAGTTGCTCTTTCTGTACCCATTTCTCTCTTTCTCCCCTTCCCATCCCACTATCTATCTCCCTTTCTATCTTCCCCTCATTTCTTGTCCTCTCCCCTTTTATTTGCTTGCCCTTATCCTCCAATATCCAATATCCACTTCACCTCCCCGGCCCTGTAATTCATCCTCCTCTCCTCTTGAGCACAAAGATTTTTGAACCACATAAAAATAAAAAAAATCACTTCCTATATTATCCTCCCTCTCCCCGTCTCGTCCCTCCCTTCCCTCCCTCCCTCCCTCCAGCCCTCATCACTCACTCACTCAGTCACTTACTCAGTCACTCAGTCACTCAATCACTCACTCACTCACATTTATCTGAGGAATTCCTTTTGTTATTCTTCATTTCAATATTCATTCTCCCAAGTCTCTTGATTACATCTCCTGCATTGTTTTGTTCTTCTTTTCTTAACATTCATTTCTTTCCTTTGCCTCTTTCCATTTCATATCCTTCCTTGCTATATACCCTGTCTCTGACCTTTACCTCGCGTGCTTTCCATTTTTATTGTTTTGCCAAATTTGCAAGCGCTGTTTTCTTTGTCTGTTCTCATATCCACTCCCCACAATTCCTCCCCCACTGTTCTCATATTCCTCTCCATAGCTCGTCCTTTTTTGGGCATTCCATTTCTCCATCCCTCTTAATTTTCCAAGTCTCTGATTTTTCTTTCTTGCTTATTGCATGTTCATTTTTTACTTGATCTTTACTGTCATCCAAACATACACACACTCACACACTCAAATTGTGACAGCATGTCATGTTTAAGATCAATTTGGGTGATTTTTCCCTTTTATTAAAAGCAACTTTTCCCACAGCAAAAAGCAAATTGTTTAAAATTTTATTTAAAAGTACATAATTGTAGAAGGGTTGTATAAACTGACATACTAAGGAATTCCCCATGACTGGAGAGAACTTGCTTGTCCAGACCTATAGGCCTAAGTGCTTAACAATCAGCGTATATATTCAACCTTTTGCCATTTGGGATATTAATTTTGACACGCTGTACACTGTAAAAACGGTGTCTTGGCAAAAGACACTTCACGTATCATCAATTTTGAGACATGTATCTATTTAGACACAAAGTCATGACTCATTGCAAGCAAGACATTCAAATGTCACGTCTATTTGCAAGACACTTATTCACAAGTCATGTTTTATGCAAGACACTTCGGTTTTGTAAGACGTGTCTTTTGTCATCAATCTGGAGACATGTCTGGCTAGAAGCCATGTCTTGTGTCTTATTATGTTTTTATTGGTTCTATTTTCTTTTATTCGTGGAAATTATTTCTATTGTTGAAAACGGGTCTATTGCCAAGACATGTCTCACATATGACGCCAAGACACCATTTTTACAGTGTATTATGGGATATTGGACTCAATGACAAAATCGGCAATATTACCAGTTTCCAATACCCTCACAAACATTAAGTAAATTGTGAAACACCACGGTGAGGATACCAGATTGATCGCTAATGATTTTTATTGATCACTAATTTGCATGACTGATTTGCATGATTGATGACCATTGATTATGGTCATGTGATCAAGTCTGTCTTTTGTTGAATAGATTTTGACTCTTTCGGGAAAATCACGGATAGTGTCTTTAATGTGGCATTTGTTGAAACAGCCAAATAATAGCGAACATAAGTACCCTCGTTGTTTTGGGGGTGACTCTCAACATTAGTTTCTATGGTTCCAGGCGGATCATATTGTTGTATTTATGCATATTTTTTTCGTCTTCAGTTTAAAAAAACGTAAATTAATATTATTATTATCATTATTATTATCATTACTATTATTAGACTAATAGTGGATTAAGGGGAAATTATCTTTTGTTATTCACGAAGTCGGACTTAGGCGAATTTCTGTTTCCCCTTAATTAGGGCATCTTTTGTTTGCGGTTTGTTCTGTCAAAAGATATGAATAGTAATTTGTGCAAATGAGGTGGAATAACAAAGGATATGAATATTAATTTAAATAACAAAAAGAGCTCATTATAAGCTAATGAATGATTAATATTTCCACTTATTCCACTGTTAGTATGATTATTATTATTATTTATTATTATTATACTATAGGTGGTCCCCGGGTTTCGCGATCACCTGGCTTGAATGACCCTCGGGTCTCGCGGTTCCTTTGACCTTGAATGACCCTGACGACCTTGTCGTGACCTTTAAAATTTTCGGCATCAACAATCGACCCCGCCCACCAAGTTTCGTCTGGATACACCAAAGTTTACCCCATTTGACCTCCTTTGACCTTGAATAACCCCAGATGACCTTGTCGTAACCTTTAAGATTTTCGGCATCAACAATCGACCCCACCCTTCAAGTTCCATGTCCATACACCAACGTTTACCCCATTTGACCTCCTTTGACCTTAAATGACCCCGATGACCTTTGTTCCACTAACCAATACAAACTTGAACTTCGGAAGGTCAAGGGGCACCCACCCACCAAGTTTCAGGAACGTTCGACCCTCGGTCTACGTCTCCGAGAAAATGACGCGGTCAGACACACTGACAGACAGACCACCGGTATAGGGCGGATATATAGAACAATGCACTGGTTTGAATAGCAGTTTGTCAGACAAACTTTAATGCGTGACTATGATACCACCGCTTCGCCATGGATTTCTTACAAAGAAAATGATGAATCATGACTTTTGTTAAATGCATTTCTATCGGTAAACAACGTATGGCATCAAGTCAAAGGTGTTAAGCGGGGACTCAGATATAATTATTTTCTCGATCATGCTTGACTTACATTCCTCGGGGCACTGACATTTGCTGACATTTTCCAGAAGATGTAATGAGTCATATTTGCAATCCACATTTTTGTTGTTTCAACATATTTTACTCTTTTAGTGTTTGTTCACAGCCTTCATAGTTATTTGAAAATGGGCGTCATTTTTATATTTTTGTATTTTATAGGAGGTTCAAACGTGTGGTGCATTTCCCTATAGGACTGTACCAGGTTCTGTTGCTGATGTTTAACTATAATATTGACTCAAATTAGACCAGAAACAAGCAACCAAACGTCGATGCCAAGATTGGAGATTGCCAAACCCAATGTTGGGCCAATTATGTATGTTTGGGATGATGGTTTTAAGATGATTTTACACATTTTTGTATGTAAATGGGTCTCACAATTGAGCCCTATAGATTACCATTACATATTGCAATGGTGCTTTTAGGTGCTCTGTTTTATTTGCTTGTACAGTTTAGGCCTATATAGTCTTTATATGGATGGACAAAACACATGCAGCCCACACTGGGGGAACGTGGCGTACACCGACTGAAGACCATGCATACTCAGTCCCCCGACTCGAAATATCCGAAGAAAAAGAAAAAAAAATCTTTGCATTTTCGTCCCGCTTTTAAGTTTGGCCTAGATTTGAGCAGGTCGTATGGCGGATAACGCGACTTGGGATCTTTTTCGCTCACCTTGGTTGATTGATATGTACGCCACTGCACTACTCATGAACCAGCCTCGTCCTTAAAGGTGCATTTCGTGATTCCAGCACCTTCTGTTTTATTCACGGTTCACTAGATATCCTTGAGAAAACCTTATTCACGAATTTGAGTGGATCCCAATCTTGCGGTTTTGTGTTATGAGCAAATACTTGTTTCCCAAGTTCCCATATAGGCCACTGTGCTGTAATTTCTGTCCGTTTACGGACAGAAAATACAAAATTGCGAATTTCTTACAGATGCGACCAAATTTGCACGTAAGATTTGGTACACATGGATTACTACTTATAACGGTTAGGATGATATAAACATTTCATTTTTTTAGGCAAGTCAGGGGGGGCGAGGTTGTGGATCACGAAATGCCCCTTTAATTTACCCACACGGCCGCGCCCGGCCCAGTTGGCTTGTTGGACTTGGGGCGGGCAGGTAACGCCCGAATAATCGGTCACTCTGCAGTCGAAGAAGCTGCAGAACATTATAATTTATTGACATGTATACACGCGATAAATATGGCCTTATAGTTTTTATAATACATGTAATATCTGCCAAGATCTATCCCCTTGAAAAGTCTACGTTTCCCGTATTTTGCTTTCAAACCGTAATGTGGTATCCCGAGGTTGCTCTAGCTTTTTCCGCTACGATAGCCCCTACTAGGTAGGTACGGACGACGTGCAACGCTACGGAACGAGCTAGTAATGAGGCAACAATTTCGTTATTCGACAGCATTCGATTATTGTCAAAGTTATCAACCCCTAGCTCGCCGAGCAGGCCAATATTGTGTTATTTACAACACAAATCAACCCATACAATAATATTTTATTTAAATATCGTTCACAATTTTCAAGATAATTGAAAGAATTAAGAATAGTGCAAGCGCAACTTTAATGACCACATTCTTATTATTATACAAAAACAAGAAAACAAACAACATGAGAAGTTGAGAACGAATTGTAACGAAGCACCAAATATGTCCATCATCTTTGCTCGTTAATTGTTGACAAATAAAATCATGTTTTTACGTAATTTTTTGTTTTTTGTTTTTATAATAATCATCTTCCTGGGTCCCCTTCCAGCTTACCTGATTGTTGCTGAAAGGGTATGTCGACCTCTTCTATATCCATGTGATCAGCCAGTTGTGACGTCTCCCGCTGACTTAGAGAATATTGTGATTGCGAACATACGTTATGTTTCACATGCGAGTAATATCCAGATCGGGTGTATACCTTCTTGCAGTTTTGGCAAACTCTTGTCTGTAGAAAATGAAATTTATTATATATACATTAAAACATCAGCTCAATAATAATAATGATAATAATATAATAATAATATTTTAACCCAAAATTTGTAATCAGATGTTTTTGGTGATATGCCTCCATGTAAAAGAGAAAACATGAAAAATCGGACCACGATCGGGTCATCTACATCTATTTGTTGGGATCGTTGTTAGTTAGGCCATGTATAAATCTAACGATGTTTCAAGTATACTTTACTTACAACGTTAATAACAATGTTTTATTATCCAACAGCTACGCTAATTCACATATCTTAATAGATATGCATTGAAGACAAAAATACTGTTGTATGGTTAAACACAATTACAAGAAAAATATATATCCTACCTTCGGTTTAGGCATGATTATTCCTGGGATTATTTGCTGTCGGTTGCAATGTTGCTATATCCAAAATCTTTTGAAAAACTTCAACTGCTCCGCGAATAAGATATATTTAGTGTCACGTTCCTCAGTGTGGATAAAATGTACTAACTCAAGCAGCTTGTGAATAACGTAACTTCCAACAGCTTTTCCTAGTTTATTCCAATTTATTAGATCTTGTCTCTCAGTTCAATCTGGCTTTGGTTTTTGAATTCCCGTTACACCATTCTGAAAACATGACTTCACTATGGCTGGACTTTAAACTGTGCTTTAAATTGTCGATTTCGATTATAATACGGTGCATCGTCACATTACTTCATCACGTGACACGTTTCTGTGAAGTGATTGGTGTTTCATTAAACTCATAAATGACCGTGAACCTTTGGGGTACACGGCAAAAAAAAAAAAAAACCGCGGGAGATACGGTTTTAATCATTACCAGAAATATCAAACATGGATAATATTGGACAGATTGTTAGCGATTCCATAAGAATTGTTAATTCGCCCAACACAGCTAGCTTTCCCAACTCAAACATTCGCGTTCAGCCTCAGCAGGAAATAGAAAATTCAGGAGTGAGTTCCGAAGAAGATCGAGACACTATAATGGTAAGATATTTTGCACTCTTGTTTCCTACGTACATCATGTGTATTGCCTGAGACTTATTTTATTAGGTAAAAAAAAAAAAAACTCGGAATAATAACAACAAAGGAACCGATGCGCAGCGCGGATATGATGTATATGGACTTTCATAATGTAATAGACTTAAATCGATTTAAGCCTTTTTATATTTCTTTATATCTTGGTCAGAGGCCCGGTCAGATGTAAAACACGATTACGTAACACTGTCAAGATATGTTGATAGAGTTAATTATTAGAATAAAACATTGGAATATTATCCCTCCTCCATGAACCAATCTTTTATACACGAATGATTTTCCTTATTAAACATCCACTACTTATAAAATGAATTTGGTATCTTTAAATAACTTAAAATGTCTTCTTTCAATTGTATTCAGTGAAAACATTGCCAATATGACATCACTATGACGCAATAAGTCAAGGCAAGTATGAAAGAGCTTAAATACGTACTAATATATTTTAATATTTTGCCAAATTCTGTTTTAATAAGGCGCTTTATGGTGAAAAAGATACAAATTCATTTCACAGTTAATTAGGCCTATTAATGAGAAGGACCACGGGAAGGACCGCTGGAGTATCACCTCCTTATCCACTAACGGGAGTATCCATAAAACCTCATTTTCCACATGTATGTGACCTTTGATCTTTGGTGGCTACACATTATCAAATTTTATTCATCACAAAAGCAATTAGTCTGAGCAATTTTGTCACAATGTAAGTGGTTGCGGAATTTTTTGCTACAGCTACAGTCAGTAAAATTTTGATATGTTGTGGAATAGACCAAAGAGAAGCAAAACAGATTTGCCACATTTTTTTATGTGCAAGGGGGGTACCACCCAATGTCAAAATGGCCGCCATTTTGACCATTATTTTGATTTTAGGCCTATAGTGTAAATTTTAAGACTCCTAAACAACATTTTAAATTTAAATCTACTTCAATATAAACCAAATTATATGACTTAGAAATAACACCAATTATGACTTTATAAAACACGTTGTGCAATAAAAAAGTCCAATATGGATGGCTGTCAGATCCAAGATGGCTGCCATTATTTCAATATTTTAACTTTTAGAACTTCTATAACCATCACTTAAAAGTGAATATCTACTTCAATATCAGCCAGATGACTTGCAAATAACTTCAATGGGTTTTTACTATATTTTGCTTAACAATCAATAATGGCCTCCAGATCCAAAATGGCCGCCATTTTCCCAATATTGTGATTATAACTTACCTTCAAGGTCCTTTAAGCGTTACTTTGAAATGAAAATCCACTTTAATATTAGTCAAATATGACTTGCAAATAACATCAATAGCTTTGCTTAAAAAACAATAATCCAATATGGCCGTCAGATTCAAGATGGCTGCCATTTTCCATATTTTGATTAAATCTTCACTTTTAGGATTTTTGAACATCACTTTCAAATGAAAATGCAGTTCAATATTAGCCAAATAAGACTTGCAAATACACCAATGCCTTTCTAATACATTTAAACATAAATCCAAAATGGCTGCCAGGTTAATCTTGGCTGTCAAAGCCCTATTGACCTGTAGATGACATGCCAGAATTAATCATCTAGTAACACAAGAGTAAACATCAGAGGTAGTGATATTGTTCTCAGTTGGGATTGCCTTAAAGAGACAAGTGCAATTTGAGGGAAATTTATACCCTCAAAAAATCTCCTCCAGTCACTTTAAATTGTCAAGGTGGCCCAAGTCTCATTTGGACCCGACCAGAAACATCTATAACACATTAAAAACGTTTGCCAACTAACTAACTTTCGAGTGAATCGACACCAATACACTGTGAATCGTCCATAACCCAAAATGGTTTTCCAAATTGTAAAGAATATAACCTTCCCGAGACCTTCTTGCAGTTGAAAAAAAAAACATGGGTGAGTCGAAAGGGAGCGGAGGGTAGGTATCGATCGCTAGTGTACCCCTTTCAGTGCTGAGAGGGAAATACACTGCGCTCTCGATAGCTGCCCTAGACTTCGTCAGAATAACCCCTGACCCAAGTGCCATACAGGGTGTTCCCAGATTTGGGTCAAAGGTCAAGCAGAGGTCATTACAGGTCAGTCGCGCTTACCCTCCTTTTGCTGTTTCTGCCATAAATCAATTGCTATAATCACTAGACTTGGTCAGAAGAACCACTGACCCAAGGCCCATTTGGGGTGTTCGCAGCTTGGGGTCAAAGGTCACACAGGGGTCATTACAGGTCGGCTATCAAACAGCCACAACGGTAAACAAATTCAACATAACCGGAAGTTAAATATTACATTTGGTGGGTTTTCGAGTTACTTATTTTGTTACAAGTTACATTGAACTTTCAGACCATTTAGGCGAGTAGCAGCGTCAACAATTTAGTCGATTTAATAGTCCCACCCTACATACACCTACATCATACATTAATGGAAAGCTTATAATGTCTACTTTCAGATTAGGCATGATGTGAAATTGCCAATGTGCCATTGCCGTTTCAACAATTTACCGCTTTATCAATTAATCAATTTCTCAATTATCAATTCTATCGGTACTATGTTTCAATGCAGTGTTTTTTTTTTTTTTTCACTGCCATATTGTTGCCAACATCCGTTCTGTCCGTCTGCACTTGTCTCGTAGGTCTTGTTTCACTTTTTACGTCCTGTCATATCCTGTTTGTAGCTTGTTGTTGTGGTTTGTCTTTGCGTACTTATTCTTAGAATTTTATTAGCATGTAACTTTAATCTGGGTGACCAAATATTCTCGAGCTCTGCTCCATTTTGGTTTGCCCTCCATCTTATTACTTGCTTTGTATTTATAACTCTGATTTGATGGAAAAATAAACTGAAACTGAAACTGAAGTTGGTTTCGGGGTCATTTTTGCCAAAACATACATTTGGGCAAAAAAAACATGACCATTTTGAGATTATTGGTATTTTTGACATCTATTAACATGCCCCATCTATGTAGATAGGTTTCAGACAATATATTTGTGTCCCAAAAGCGCACAATAACCTTCTAAAGTGTTTCAAAATATACATAAGTATAGGCGATCGATATGGGCTGAAACTAAACGTTTTCTTTTTCTCAATTCATGTTTCTAACACCTGAAATATTCAACTTTTAGACTTAGGCATTCACAAAAGTCTGTGTTTTATGTTTCTAAATTGAGCTGAAAAAACTTGAGCCTTACCTTGGCATTCAGATTACCGTAGTATGATGTGATAACTGCCAATATGGGCCAAAAGTGATTTTGGGTCATTTTAGTCAAAAACAACATTTGGGGGTAAACAGATTTTTGAATGTTGGTATTTTGACTGTATATAACATGCCCCATAGGTAAGTAGGTTTTTCAGAACTATATTGTGGCCCAAGCTTCACAATACGCTTCTAAAGTTGCCAAAATATATCGTAATGAAAATTGAATGAAAATGTCATTTTTTTCTCAAATGTAATGAGTTCCAAAACCTAAGAAAGAGCTAAACTTTAGCGAGCATTCAAAACATTCATTTTTTTATGTTGCTAATTTGCTATAAATACTACTTGCAATACCATTCGTTTAGGGTATGATTTTAACACATGTCGGTTGGACTGAAGGTGTTTTGGGCCATTTTAGTAAACAACAATCATTTTGGTGAATAATATGAAAACGTATTTTTCACATCTATATAACATTGCTTATCTATGTTAGTAAAATTTTTAAAACTACATCATCGTTCGAACTTCAATATAACTTTTTAAGAGTACAAAATACAAGTAAGTATTGTGATAGTCACTTTAAATGTGGCGGTTTTTCCCTCTCAAAATCATGTTATGAAGCTACGGTGACAGTACTAAGTTACCTTTTCAAAATGTCCATAGGGTTAGTGCTTGAGACCCTGGGGGGGGGGGGGTCCCCACTTGTCATTTTACCATTGACAAGTGCTTATCGTGCGCGA
Organism: Ophioderma brevispina; assembly: GCA_023653785.1. Classification (NCBI taxonomy): domain Eukaryota; kingdom Metazoa; phylum Echinodermata; class Ophiuroidea; order Amphilepidida; family Ophiodermatidae; genus Ophioderma; species Ophioderma brevispina. The sequence continues at coordinate 49,680 of JAMKCH010054012.1, read as the reverse complement.
CCACAGGGTTTCAAAAGTAGGCAAGTATAAAATCCTACCCTAACAATAATTGCAATATTGCTTTTTTGGTACATTGCTTGCTATTAATGTGTTTTCTTCTGCGTAGGCTGAATAGCTTGCTACTTGCACATAAATAATGACCGAATACGATAAAAATCAAGGTTTCAATGACCCTAATCATAATAAGTCCAAGTCCCGGTCAAAGTTTGAAAAGTAGAGTCCTTTTTCACCATTTCAAGTGTTTTGCTGCCCTTTTCACGTTACTTATCCAGTGCTCAATCTTGAAAAAATACCATTTTATGTGTTTCTTTGTAATTGCAACTGGGGGGGGGGGGCGGACGCCCGATGTTCGATACTAGAGTTGGGATTTTTGGAGGATTGCCGGGCTCCTGTTGAAGCTCTATGAAAAAATCCCTAAATTCGCATTAATATGTCTGATTGATGATTCCTCCTAAACCGCTTGATAATTCATTTCCATTTTTACCATATACGGGGCAAGAAGACATCATTTAAAAATCAATGTTGTTCTGGCGAACTTTTTTAGTTTGTAAAGAAATTTGAGAAAAATTGCATTTGAAAATTCAATTTTCGCGCCATTTCAAAAATCCCAAACTGCTGAGAACGTTATTTATTCAATTTTAGTCTCATTCTCATGTATAATGGGTCCTACCCATGCCTATTGACTCCACGAGTCCGAGCACCAACGTATACAAACGCACATCAGACTACTGGCGCTCATGCAACAACACAACGTCTACCCGACGTTAAGTGACAGGATCTGGCTCATAAATCGCAACCACATTTTGCTCACATTTCTTTCCACAAGACCCTGATTTGTCATAGTTAATCGCATGTTCGTGAAGTTAATGTTTAAGATTCGTTTTATGGGTGTGTCCTTTTGCAGTAAACCGTTTTCGTTTCGCCATTTATGACAGAAAAATGCCCGCATCATGTAGCCTTAACACAAGAATCTATATACATGTTAATTGGGCATTTGAGTGCTACTTTTCTGAGGATTCCAAATAAATCCAACCCCCACCCTCCCGGTCTTGCACAATACCCCCTTGTCAATGGACAGTGGGACACTGTGACACCCCCCTTTCCGGGACTATCAGATGTGGTGAAGTTTTGTAGTAGTAGTGTAAAACCAAGTTTTAAATCCGGTTTTGTCCCCTCTAACGGGGGGTGGCCGGATTCACCTCACATTCACAGCAACACTGCTGTGTGAGGATTTATTGGAGCAAAAAGATAATTGACCGGATGCCCTTCCTGACGTCAATGTGCTGGATGGCCGCCATTAGCTCTCCAGAGCTGACGCCCTTGTAGGTAGATCTTCTTTTTCGTTCTACCAGGGTAACCAGCTACCCTCCTCATCGGATTTTGTTAGAAACCCGATGGGGGTGACGGTTTAGCCGCCGATAACCCGGCCCTGGGACAGGTAGTACTGGTTACCAGGATACCAGTAGCAGGCCCTCAAAGGATACCTGACCTGACCTGAAGATGTATGTCAAAAAATACACATTATTAAATCCTTTTTTTTTTAAAGATGTTGGTATTTTTATGATGTTAGATATTTCTTCACTAAAGAAGTTAGTGCGAGAAAATATTACATTCCTGATTATGTATATTACATGATAACTAAAATTATATTATTTTGGCATGTATACAAATTGTGTAAGTTAGTTGGTTTATATCGGGCCAAATGGTATAAATGGTAATAAATAAAATGTGTTTAAAATGAGCCCAATTTTGATGCATTTCTACGTATTGGCTGTCTGTGATTTGTTTGGCTGCCGCACACTTTGCATCCTTGTTATGGCCCTGTCCTGCATATTCAATTCATTTTTCCATATTCTTGTAAAGTGCTACAATATAGATGTAGCAGCAATATATGAAATGGTTAATATGTCAATCACAATTGAAATGCTTATTAATTTTAACAAATTGCATTCAATTAATTAGCTTTCATTTTTCAGTTACATCTCAAAATTTAATTAGTTGTAGGATAGTGGGACCTAGTTTCTGAGAACACATGAAAAGATTGGAGAAGGCAGAGAGGACAAACAGGGGGTCGCACCGGAGAAAGAAAAGGGAATGGGGGCGGAAAATAAGGACCATGGTCCCAAATAGATCATCCATGAAAAATAGTCATGCTTTATGCCAATATTGATTGATACAATAGCTTCCATGCATAGTAATTGGTCCCAAATATGTCAATTATATTTTTGCAATTAATTATATACTTTTTGCAATTTTGGTGGACTTGAGCATTTGGTGTGTTCTTATAAAATCATTTTGATGAATGATGGATGAAGATGCTGTAAATTTTGTACACCGAGAGAACAGGATCTGCCCGTTTCCTATAGCATTATATCAAGGAGTCGATCTATGATTATATATTATATGGCAGGTTTTTAAACTGGATTTCAGAAAAAGGAAATGCTCATTATCGGACATAACACCAATGCCATAAATCTCAAAAAAATCCAATATAATTTTTTTAAAATTTAGAATGAAGATCTTCATAAAGGTACATTTCAGCATTAAATGAAATTCATCTTCGACCTCATTTAAAGAGCAAGATTTACATAACCTTTGCTCTGGAGGAATCTTTGTATGAAAATGATGCCCCTTTTCTTAGTATCATTAGCGAATGAGCAGCTTCTAACTTAGTAAAAGGTGATTTGCAAGCATGCCCAAACATGATGATGATGTAATTATCCAAACAAAATTCATCTTTGAAAAGACAATATGACAAAACAAATACGAAAATATGAAAATATGAAAAAGACAATATGAAAAAGGCAAAACTCTAAAAGAGCTCAAAAAGATAAAAAAAATTGCGAGCGGAGCGAGAATATTAGGTTTTTTGCCCCCCAAATAATATTTGTTGGTTTTTTTGCCGCAAAAGGGTTCAAATTTTGGTAAAAAAGTCCACTTTTGCAAAATCTGCCCCCCCCCTTGAGGAGGTTAATTTAGGGGAAGTCCCCTTTTGAAAAAAAAATCCTGTTAGTGGGCCCGGGTGTTAGGTTAACAAAGTTACTCATCCAGGTCTCCAACATGTGTTAGATACTTTGAATTAATGATTGCCCTTTTTAAAGTCTTTTATAGAAGACTTGCATAGAAATTTTGCAAGCTTAACTGGCATGGAATATGGACAAAATAAGTCATGTGAAATCTCATGCACAAAAGTACAGTAACTATAACACTTTCTACTTCCACAGATTTTGAGTTGTACAATATTATATCCCTGTTACAGTGGTTATAGTCATTCAGTTATTCATACTAAATGTATGTATGTATGTATGTTGTGACCTTCTGAATGGCATTTTATCCTAGTGGATGTCTAGTCTGGGGTAAAGTGGGAAAATGCCAAAAATTGACCAAATTTTAAAAAGTATTGTGCCATTATTTTGCAAAAGAATATATATATTTTTTAAATCGCACAAGATTTTATAAGATAGCATAAAAATCACACAATATTCCATAGAATCACACAATATTCCATAAAATCACACAAGATTCTGCTAAATCACAAAATTCAATCAAACTGCAATAAAATTTGTAAACTCGCCAATGATTTTCCTAAATTGCACAGAATTATGTTAAATCGCACAAGATTCTGTTAAATCACACAAGGTTGTGTTAAATCGCACAAGATTTTGTTAAATCGCACACAGTTTCCATAAAATCGCAACAAATTACATCCAATCGCATAAGAATTTGTAAAATTGCACAGGATTTCTTAAAATCACATATAGGGTTTGATTGAGTCTTGAGAAATTATAAAAAATCTTGGAGGAATTTGAAGAATTGAATGACATTTCACAAGATCATCTCAAAATCGCATAAAATTTCAAAGAATCGCGGTTGAATTTCTTGAAATACATATATCTTTAGATTTTCATAGACTGATTGCGATTTACCACTTTTCCCCGTGACATGGGGCCTTTTTAAGCTGCTGAAGTGTGACATAGTTCTAAAATCTACTTACATAGATACCATTATCTCAAAAATCATATTGTTGCCCACAAACGCATGTTTTTGACTAAATTGGCCCAATTTGACACGTCAACATAATACCTAAACTGAATGCCAATGGTATTTCAAGTATTTTCTGCTAAATTTAGAGCATAAAACATGGATGTTTTGAATGTGTAGCTAAAGTTTAACTATTATTCAGGTTTTAGAAACCTAAATTTGAGAAAAAACGTATATTTTCACTCAATATCACCTATACTTGCTGTATATTTTGTAAACTTTAGAAGTTTATTGTGAGCTTCTGGGACACAAAATAGTTCTGAAACCTACTTACACAGATGGGGCATGTAATATAGATGTCAAAAATACCAATATCTCAAAAATCATTTTTTGCCCAAAAAAGTATGTTTTTGGCTAAAATGACCCAAAGACTACCTTCGGCCCACATTGGCAGTTCTACATCATACCTAATCTGAATGCCAATGATATCTTAATATATTTTCAGCTCAATTTGGATTTTGGAGAATAAAACATGCATGTTTTGAATGATTAGCTAAAATTTAACTATTTTTCAGGTTTGAAAAATGAATTTGAGAAAAACGCATATTTTACACTAATATCGCCTATATTTATGTATACGTTTACAAACTTTAGAGCTGATTGTGAGCTTCGGGGACGCCAATATATGTTCGGAACCTATTTACATAGATGGGGCAGGTAATATAGATTCAAAAATACCAATTCTCAAACATTCATTTTTTTGCCCAAAAAGTATGTTTTTTGGATAAACATGACCCAAAAAACCACCTTCGGCCCATCTTGGCAATTTTCACATCATGCCTACTCTGAAAGTAGACATAATAAGCTTTCCATTGATGTAGGTGTATGTAGGGTGGGACTATTTAACTCTAAATAAGCCAATTTTTGGAGCTCATTACCCCAGATAGCAAACTGGCGTCGGGCCGACGTCGTCACGTTCGCGGTCGGCCAACCAACGTCAAGCCGACGTTGGGAAAACGGTGGGGAAATGGTCGGTAGAGGGTCGCAAACCAACGTCAAGCTGACGATTGGGAAAACGGTGGGGAAATGGTCGTTTGATCGGTAAGCAAACCAACGTTGAGCCGACGTTGGGAAAAACGGTGGGGAAATTGGTCGTTAGAGGGTCGGCAACCAACGTCAAGCCGACGTTGGGAAACAGTGGGGGAATGGTCGGTTGATGGTCAGCAACCAAATCAAGACGACGTTGGGAAAAACGTGGGGAAATGGGTCGTTGGTGGTCGACAAAGCCAACGTGGGATCGGGGAGGAAGTTGGGAAAATGGTGGGGGAACTGGTCGTTTTGTTCGGCAGGCCAACGTTGAGGCCGATGTTGGGGAAAATGGGGAGTGAATGGTCGTTTTTTGGTTGGTAAGCCAAAGTCGGGGTGAAGTTGGGAAAATGGTGGGGGAACTGGCGTTTTGTGGTCGGCAGGCAAACGTTGTGGCAATATATTGTCCCGCAGGACTATAAATAGCTAAATATTCTAATTGGCCTAATTAATAAAGGAAATTAGAAGGCCTCTAGCCAAAACGGACGATCTTTCAGCCAAATAGGGCCTATGCTAAGGCTTGCAACATTGTGCCGTAAAAAAAAAACATAGGCATTTGCAGTGACATATTTTTCGATGTTGTGCACTTTGTTTTCACCGGGATACAGGGATTCCTTGAGCTTTTCGGGGTTTTTTTCACCTCTGTGAAGCTCTGTGACGTAGATCGCCATTTTTATGAGTCCTTAGTCTTCACTTAGTGTGTGTTTCTATACTGTGAAGCTTTTACAATTGATCTAGTATAATTGCCCTTTGATATAACGCAGGACAAGTTAGCTCAATTGGCTAGTCGGCAGTCTTCTAATACAAGGGTCCTGGTTCGAATCACGGTTAAGCGTAAGTCGTTTTCAGTTACTATAATATATACCTAAACATAAGATATGAACTATACTGGTGTATTAAGTTTGAAAAACCATAGGGAAATGTTCTTTTTTTATTCATGGAGGCCCAAGTGTTGATTTTATAAACATGGCAAAACATCGTCTTATTATGGTTGGGTCACGTTGCCCAATGCTGGCCAAACATTGGACCAACGTCAAAATCGACGCATGTCCATCTTTGGGCCGACGGACAAAATGACTTTGGCCCGACGTCACTTGTCGACGTTCGCCCACCATCGCGTGTGATGTTGGGCCAACATTGTCCCAACGGTGTAATGCTATCTGGGTAGTCGCCTAATTTCTCAAGAGTCGGAAGTGATCGGAACATGTTCATATTATTTTTCAGAAGATTTTTAACAATTACGATCACAAAATCAGTCCACAAAGGATGACGGATTTTGATGGTTTTTCGGGATTTGTTGAAAGAATTTCTCCCTATTTGGTGACAACAACTTGAAAAAAAAAGAAACTGAGTGTACTATTGCAAGCTCCGGAAGACCCCCCCCAGCCCAAAATACCCACGTGGACAGTGGTTCCTTAGTACAGACCACCATGACCGCTGTGACTGCATTGATCGCGGCAAGGATAAGCTCACAGACGGTCGCGGTGTATTGCACTGTATACACATCGAGTGCCAAGCTTTTGTCGAGATGAATGGGTAATTGATACGGCTGTCCGATAAGTACGTAGCCTGTTTTAAAATTTAAAACTGTTGGCGTAAATTGAAACCAGCGTTGACATTCTCGCAGACTGGAATAATACCGAAAGGCACTGTGGGAAAAAGGGTGCGGCCCGTAGAGATTTCGTGTTCACTTTCCGTGTTTGCGAGCACCGAAGTACCGACAAAACGCCCCCCCCCCCCCCCCCCCCCTTCAATTTTTTTATTACTTGATGCAATAATGTTTAACATGGTTCATTATTATAGTCTAGCTCCTGAAGTTTGGTTCATATTTTGTTTGTAGACCGCAATTCAACCAGATGTGGCTGCAAGATCTTGCAAGAACTGCGCAACATTGGAAATAGCCTACAAAAACTACAGGACAATACGAAGCCTCAAAAACGTTCTGCCGCACCACCACCTCTCCAATGCAAGGTAATTATATTTGTAAACGTATTTAATTGAATTGATCACGCTCCTTTTCGCCATTACATATAGCACGTATGACAAAACATAGTAAAATGGCAGACATATTGCCAATTACGTTACAAGGTCCCATCACTCAAGAAAAATCCTTGAATGATGACATAGTTTATGAATAAGAAATGATAATGGAGGTAATAGCAACTCTTAACTACGTGATGTCTTGTTAGTTTGTTCTTAAATTTACCCGAAATAATAAAATACTTTTTAGTTGTTATGTTGTTTTGTTCAATTATTTATTCAGAATGCAGCTAAAAACACCTACAAACAGATGGCGAAGCAAAAAACGATCGAGGAGTTTAGGTTCTCAGAATGGTATGTATATAGGCCTACATAATGTATATGTCTTTGTGTTAATGCTTTAAAAGTACATTCGCAACCCAAGCCATACACACACACACGCGCGCGCGCGCACACACACACACCACCACCACCACAATACCACACACACACACCGCTCGCGCGCACACACACACACGCACACACCCCCACGCACACACACACGCACACACATACGCACACACACGCACACACACACACACACAAAACAATAAAATAGTAGGGCACTGCATATCATTCCATTAAAATTCATAATTCACATAAACGTATAAGCTTTAAAGTACCGGTGTAAAGAAACTGAGTGTCCCCCATGAGAGAGTGTCCTACCTACCATAGCAACATGTACGGAATAAACCGTGACCTTGTATACGAGGCCATTTGGGTACAGTCCGGGGGTTGACACTTAGCGCCTGTCGTCTTTTGCTCCTTTACCCCACAATATGGCTATGGCAAAATACGAAAGTTCGCGCATACCAACGAAATTTATGGTCCCTCCTGTATAAATTAACATCATGGTATAGAGTTACGTGTTCGCCGTTTGTAACCATGACAGTAACGAACTTCGCATTGCAAGACTCGGCTATATATAGCGCCCTCCATCGAACCTATGGCCATCCTAGTTTAAGGGGTTCGTACACTGAATGTTTCACAATGTCAATTATTTCATTTTTCAAATGCGCCTATTTCAATTATTTCAAGGTAAAATTTGGTATGTTTAGTATCAAAATTTAGCTCCTTTAATGTTCTTTAGATTTATGTAATCTATTTTTATGAATCAAAGTTATATATTTTGTTACAGCCCTTGCAGTCTACACATTCGGGTCCCTTCAATTGAAATCCCCTGGAAAGTGTAGTTCCATACCTTTGTTTTTGTAAACATAACTTAATTCACCGTATATCCTATGTTATAGCAATTCAGAAATTCACAGCTTTCATATAACACCAATTTTATGTTTTAAGTCCAAATAGTCTACAAGATTATCGCCTATGTATTGTTATCCCCGAGTTTTGCCTGGACTTTTTAGTGCTGTGTCTCACCCCTTAAAATCTAACCCGAGTCGTTATAGCGCCCCTCTAACCAAGGTCCAGGGACCACTGTTCGTCCACAAGTGTCATCTCCTTATTTTAATCCTCCTTGGTACAGTGCTGAAACAAACGATGCATACAGCACTCAATGGCGAACTGGGTGGTATGACACTCAGTCACGCGGACACTGTACAGTAGTTTATGACACCGGGATCCACAAAATTAGCACACACACGAGAGTGGGTAAAGCGGGGTAATATTGACCCCTAATATAACGAAGTTTTTAATCTTTGAAAAATAATGTTCATCTGTAATGATTTAGCTCATAGCTAAATCCAGGTATCTTGGTGACATACATGCATCCCCGACCATGGCAAGAGACGCTTCTGATTTTGTTTTTTATATTTCTGATTTTTTGTCTATTACCCCCAAGGGTGGGAAAATATTTAAACCAGGGCCGTATTAAACGAAATCTGAAATTCCTTCATGTTGCTCTCAAATATTGGGTGACTATAAAACAAAGACCCAAAACCAAAGACCCAAGACCCCCTCAACTATAAAACAAAGACCCCCTCAACTATAAAACAAAGACCCACCTAACTATAAAACAAAGACCCCCTCAACTATAAAACAAAGACCCCCTCAACTATAAAACAAAGACCCCCTCAACTATAAAACAAAGACCCCCTCAACTATAAAACAAAGACCCACCTAGGTTAAATAAAGACGGCGTATTCGGCTTATTCACTTCAGGTGTGATCTATGTAAAAAACAGGGGTTCGAGACAAATTGGGGGCGCTTCTTTCTGGAAATCTCATGTCTCTTTAACTAGCGTAATTGTCCCTATATAGAAAACTATTTGATTTTCTGTTGTGCACGAGAGAAAATACTACACTAGACAGAGACACTGCGGCCTCTCCAAGGGCACGAGGTAAGCTAGGCGTTGTTGACATTTGACCCCAATAAAAGGGTGGGTCGTATGACAATAGACATTTTTTAATCTTTCATGGCGATCTACAAGATGCACAATTCAGATTTGCAATTTAATCTTGTTTTCAATTTTCTACACGGCAAATGCTTTGGCCCCTGTGACCCCAGGATGACCTTTGACCGCAAACGGAGCACACCCCAATAGACACTAGATAGAGCTCATTCATATCACGTACAGCTGAGATGATTGCATGTAAATTGTAGCACAAGAGAGGTTTTGAAAATTTGCCAATTTCGAAGCATTTTGACTTTTGACCCCCAAACCATAGGCCCTGTGACAAGATCACCATAAGCTTGTTTTCATCTTTCATCACGGTCCTACTTGATGATACATTTAGATTTGCCATTTGACACCGTTTTAAAATGTTTACACAATTAAGGGTTTTGCCCTTTGTGACCCTTAGGTGACCTTTGACCCAAACAAAGCACACCGCATTATAGATTGTGTCAAGGTCATTACTATGAGCGATTTGGGTTATTAGAGGTCAAAGCGTTAAGGAGGAGTTACGGTTTAAGAGGTCACTAGACAATTTTTTCATCTTTCATGGAGATCTACAAGATGCACCATTCAGATTTGCCATTCAACCCCGTTTTCAATTTTCTACACAGTAAAAGTTTTGACCCTATGACCCTAGGATGACCTTTGACCCCAAACGGAGCACATCCCATAGACTCTAGATAGAGCTCACTCATGACATAAAACCGGGATGATTGCATGCAATTTGTAGAACAAGAAATGTTTTGAAAATTTGACAGTTTTGAAGCATTTTGACCTTTGACCCCAAACCATAGGTCCTATGAAAAAGTCATAAGTTTTTTTCATCTTTTATCACGGTCTACTTCATGATATATTTTTAATTTTTTTACATACTTAAGGTTTTTGACCCTTACGCCCCTTAGGCGACCTTTGACCCAAACAAAGCACACCGTATATATCTTGTGTCAAGGTCATTACTCAGAGCGATTTTGGTTATTAGAGGTCAAAGCGTTAAAGCGGCACTGGCACATTTTCACAAAATATGAAATTTTTTCAATTTGCTCTCAAATGATAGTCTAGGCCATTGGAAGAACAGAGATATATTTTACACATAATAATAACATACTCAAAAACAGATAGGGACATTGATATGAGGATAAAGACATCCAGGTAATTTGTAGGCCAACTTTAGGTTTTCCATAAATTTAATCAACAATTGTGTATTTTACCTGAATATAATAGACTCGTAATCTTAGATATTAAAACCACAAAGCTCACAGACCAAAAACAGTGTGCATGCCGTGAGAAACATGCATACGGCATGCGTTTTCTTTTGAAAACGCCATTTCGCGTCTGCTGAATTATGTCGGCCGGCGACATTTCATATTAAAATCGTTCTGTTTACCCATAAGGACACTGATTTTGGTCCTTAAAATTTCAAAGGGCTATGATATAAAAGCTTTACAACCATGCAAAAAATATGATTTTGAAAAATCTCGAAGGGCGCTATGTTTCAAATGTGCCAGTGTCTCCTTTAAAGGAGGAGTTACGGTTTGTAAGAAGAAAAAAAAAGAAGAAAAAAAAAAAAAAGAAAGAAGAAGAAACCAGCAAGGAAAACAATAAGTCAGGCGAAACGCCCTAACTTATAGTCAGCTTTATTACATAAAGACGGCATATTAAGCATTCCAAATATGAAAAAAGCTTGGGTGAAAAAAAAATGGGCGCATTCTTCACAGGGTTAGGACCCCGGCCGCCGGACAGTTGTTTCATAGCGCCCATATTGGATTTTTAACTGACATACAATAATTTACTGTGTTTTATAAAGGTTTAAAAAACAAAAAAACACGCGTTTTTTTTTAATTTAATATTGTTATATATACAATTATTTTCAAATAAGACATGATTAATTGCATGGCTTTCAAACTGAGTTATCATTTCTGCCCAATAGTTAATGCCTATATACAGCTTCATTCACACCGCCATATTGGATGTCCAGCAGAATTTCATCCAATGCCTTGTTTGCTGACGTTTTCAAACCAAGGGGCAGTTTTTCTTCCATTTCCAAAAATGTCAAAGTAAAATTACACAAGGATATTTCAATTAAGACATGTAGTAATTGCATGGCTTCGACTCAATTATCGTTTTCTGTCAAAACTGATACAAGTGGCTGAAAAGTCTATTGTAACCTAACGGTCCGGTGATTATTTCTGGAAATTTCTCATGTCTCGTTATCAATTGTTTTGATTATTGTCAACGGATTGTGAGAATGTTTATGTTAGGGATTGATGTGTAAGATTGTGTAGTAACACCGATGTGTTATGTGTAGACCGGCAACACTGCCAAGATGGACTCAGCTCATGAAAGATGTTATCTGTAAAACAGCAATAAAACTACATACGTTAAGATAATCTCCTGTGCTCTATGATGTGTTAGCTTTAATAGATTAGAATAACATAACTTTCATGGTGTCAGGAAAGCGAACCTCTCAAGCCTCCGTAAAGTGACTTTTATTGAACAATTTCGCGGCTCTCGGTACAGAAATTCGCTGATCGCACGAGTGCCCAAACACGCCGAATTCGACCGACATCGCATATTTGACTCAGCTTGTTACGCTTAAGTCTCACCACTCGCTGTCGCACATCGCCGTGTCTAACGATTTATACAAAAAGGAGAATGGCATTAAACATTGTTCAATAAGGTTTCAAATGAATACATAAATTGTTTACATTGGCCATGCCACTGTTTTGTGTGTTCCAAAAAAGGTCATGATTGAAGTGAAAAGGGCCAAATGTTAGAATGGCCAGAGTTGGTAGTGAATCAGTAGTTAGATGGTGTGTAAAATTGCCTGTTATTGGACACAATTTTGGCAGTCCTTCGACCAGTACATACTGAATGGAGCATATTATATGTTCATGACATGTACTTTGTGTAAATGAAATGCAACGTGCATGTAGTCTACTGAGTCTGAAGAATCAACAACTAATACTATAGTATTGAGACTAGTGAAAGGGATTCACAAAATTGCAAGATATTAAAAAGGGTGGCAAATGTGTATACAATTACAAGTTTGGATTTATTACATTTGGTACCAAATCTGAGTAAGGTATAAAGGCATAGTTAAAATTTGATTTGAATTATCACCCAAAATGCCAGGTGACGAAGCCAAATGGTGCCCAGGTGGCTGACACAACAATTCAGCCAACCTTTAGCATGACCATCCCATTACCACGTCTTAGTACTAGTAGTACTAGCCATGGTGATTGAAATAATTGGCAAAAATTTAGCCAAATGTGGGGACTCTTATGAAAATTCTCAGGGGGCTCAAATAAAAAAGGTGACCCACTGCAGGTTTTGTAGCCACTTTTATTCAAGCTATAGGGGTTGACTACCTGATTGTACAAATAATCTTCCATACAAGAAGAATGGACAAACAAAAGAGGATGAAATCTTAAAGCTATGGGACTAAACATGCAAAAGGAAAGTCAATATTATTTTATGAAAGGCACGTATTCAATACATATGTCAGGGTTGAAGAATAGTATTGATAAGTCATACCAATCTTAGAATCCTATGCCAAATACCTGTGAGTTGGTCACTGCGTTGATGAATTAATTGAGATAGCCTGTTACAGGGTGTGAAAAACAAAGACATGAAACAAAAATTGTTGAACCAAGATCATGAGAACCTACTTAGAAAAAGTGTTTCATTCTGGAAACTCTATCATTGCTACTGACACTCATGTGAATGAAGCAAGGGCCAGATGGTAGTTAATTGCTGTACATGCTGTAGGCAAAATGGGGAAAATTCCAATGAAAAATTGCCAGTATAGGAAAACTGCAAATTCTGTGCGAAAAAAAAAAAAAAAAAAAAAAACATGTATGCTAAAAAAAACAAAATGCCCGACATTTGGAAAGACCTGTAGCAACTGTCAGCGTCCAAAACCCCCCCCCATTTCGCCAGCGAAGTGCCACAAAAGAAAGCCTAAGCCAGAGGTCCGACGAAACGTGGAAAACTTAGGCACAGGAAAAAGTAAAACCGAGTGCACACGCTCTGGGGACAGACGATGAAGCTGACACAGGTTCTTCAGTGACAGTGATTATGAGGGCCTGCCCAATCACTGTGGAAAAACAGTCGGGTTGAAATGGCTGTAATGATATGAACCAATCAGTTGGTAAAACAATGGAAATGGGTAACAAACAAATACCAGAAAAAAGATGTCGGCTGCATGGAAGTAGCGGACAAACCATACCTAGTTATGATGGCAAGTGATAAGTGGTGCAGAAGTACTGTCATACCACAGAGGTACGTCCCTGCTGATTCAATTGTGGTCAAGTCTTCTGCAAAGTTGAAACTTTATTATGAAGGCTAGGATTCCCATATTAGGTCTATTTGTAAGTTGGAAATCAGAAACCCTAAGAATGCGTGTTGGAAAGCTATATATCATCCCTTTCAAGGGTCATTGAAGGTCAGAGTAGCATGCCACTCTAGGTTCAATTGCGTCTCAAGCCAATGGGCTTGGATAAGTTGAGGTATAAAAACATGCTAAAACAGCCATTTCAGAAGAAAAGCAATGTGTCAATTCTGAAGTGAAACAGTAACAACAAAAAATGAAAGGCATGTGAAAATGGGTCAAGTCAAGACACCAATGATGTACAAACAATGCACAAACAAGACAAACATGGACACAGACATGACACTGACAGTCAAGTATGACAAAACAATGATAAACCAACGTGAAAATGTAATCCAACCAAGACAGAGACTGCCATAGGTAAAGGCAATGGAGTTGTTGTAAAAATAAAACCCAAGTCTATGAGAAATATGGCCCCTGTATGAAGGCTTTGGCTGTTATGCCAGGTTGTTGTGCAGTGGAAAAAAGAGATGTAACACCGGTATTAATGCCTCAAGACGTGTTCCCCGCAATAAAACCCAAGTTAAAAGATGAACTCACACGTTTGGAGAATTTGGGTGAATGCAAAAAGGTTGCATGTGCCGACTGAAATGGGTCTCTAGTCTGGTGACAGTTGTCAAAACCTAATGGCAAGTTAGAGTAATGCATAGATCAGTGCATTTTAAACAAAGCATTAAAGAGAAGAGCCATTATCCACGCCAGTTATTGAAGACGTCCTGCCTGGAAGGTCGCGCGTGAAAGTGTTTTCCAGGCGACTGTAGTGCAGGTTTCTGCAATGCCAACTGGGATGAACAGTCGTCATATCTTACCACATTTCCAGAGCCCAGGGGCAGATATCGTTGGACAGATTGCCATTTGGCCGGTGACTCCGCACTGAAATTTTCAGGCAGAAATTAGACCAGGTTTACGAAAAACCTTAGCGGTTGTCTATAAGATTGCTGATGGTGTGTTGATAACCGGTGAAGGACACACACTGGCGGACGCGATGAAAAGATCCCGACAGACTATGGAACGTTTATTGAGCGATGTATTGTTGTACGGAAAAATGCATCAAATGGGAAACACGGACAAGTTCCATAAAAGTGCGACATGGTGTCGTTCATTGGACCATACATGGACACAAGTGCGGACTAAATGGATGAAAACAAGTGCAAGCAATTCGCAATAGGCCAGAACAACAGATGTGACTGGAGACGCGATTTCTGGGACTGACAAAAGGACTTAGCAAAATTTTCTTCCCGGACCTATCACAAGACACAGAACCATTACGTAGGAAGACGCACAAAGACACAGGAATGGAATTGGGACCGAAAAGAACACGCACAATCCTTTGAGGAAAAGTCAAGAAGAAAGTTGCTGCGTTTCAACACCAGTGTTGAGTAGTTGACTCCGACAAGAATATAGAGGGTTCAAAGGAGATGCTCCGACAAGGTTTAGATTCGATCTTCTACCAAAAGGGTCAACCTACATTACTCAAGGCAGAGCCCTTACACCAGGCAGAGGACGCGATATTACGCCAAATAGAGAAGCGATGTTGTTTGGCACAGTTTTCGGTTTGGAGAGAAACCGTTGTAGTATACGGCCGAAAAAAGTGCCTTTATGGACGGCCACAAAACACTTGTGTCAGTATCACGAAACCAATCACTACTGCGCTCCAAAGCGTCCTGCAACGCTCTACCTACGCTTGTCGCAATATGAGTAGAAATCAAGTACAAACGCGGAACGAGATGTATCTCGCGGACACTCTCTCGCGAGCATATCGTATACCAGCAGGCAGTCACAAGCGAAGAGGGAAACGGAAAGTGTCAAACATGTGGAGTCAGTTGCCTATCTCTTTACTATACGGCAGATATCAAAGAAGAAACTGCGCAGGATGCACTTTGAAAGCAAGTGAAAAGCGGTTACATTGTTGAAGGAGGCCAGACAACGAAAAGCAAGCGGACCACAGACAAGATCATACTTGACGTAAGAGGACGAACTTTCATACCAGGGACGGAGTAATTTTTCGCGGAAAACTAGAGTTGTTGATACCAAAAAAGTAGAACTGGACTATAATAAGACAAAGACTACCGAGAGCACACAAGCAGGATGTAGTAAAAACAGTAAATGCCGCAGAGCAAAAGAATGTGTTATTGGCCAGGTATATCAAATGGAATCAAGGACTATATTTCAAAGGGAAGCAGTAACACAATCCAAATCCGGAACAACCCAAAGAGCCCTTAATTAACCACAAACTCCAGAGCGGACCGTGGCAAAAGATCGGTTGTAGATCTTCACAGTTTGTAAACACGGGGACATCTGGCTTTGCTGTTGACTACTACTAAGGAATATTTCGAGTTCGGGACCCACTCCCGCACAAGAAAGATGCTAGGCTGTCTAAAGATTACTACAGAAACACTTTTTACTACCCAGGCATTTAACCGACTTGAATTCTCAGACAATGGACCCCATTTAACTCAAAGCAATTGCAGACTTAGCCAGAGATTTTGAATGCAAGCACAAAAGAACAGCTCGCCGGATTTGCCCAGAGCAATGGCAAAGTTCGCTGGGTAAACGATAAAAATAATAAAAAACCTTCATCAAAAAGACAAAAAAGACCAATGGAAACTGAATTGCTCTTTTAGAGTGGAGAAATACTCCAAATGAGGGGCTGAACAACTCACCAGCGCAACGCTTTTTCGGCGGAGAACCCGTACGCTTTTGCCCATCAAAGAACTCGGCTACAAAACCCAAGCTGGCAAGAAACAATCAGAGAGAAAAAACTGCAGAAGCAAAGAAAACAACAGAATACTACACAGAGTGTGCAAAGAACACCACAGTTAAAAGAGGAGATGGTGTGAGAAATCAAACCCAGATATAACCAGCGAGGAGAGAAAGTGTGGGGAAAAAGGCAAGTGAGAGAAAAAGTCGAAAACACGGCTCTATAGGGTAAAGAAGAAGACGGACGCGAAACATCAGAAATTAGAAGACATCTGAGAACAAACAAAGGAAACATTCCAACGCAAATCCACAGTACATGAAACAATCTCGCCAAAGGTTAAGCCCACCAAGTCCACTGAAGCCCCGTCCCAGGACCAGAAGATAGAAAACACAATTCTTGACCACAAACAAAGAAAACTAACACATTAAGGAGACAGTAAAAAGCAAACAAAGGGACCATTTGAGAAACAGCACCGAGAAAAGAAAAGACCAATGGATCTCAAAGACTATGTTTAGTGCCCCCATGTACATGTAGTAATAGATGATTTTAAAAAACTAAAAATGAAAACCCACACAAACATAACAAAGTTGGCAATCAACAAAAATTTACAATATGGTTTTTTAATTGGAGTTTGATGATATGTGCAAGAAAAATGTGCCAGTACTTTTGAGTGGAGATCAAAAGGCGGCAACATAAACATTGCCGCGATTTTTTATTTTAGTTGTAAGCTTTTGTGCACAAGTCAAGAGTGAAAATACTCATGCCAGAAAGTAATGTGAAGAGGAAAAATATAAACAATTTGAAAGTGTTTATGTGGTTTAAAACAAAAAGATTTGTGTTAGAAAGGTTCAAAAGAGGCATTTGGCAGCTTAATTTCAGAAAAGTGATTATAATAGTGTTTAGGAAATGAGATACACATGCTATGCTTAAGCCATATGAAATGAACACATTCATTTTTCCTAAAGAAGGAAAGGTTGCTGTAACGAATTGTGATAATGTTATGCTAGGGACTTTGTGTAAGCTTGGGTTAGTACCACCGATGTGTTATTGTGTAGACCGGCACAATCAATGCCAAGATGGGGACTCAGCTCATGAAACGATGTTCTCTGAAAAACAAGCAATAAAAACCTCCCATACGTTAAGATACTCTCCTGTGCTTTATGATTGTGGTAGCTTAATAGGAATAACATAAAACTTTCAATATTAGGTTCCCAGTGTACAAATAAAATCTTGCATACAGCTTGTTTTTGTTAAAGTCTGACTCAGAGATTTCCAAAATTATTCTTTTGTGTATAAGTTAAAAATATTTAACTAGAACTAAAGATAGTGACCTAAAAGCCCAATTCAAAAGTTGGAGATGAATCGGATGTTTCGTGTCATGCATATAAACATTTTGTATCGGATAAACAGGGCCATAGGGTGCTGTGTATAACAAAATTTCCGGAAAACGGAATTTTACACAATGTTGTGAATTTTCAAATGGGATTCGATTTGAGCTAGCTATTTCACACAGTGATTAGTATTAAGGGACAAGCATTATGTATATGCAAATCAATGAGGCCGCCCTCATCTGGAAATCTATGATTCAGCCTTTCAGCGTTTGTCTTGCATGTTGTGTTGTTTGTTTTTGTTTGTGAATTTTGTTTTAATGTATCACACTTCCTGAAGTATTGATGCAGTTTTACTTAATTTAGGTCCCCCTGGGTCTCATGGAAGAAATGAGGATATAACATCCACTGAATGAGTAACCCAGGCAAAAGAAAAATAAACAAAATTTTACCTGTGAACATCCCATGCTTAGGTAAAAATTTGCTTAATTTAGGTAAAATTTTACTTGACTTACGTAATTTTTAAAATTTTTATGAGATTCTATGTTTCAGTAACTTGTGTCATCATTTTCTGTGGGTACAAGAAATCAAGATCGAAACTTAAATACTGGGGTGTTAACATTAACACCATGGGTGTTAATTTTAACTTCCTCCTGCAATCAATAGGGGACTGCACCCACTGGTGTTAGATTTACACCATTTCGGTGTTAAATACCACCGTGTTAGTGTTATATTAAGACAAATTTCGGTGTTAGATGACACTGCTTGGTGTTAATCTTACACTACAGTCGGTGTTAATCATTTTCTAACACTGCCGGGTGCCAAATTGACACTACTGGTGTTGATTTACACTATCCTGGAATCAATACGGGACTGCACCCTCTGGTATTAATTAACAACAAACTTTGGTCAAAAATTAAATCAAAATACTGGACTCACATTTTTAATTGCACAAACTTCGGTGGTGTTAACATTTTATATTTGTAACGTTTGTTTGATTTTATTACTTTTGCTTCTATTGTAACTGCTTGCCTAACAAATCATAAACAGATCATCAAAATGCAAATTAAAATTATGCAGCTACGCCGATCGGTGTTAAATCTTAAATTTCAACACTAGAAACTAACACCAACAAGCTTGACACCGACTTGTTGTTAAAATTTTAACACCCCATTTTTTGCGTGTAACTCGGTGCAGTCAATTTGCTCATAAATTTTTAAAACGAAAATGTTTTTAACCGGCGTATGTCATGTATACATTACATTTAAAGGCTGACTCAGAGATTTTGAAATAAAATATTTTTGTCTATAAATTAAAAATAGTCAAATGGAAATAAAGATAGTCACCTAAAATGCCTAATTCAAATTTTTTAGACGAATCCGTATTTTTCGTTTTCATGCAGTAAACATTTATGTATGTATAACAGTGCCATAGGATACCGTGTAAAACAAAATTTCCGGATCCGGAATTTTATAACAAAATTGTGATTTTCTACATGAAGGACTTCGATTTAGCTAAGCTATTTCACACAGTGATTAGTGTATGGACAAGCATTATGTACATGCAAAAACACGATTTGTTTGAAAATTGAGGGCGCCCTCCTCGGAAAATCTCTAAGCCAGCCTTTAAAGATCACCTATTTTGTTTATTTCATGTGTAGGATCACTTCTGACCACAACAGACACGTAATCGGAGCTCTTGTTGAAGAGATATCAACCAGTCATCGGAGTTGGCAAAGAACAACAATAGAAAGTAAGTTATAATAAGTTATAGTTATAGTAGATTCAACCCATCGTGTCACCAGAGGAAAAGTTTTGGACAGCGTCGATTAGACGGGAGAGGAGATAGAAAAAGAAAATATGTGGCCCGATTCACCTGTTTCATGAACGAACTAAGATAATCTGGCTTTTCATGTTGACATAATATTTACAAAGAGAGTGCAAAGACTTTTGTGTTCGCTCAAATTCTGTAACATTCAACCATGTTACATTGAATCAAGGGGGTGAAGCCCATTCAAAACCAGTCGTCCGTGCTGGGCGCTGACATTTTGAATATTGCACGGAGTAATTATTAGTTTGGGTGCTTGTATACACACATAATGTCAATTCGATACAAACAATCCGCCAAATATCAGTTGTTGGATGTTGGGTGCTATTGGGTGGTTAAATTTTGTCCTACCCATGGCCACACAACGAATGAAATGACACATCAGTCGTCTTGATTTAAATAAACAGCCTCAATGAAATACATCTTTTCACCTAAGCGCGTCGTGTGAACAAAAATTATGAAAAGAAAGAGTATAACATACAAAGCCAATAATGATCCAGGTACAACATATTATACACTGGCCACCTCTAACACATTCATTAATTTGTATCCTACCGATTAGTGTATATGCAAGCGGCACCCACAGTAATGTGGAAGAAGCGGCAGTCCATTGCTTTCTATTGTTGGTACTCTAGTTTTCTTTGTGGTCGCAAAACATGCGAGACGACAAATTTCTAAAGATTACCTAACGTTTTGCCTCTCTATTTCTATAGAAACCTCTTTTGCACTCGAATACCACTGCAGTCCAATAGATAGTCCAGAATGTTTTAGAGAGTTTAACGTAGCTCTAATGGCATTAATGTCCACCCATTGCATCATGCCCCTCATTAGTGTGCCCATAACCTTCGAAAAAGTACAGAAGATTTGACCGAGAACCACTGACTCAGTACAGGGCTCATAGACAACGTCTAGGTCCGTTTTCTTGAACCAATATCTCTAGTTTTTATTTGTTTGCGGGCTGCCTTTTCCATCAATGAATATGAGTTTTGGTGTATCCTGACTCTTTAGGGCTTTAACGCGAGAGGTAGCATACATTTTATAACCATGGTAACACATCTCGAGTTTGGACTGTCTTCAGGGGGTTAGGACTACCACCTACCATCAACAGCAAAGTTCAAAACGGCATCAAGCTAGTCTGGTTTCAAAGACTAACTGAGGAGGGCGCTCTTACGCATATTCGAACGGTTACACACATACTTGACTAAGACTTAGTCCGGTTCAGGAATAATTACATCTAAATGACCGTTATTTCGATTCACCTATTTTGCAAAGGGGTTAATCCACTAACCCCGACGATTTTGCATCACTATTTTTTTTTCTTAATTTAGATGAGATTACTAAATCTTTTTACAAAGGTTTAAGATGATGATTTTTTTAAAATGTACACTGGACGAGACCTGCCCATAGTTTTAAATGCACGTGCAGTTCCCCAAATTACCGTTTGGAAATCCCAATCCCCAAATGAGCCAATCGTGTCCTACCCCCCCCCCCCCCTGACTGCAGATTTTTAATACTTGGGGCACAGAATGTCAACGTCCATTGCATCAATGGGGCTGACCATTGTTTTCCCCCTACATTGGTAGCTTAGTATTTGAGACACTCAAACTATCCCTTATTGTAATCCTATGACCTCCACGAATAATTTGCACCATGTTTTGTATCGAAATCGAGTCAACTTTAAATAAAGTTTGACTCCTGCACAACTGAAAATGACCCTTGGGTGGTATTGAGGCTTTTGGTGTTTTTAAAGCCTATTCCTTTTCTGAAGCTGATGGTTAGACAATAACGTGGTATACGTTTCAACACGATTGGATCACTTTAAAAAAATACCCATGTACAAGCCTTTGTCCTAGTGCTCCCTCTTAGATTACATTCACTGTAAAAATTATTTGTCCTCTGTTGTTAAAAGGACACCTCTAAAATCAACTGGCACTTTGGAAAATTGCTCCCTCAAGATTTTTCAAATCGATATTTTTGCATGGTTGTAAAGCTTTTATATACAAAGCCCTCACCCGACATGATTAAGACCAAATCAGCTTCCTTCTGGTTAAACAGAACGATTTTGTAATTTACGTCCGCCGGCGACGTTTAAATTCAACAGACTACGAAAATGGCGTTTAACACACAAGAACACGCACGCCGTAAGCTTGTTTCCCACGCTATGCACCGTTTGACCGTCTAGAACCTTTGTAGTTTTTTGAATATCAGTGAGTAAACAGAGTCAAAATCTCCATTTAATATACACATTTGTTTTGATTAAAGTTAGGGAAAACTTAAAAAGTTGGCCTACAAATTGCCTGAATGTCTTTAACCTCATATCAAAGGTCCCTATCTGTGTGTTTGTTGGGTTATTTTTGTTATGTGTAAAATATATCTCAGTTTTTCCAATGGCCTAGACTATATCATTGAGAGCAAATTGAAGAAATTTCATTTTGTGAAGATGTGCCAGTGCCCTATTAATGTTGATAAAATCTTAGTCAAATTTTCGGGTAAAACCTTCCTCATTGTTGGGTCAACCTTACTCTTGTGGGTAAAATATACTTAGCTTTGTGTAAGGTTCTCCACTTGGGACTAAGATTTTACTGAACAAAAAGGGTTGGACCTTTTTTTCTACTCAACATTTTTGGAGTGTTTGGTAACACTTAAGACCGACGTTTCAGGGGTTCCGTGTCAGGGCGTCTACTGTTTTTAATCACGCAAACTTATAATCCTAGAGATTTTTACAAATAATTTGCTAGCTCCCAGGCTACTTCGTTTATTTATGCGGCCACACAAAGCGTCTTTCAAAGGTCCCGGGGCCACTTGTATCCCAATTGGATATGATGGGTGACACGAAAACGCGTAAAAAGGGTGGCTTTTTTTCCAACAGGCGATTTACGCGCGTACATGATTAGGTGTCAAAACAGCAAAATGTGGAAAACGGGTAGGCCTATGTTTTTTTCCTACCCTGTCAATTGTTATGATACTGTTTATGGTTTTTGATACCTACTAATCAGAGATCAAAAAGAAATAAAAAATATTGTGCAAAGCAAATAATAGGTTAAGGAACCAATATTACGACACAGCATTGCTTACGTGTTTTAGATTAGCAAGATGGTCAACTACTGTCTTTAATGTAGAAAAAACAGACAAAAAACTTGTTTATTGTATTTTTTTAGGTCGGTGGAAATACTTGTTTAGGGTGCATTTGTGTAAAGTCCTTGTTCCCGCATCATATTCACCTTTGTATACAAGTGGCCCCCGGTCAGAAGGTTCCCGGTTTGATTAGACGTCTACGTTTACCAATCCATTTGACACATTTTGGTAGATCGTAAGCTTTAAAGGGTGGGTTTGAAGATTTATTTTATAAAAACATAGGTTAGATCTAAACGCCTGACTAATCCC
Source organism: Ophioderma brevispina (assembly GCA_023653785.1). NCBI lineage: Eukaryota > Metazoa > Echinodermata > Ophiuroidea > Amphilepidida > Ophiodermatidae > Ophioderma > Ophioderma brevispina. The sequence continues at coordinate 26,611 of JAMKCH010054012.1, read as the reverse complement.
TTAGTCCTCAAATAAATGTCGAATTCGGTCGGTCATTGCCTTGAATATCCCATTTGTCTTTCCCTTCTAAATACAGAAGCAGTTAAAACATTTTCGAATCAAAAGATAAGCCTCTAAAACAGAAAGAGGGGTTTATCATATCAAACAGCGGCAGGCCAGGCGGAATAATCGGAAAAGGACAGTAAGTATTATTATACATTAATAGCGGGAGGCTCACGCTTGGGCTCCCGCTAGCTGAGTATTAAGCGGGAGCGATCACTGAAGTAGAAGCGATCACTGAAACAGAAGCGATCACTGACACTATGGCGACGCCACCTCAAATTCCCACTTTCTAAATAATAAAACGTCATCATTTCATACCGCCTATAACTTTCAGTGTTTAAACTTTTATCTCAAAAGTATACCTCTACTCCCCGTGTGCTAACCCGTATAGTTCTTGTTATATAGCCACATTGTTTTTGTCTCGTAACTCCTCAAACTCCTATATAAAGTTTCCGTCAACCTGAACCTCCTCTGCACGGCTTCCTCCTTCCTTTTTTTCTTTCTTTTTATTTTCTTCAATATCCCTCCAATTTCCCCTATAAATATTGCGTTTTCTCTCTCTCTCTTGCGTTTTCTCTCTCTCTCCCTCATTCCGTCTCTCTCAACCATCTCTCCCTCTCACTCTTTTTTCTCTTCCTCTCTTTGTGTATGACTATCTCTCCCCCCTCTCTCACTATATGCCTCAACTTTTCCCCTCTACAAATTACGTTATCTCTCATTCCGGCTCTCTCTCTCTCTCTCTCTCTCTCTCTCTCTCTCTCTCTCTTGCGTTTTCTCTCTCTCTCTCTCTTGCGTTTTCTCTCTCTCTCTCTCTCTTGCGTTTTCTCTCTCTCTCTCTTGCGTTTTCTCTCTCTCTCTCTTGCGTTTTCTCTCTCTCTCTCTTGCGTTTTCTCTCTCTCTCTCTTGCGTTTTCTCTCTCTCTCTCTCTCTCTCTCTTGCGTTTTCTCTCTCTCTCTCTTGCGTTTTCTCTCTCTCTCTCTCTCTCTCTCTCTCTTGCGTTTTCTCTCTCTCTCTCTCTTGCGTTTTCTCTCTCTCTCTCTCTCTCTCTTGCGTTTTCTCTCTCTCTCTCTCTCTCTCTCTCTCTCTCTTTCTATATCCTTCAACATTTTCCCCTCTACAAATTACGTTATCTCTCATTCCGGCTCTCTCTCTCTCTCTCTCGACCACCTCTCCCTCTCCTCTTTCTCCTTCTCTCTGTCTCTGTCTTTTTCTCTCTCTCTTTCAACATTTTCCCCTCTACATTTCATTCGGTCTCTCTCTCTCTCTCTCTCGACCACCTCTCTCTCCCCCCTCTCTCTTCTTTCGCCATCCTCCCCTCTCTCCCTCTCACTCCTCTTTCTCCATCCTCCTCCTCTCTCTCAAAAGACTCTCAAGACCTCTGCCCCTCTCTTTCTCACCCGGCTTCTCTCCCAAACCGTTCTCTTTCCAGTAGCGTACCAGCGGGGATGCGTAGCACTCAGGGGTACAGACGATCACGCGACGATGCGTTCGCGGCGAGAACTTGTGCGATCACCATTGAGTCACCATTACATAACATACCGGTCGCTGGCAAATCAGCAAGTGTTTAAGTAAATTACGCACAGCGCGATGGGAAAGCAAGGTCATGCGATTGGGCGACGACTGCCGGTGCCACGATGGAAAAAGGAGGAAACGCAATCAAAATCCCAATCCGATAGCGCTAACCATGCAAAGTTGCGTTTCAGAGAGATGTGGAGTGCCAAATCGTGGGAAAGGCATTTCAATACGGAATAAACCCCAAACTCGTTCTAACCTCGTCTTCATGGCCAAAATTCATTCCCATTGAAAAATGTGTTTCCCACGATTTGGTACTCCTCTATGGTGTCACTAATATAGATAAATAATTACCGCCTCCTACCAGGGGCGGCCGAGGGGTCGTATTTTTTTTTTTGGGGGGGGGGGGTCCCGCTGTACATCATTTTAACCCGGTGCAAATATCGGCCCTTGCAATTTAGCATCGACATTATGCATTCAATCAAAAAAAAAAAAAAAAAAAAAAAAAAAAAAAAAAAAAAAAAAAAAAAAATATATATATATATATATATATATATATATATATATATATATATATATATATATATATATATATATATATATATATATATATATATATATATATATATAGTCCCGGGAGCAATATAAAAATTGTGCAGCATTTATATTGCATCCGTTTTACTATTATTGTATTTAGTCCTGGTTTATTATCATTCAAGTAGTCTAATTACAAAAATAAACAACATTTAATTTTTACTTCAAGCATGCTTTTAAAATATTTTGACAAAAAGGAATTTGCTCTAGGAACGAAAACAACCCTATTCAACTAATAGAAGAAGTGATTGCACAATCTCAAAATGCAAAGTGGATCCAATCTATAATGCTTTCATATGGTGGCAAAATATAAAAATTCACCATAAAGATGACTGGCGTGATATACAGGCTATCCGACGTAAAAATTGCGGTAAACCGTGTATATTTTAGGAAGAGATCATTTCACCGTAAAATTTAACAGTATTCTGCCGTAAAAATATCTTTTGCAGTGTAGCTGACACATTTATTTAAATATTTTTTTCAGATTTGGACCTGTATACTTCCTTAACCCTCGTCTTACCGGGGGGGGGGGGTTACGCCCTAGTGATTAGAACATATACAATAGCAATGGTCTGTAAGCTGATGACTGCATGTTTTTCAAGTTTGATAAAATGCTGGCAGTAATGTCAGCATCTTTGGTTGAGAAGTGAACCTTACAAGGAAAATAACAAAATATAAACACCCAAATTATTTTTAAATTTGTGGAAGTGATTTAAGTAAGGATCTATTTCATTATGCTGAATATTTTTTGCCATTGTGGCCCTTTAGTTTTTCTCTCACTAATATAATGTCTTATAGAGTAGTCTTGACATTTACAGAGTTTGAGTTTCGTTGAATTAATCATTTGGGACCTATGTTTTTTTTAACTGAGGTTCAGAAACCCCCTCCACAGTCGTGTGAAAAAAGACCTTATCCACTTGTGTTAATTTCATCATCTCTTTTTACAGAAACTAAGCAGGCGACTACGAGCGTTGGACAAAATTGGAAGAACCAATCAACAATTCATGACGTATAAAAAATATATTACATTGGAACTAATGTCCGACGTGGAAACGGATTCAGAAGAAGAGGATGATGATGGGGAGAAGGTATAAAAAGGAAGCCTTTAATTTGGGAAGGGGACCGACTGAAAAAGATCAAACAACTTCTGGACGAAACACACATGAAAGGCCTTACTGCCTATCAGAAACAGTCTAAACTGCCGATTGCGGACGGACTGCCGGTACGCGACAGAGCACCTACATCTCAAAGACTACCAATTTCTTGGATTAAAGACACATACCGACTGCGTCAGCAATCTGAACCACAGGATCAAATGTAACCATCAAGTTATTTACTGATTGCAATGATTTTGTTTTCAAGCAATAGTCGGCGTTTGTAAAACACGTACATCGCGTAATCTTGTAATTCGCGTGCTCACTGGTACTTAGGGCGTTTGTAGCGAAAAAGAAATCGCCTATACAATTTCTTGATATTTAGATACAATGGTGTTTTTCTCTAGGCTGATAACATTTTTAAATTTAAAAAAAGTATATAGGATTCCTTTAACTTTTTAAGATAAATTCGTTTGCTGTATATGAAGAACTTGCAAAACTGTTGATAAAATTCTTAATACGTAACACAATCTTCTATCGGAAAAAAATTACAGCAAAGGCAAAATTTTAAATGGATGACAAAGGTATATTTTTCAACGTCATTTTCGCTATTTCGCTATAGAGTAAAGGGAATATCGCTTTATACCCGTGTCAGAAAGATGGTGTTTCGTCGCGTCGCAAAAATATCGGAGGCTGTATGGAGCTCGAACAATACAATACTAGTATTCATGATACCGTTAAACACTTATTTTTTGTTTGCTTACGGTATTTCACCGTAAAATTACGGTCAACCGTAAAATTTGCATGGAAATAACCGTAATTATTTTACGGTTTCATCGTAAAAAATACGGCGAGTCTTTTACAGTGTACGTACAAGATTAGATCGCTACATGGTGACGACTCAGTGATTGTTGGAACTAGAAGAGAAACTTGAAGGAGTTGACTGATATTTAATAGTCTGAAGCGAATTAAGTCAGGAGACAGGGAGCGAAGTTTTTGGAATAGAAGAGTGGGCATCTTTTCTATCATATCGGTATAGACAACAGGGGTATAGCAGGATTGGATTTATGATCAATCAGAAATGGTCAAAATATATAACAGAAGTCAGATTTGTCAACGAAAGACTGGGCGAAGTTACATTAAGAGTGAACAAGAAACGAAACAATTCGCTCACAGAAGATGAGAGAAGACATTCAGAAGTACAACACCCGAAATATCAAAGAAACAATAGAGAGCAAGAAAAGTCTGAAGTATACCAACAAGAAAGAAACTCAAGTGGTAAGCAGAAGATTATTACCCTCCTTGACAAAAATCGACAGGAATTGAGTGATCGTGACTTCATACTTCGCCAAATAGAAGAATTCTACGATTCTATGACAGCTAAAAAAAACCAGAATAGTGCAGTTTTATACATTTTTTATATCTTACATTCCGTTCCCATTTTATTATCAAAAGGAAAGTTATATAATCATCATGATGGGTAAAGTGAAAGGATTCCAATGAACATGCCTAGCATTTTAGATGACCCGTTTTGACTTTAAAATTACTTGTGGATGAAGTTGAAAAGTAGACCAGAATATTCATCTATATTTGCAAGGATTAAGAAAGGCATAGTTTCATAATATCTACCATATCTATTTACTGAGCTTTATACTAAAAAAGCCAATGACCTTTTATACAGGTTGTCAACTTTTCAAATTGCACCGATTAGATCCGATTATATTTCATGTTGACCCAAGGATTTAATCTTCAGGAATTAAAGGTGCAACGAGAGATTCACATATTATGTATCCCGAAAAAAACCCGTGAAAGCCATGATTTTCAGATGCAAAGCTTTTCGTCAATAATATCCCCATCTGAAAGGATTAAGCTGAGAAATATTTCTTTAGTACAAAAATTGTGAAATATCAAATTTCGTATAGGAGTAATACGAAATTCTGCCTATGAATTATAATGAAATGAAAGCAAATAAAAATCACATTTTGTTATCACTTTTAAGACATTTCTGTAGCCAAATACAAGAAAGCTTTTGAGTGTCTACTTTACATGAATTCACTACATATGACACATTATATGGATGCCTCACAATCTCTCGTTGCACCTTTTAACAAAGTATATGTATGGTAGAAAATCAATAAATTGTTATGGTAGTCAAGCCTCTCCTGTACTCTGTTGACCTTCGACTTTTGTTATGCACAATTGCTTTATTATACTTTTGATATAAGGCATATGCCTTTCTTTTTTTAATCCTTGAGTAATGATGAACAATATTAGCCAAGTTTCGATCCAGTCGGATCAATTAACCCATGTATAAGAGGTCATTAAGCTTTGATTTTTTCAGTATAAATCGCAGTAAATATATAATCATGGCAGCTATATCAAACTATACCTTTCCTTGATCTTGCAACTAGATAAATATTTGGGCTACTTTTCAACTTCATCGGAGCACTTTGAGATTTTTACCCGACATAAACTTTCACCTCTGATTTCAAGGTCAAGAAGTTTGATATGGTATTATATGATATGATATGAAGTCATATCTCAAAAATGCTAGGCATGTTCATTGGAATCCTTGCACTTTACTCTTCACGATGATATTGTTATTACTTTCTTTTTACTAAGAAAATGGGAACGGGATAAAATTTCATCCCACACTAGAAGTGCCACAGCTACCTCCGAAGAGTTGCCAGCAATATCATGTTGTGAGGAGACATGCAATTCACAGCGTGAAAAGGGGAAATCACAGGGACTAAACAACATCTTAATAGACACAATTGTAGATGGGAAGATGTTGTCGCTGGAGAGGTTGCCAAGCTGCTCACAGCTTGTATGAAGCAGAAACAATGGAAAGAGGCAATATGATCATCCTCTTCAAAAAAGTGATAAACGGGAAAAACTATCAACAAGTTTTTAACACGGATCCTTACCAACAGTTGGGAAACATCCTGCGCAGGAATCAACCAAGAGAGCAAGCGTAGCGAGGCTATTCCACAATTGAATATGCATACCATCAATCAACTGAAGGAGGAATGTCTTGAATACAATCAGGCACTCCGCGTGGCCTTTATTAGAGGAGAAGCACGGAACCAGGTCAAACATCATCGTTTACCCCTCACTACAGAAAAGGTTTGACACCTTTGGTAGTTAGTATGGACCCCTATATCAATGCTAGGTAGTTTGTGGTGTCACTTTTTCAATAGGGGCCAATTTAAGGTTACACAGGGTCAAATTTTAATATGCTTCAATCATGTTGAAACGTATGCCATATTGTTCGTCTAGTCATAAAGATTCCAAAAATGTATAGTTTGTACCATCTATGACAATTGGCTTGGGAGTTAAAGGGTAAAAATGGCTAAAATGGTAAAAAAGGGTCTATTTCTATTGTACAGGGGTAAAAAAAAGAAGTTGCTCAATTTTGGTAAAAAATGAAAGAAGTAGCTTAATGTGTCAAAATAAGAAATAGTTTGTAACATCAGCAATGCATAGTTATCATGTTATGTGACGAAATAAGTCATAATCCAATTGGTATTGACCTTCTTTGACCCTTATATCCGTAAGTAAACATGTAACATAATCAAAACTATACTTCTGACCTCAGGCAATAATTTGCAAGTATTTGACCCTGTACAAATTGAGATTGACCTTTTTTACCATTTTAGTCATTTTACCCTATAACTCCAAAACCGATGGTCGTATATGGTACGAACTATACATTTTTGGAATCCTTATGATTAGATGGACAATATAGTATACATTTCAACATGATTGGGATATTTTAAGAATTTGACCCCTATGTAAACTTAAATTGGCCCCTATTGAAAAAGTGATACCACAATTTGAGAGTACTACCTACCGAGCATTGATGGAGTTCATATATGAACTTTTCTGTATGGGGTAAACGAATTCCTTAAATAAGGTCCCTATGATATTCTGCTCCTGCTCTATATTGGCTATGAGAAGGCACTCAACTCCATCAAAACAGTCTGTACTACAGCTCTACAACAACAAGGGTGTGAAAACTTGGAAAGTACCATTGATCTATTAAAAGACATACACAAACTGTACAACCACCGCGACACTTCATAAAGAGAGTAAGACGATCAATATCAAGGTGTAAGGCAGGGAGCTATTATCTCAACCAGGATACTGCATGTCTAGAAAGCCATGAAAGTATTGCCACAAAAATGAAGGTGATTAAACAAAAGCTTATCAAGTTATGGTCCAAAATATGATTTTTGGCCAATATGGCGGCCATTTTAGATTTTTCCCTGGGGCATGCACCATGGTTTTCGCTTTTTAAAAGTTTTTTCTTTGAAAATGGGATAAGCATCATTAAAGTCATCATTCTAGCCTGTGTTCGAAGTGATCTGAAACTATGACCAAAATTTGACCCTCATAGCCCACCTCTATTATAAGTGAAAATATGCCCCATTTTGATCGACCAATATTAATTTTACAGAGTACTCTATGGGGATTACAAAATCACGTTTTTAACTCTCACTTCAAAACGGGTTGAAATATCGGCGCGAAACTTTACAGATGGGGTTTGGGGTGAAGGTAATTTTGTCAAGATGAAAAATTTATAGACTTAAGTCGGGTCATCCCCCTTTAAGTGTATCTCGAAGAAACTTTAATTTTATATTATTTTTATGGAAGATTTATCCGGTTCCCTGTCTCTCAAAACTCAAAATATAAATAAAAAATATTAAGATGCATCATTGATTAATTTCTACAGACATGCTGTAAACCTGGAACTGAAATGCAACACGTGTAACAAATATTCAGTATTGGCGTAGGCTGAACTAATTTTAAATTATACTAAGGGGTAAAAACCTAATAGAAGAGCCTAAACAACGATAAAAGATTACCCGTCATCGCCATTTATTGCCATTAGGTTTATTAGGACAATGGTCAAAGTTTTCGGATAAATACCTCAACATATTGTTTTACGAAAGTGCGTGTTATTAAGTAATTTATCAGATGCACAAAAATGCAACAAAATTCCTTTGATAAATACTCAAATCGTGCATAAACGACAAGGAAGGTATAGACGTTTTACTCGAAGTACGTGTTTTACAAACGCCGATACGCGATATGATTTTCCCTTTGTTTACGCATTTGTATGTATAAGCTACAGGGTGTATTAAAATGAAGCGAACAGATGAAAAATACATCCAATTCAAAAAAGTTTGAGGTATATGGTTAACATACTGTAATGTTAGGTAAACCAACACCATTTATTCCAATTTCCAACAAGTATAAATCATTGAAGCGTGACAATTATTAATGACTTGGAATAGTCGGTGGTTTTCACCTTTCCACCTTAACTCTTATCGAAACTGTCTGCGATTACATTTACATGGCTTTATTTTCCATGTACATGGATCATTGGCTTAAAATCTCCAAATGACGGGGCAAGTCCAAATGAATTACTGGGAGAGCGGAATAAGAGATCTTTGACCGTATAAGGAATGCCATTTGCTGTGGTGTTAACTGTGGTGTATCTATGTTACTGTTCCATTTCATTAAGTAAAATAAAGCAGCTTTTGTAGAGAACAGTGGCACAGATTTCATCCATGGTTTTGTGTTGTGTAGCTACAATGAAAACGATTTTTGAACACTAACAATTTGGATATGGTTAGAGTACGTGGAAATTATTGTTGCCTATAGAAGACAGATAAAGCCCGTTATTGCTGCAGTGATGTAGCATTAGTGATAGGGCCGGTCTATGATAGTCTCGAACCCAAAGGTCAAAGTTCAAGGTCAAAGGTCAAATCTACAAACAAGCTCCGATTAAGCTGAAATTTGTCAGGAATAATCCTCGTGACATCATAAATACAGAACAAGTACAGTTGACCCCATCCGTGACCCAGGGATCACGCTATAGGGATGAAAAGGTCAAATCTCTGACATGCTTGGATTGAGCTGAAACTCAATAATAACGTTCCTCGTAACGTTGTTAACCCGTATGACACGTATCTCAGGCATGACTAGTTCTTTCTTTCTTTCCTTCCTTCTCTCCTTCTTTCTTTCTTTCCTTCCTTCTCTCCTTCTTTCTTTCTTTCCTTCCTTCTCTCCTTCTTTCTTTCTTTCCTTCCTTCTCTCCTTCTTTCTTTCTATCAATCACAAGAATCAATATGTAACATTTGGTGTTTTTCGCATAAAATGTTTGTGTTACATATTACAAACGTGCCTGGCTTCCATAATTTCTTTTAAATGACATCTAAATCAAATTATAATGTAAAAATGTATAAGGCCCATTTCACAATTAGGTGCCGCTTTTTGTCAACTGAGGGGTCAATTTTTCAAAGTGAGTTAAAAGTTGTTTACTACTCATTTTCTTCTTGCCAAGGCTACAGATTTTCATAAAAATACCTCTGAAAAGCTTAATTTTTCACCCCTCTCAAATAAAATTCAAGTTACTTGTTTAATTTTTGGTAATTTTTTTTTGAAAAATGGATTCTAAATTACAAATGAATAATGTACATTGACTTGTCCATATAATGATAATGGACATTGGGCAACAGAAAGTATACCACAGGCTTCCTCTAGGACAAATTTCAATAAATTTGGTTGTTATTTCACAGATATATGGCAAATTCAAGGTGTAATTTGTGACAAAAAATGGGAATTAACTACTAATAGTTTACTTCACACTGAAAATATTAATGTATGGCTCTTAAAATTCAATGGTTTAAAGCTCATGGTATAGGTAATAGGGACAAATAATGCCAGCTGGCCAGGATAAATAGATAATTGATATACCTATCAAGTACCTATCATATTTCTTAATTTAAAGTGTTTTTCTGGCCTCTTTACTTCAAATTATGTTTCATAAGCCCATGCATTACTGATCAAGGCTAAAAGACAATGTTTATGAAAAATTTAAAAATGGAAATGGTTCTGAAATACATCAAACAACCTTAACACTTAAGTGCCCAAGCTAAAAAAAACTTCCGTTAGTGCCCAAAGGGGGGGGGGGGTTCCTAGGGACCCAACCTAAATAACCACTTTGCCATGGGAGTTTGATCATGACACTAACACAAGTAAATGGGGGTCACGTAAGCTACATACCCACAATAAAAATGAAAATCCGAACTTTGACCTATGGCCAATTGAAATTGTCACTCTCCGAAAAAGAGTGGTTCGCACAATTCCATCCTCAGCAAATCCAACATACGGTTTTGAACCAAAACAATTCATTATATCTACTCTAGAAGAAACCAATTCAAATAATCATTGCAACATAGTAGCCAAAATTTATAACGCTCTTGTATTTTCTCAGAAACGCTTTCAAAATCATCTTGATTTTCCCATAGACTTATTAACAGTTAAGACACGGATGTAAACTTAAATTGATGCTATCAGCATATAACATGGGTTATTTGAATTTAAGTAGTATTAAAATTATTAATTAATTGCCTCCTAAGGTTATATCTAAGCAAATAAATCCCAAGATTTAATACTTTAATTTTTTTTTGGTAAAATATCAATCTGATTTTTTCACTTCCGTAGTGCCCGGGGGGTTCCTAGGGACCCAACCTAATTATGCTAATGAGCCTTGGCGGATTTAAATTTTTTTTTAGTATCAGAGAAGCGATTTCATAAATCAGACATTGGCAAAAACTCCTGAAATTGATTGGGTAACCGATAAATCGCAAAAAAAATCAAATGTTTGGGTACTTGGACCCCCCCCCCCCCCCTTGGGCAACTTAAGTTGTTAATGAAAATTATAAAATCTAACCCATACAATGTGAAAAGCCATCACACAAGTTTAAAATTGATGAGTTAGAGAAGGGTATTTTATCAAAAACTCCCTTTTTGATGGATGTGACTTGATGGATGTGACAAATGGGGGGGCGTGAACGACACATTCTTGAGTGGTTTGGCATTAATTTAAAGAGTATATAGGACACATAACTCATTGTGATTTTTAGTGATAACCAAATAGCCCTAACCAAATAACTGCAATGGTAAACAGACACTATAAGATATTTATCTTTAGCAATAAGAAAGTTGAAATGGTTGCCCAGCCCTTAAAGATCGTATGGATCCTAATTTGTAGGGTACCATTATAGGCTAAAGTTCTTTTCCAATTTTATTTCAAAAATATATTACAAGTGGAATATTCCATTCTTGTTAAACACCATTCGAACATTTAAAATATGGGGATGACAAATAGGTAACGGACAATGAGTGCTCGGCGCCCCTTGCGGTAAAAAATTAGATGAAGCAATAAAAAACAATGTTTTAGTAGTCCAATACTCTTAGGACATAAAATTTATCAATTGACAATATTCTTTGCTACAGGAAATAATTGTTGTTTGTTTTAAAGACCACTTAAAATGTGTGTAAAAGGTAACGGACATGTCACATCCAACTGAATTTTTGCAATGCATGTCATACTTATACAAGAAAGCTATGTCCTTTAATTTTTAGCTTAAGAGACACTGGCACATTTGAAAAATAGTTGCGCCCTCAAGATCTTTTCAAAATCGATATTTTTTGCATGGTTGTAAGGCTTTTTATATACAAAAGCCCTCACCTAAATGATTAAGACCAAATCAGCTTCCCTTATGACAAATCCGACCAGCCAAATGATGTCAGAATTGATCCGCCATTACTTGGGGGGCCCTCCAACCCAAAACTACCCAAATCTTTTGTACGTCTGTACCACGCTTGATTAAGTATAATTCAAAAGCTACACTTAATCTGCACATTTGGGTGAATTCAAGCAGGATGCACCCCAGCTATGGCTGCCAGCCTGCCAGTGAGGTGTTGGAATGTGTAAAATCGGATTGGTGTATGGGTATTAAAACAGAACGATTTTATAATTTAACGTCGCCGGCGACGTTAAATTCAGCAGACGACGAAAATGGCGTTTAACACAAGAACACGCACGCCGTATGCATGTTTCCCACGCTATGCACACTGTTTGATCGGTCTATAACCTTGTGGTTTTAATATCAGTGAGTACAAGTCAAAAATATTCATGTAATATACTCATTTGTTGACTAAAGTCATGGAAAACTTAAAATTTACCTACAAATTACCTGGATGTCTTTATCCTCATATCAATATCCCCATCTGTTTTGGGGTGTTATTTTTATGTGTAAAATATATCTCTGTTCTTCCAATGGCCTAGACTATCATTTGAGAGCAATTGAAGAAATTTCATATTTTGTGAAAATGTGCCAGTGCCGCTTTAATACAATGTGGGTTCTCTAACAAAAATAAATTAGAGATATAGGGAAAATGTTGCTGTTGAAGAATGGCAGCTTGATAAAATAACCTGATTTTCCAGTTTACACCAGAAATGGTCATTTTAGGCACATTATGATATCACAGCACCTAAACATGTGACGAGAGCAAGTTGGTTAAGCTATGGGAGGTAGAGCCCATAGAGAGGAATGGAAAAACCACAATAATGATACCCTGATCCCATAATTTTGAACATTCTAGGAAGGAAAAGACAAAATTCAAAAAGTGGCACCTATCATGAAATGGGCCATAAATCAAACCACATTTTAGGGCAATAGATTTTGTAATTTTTACGATTTCGCCTAAAATGGATCAAGACGTAACTGTCATGACTGTGGTGTCCAATCCTAGCCTACATGTTGACAATTTAATGCATTTTCATCCATATTTTCAGTAGGCAGGGCCATGTGTCCATGCTATGTTGACCAAAAAAAAAAATGGCCAACACTTTTTAAAACCGAACGTATAAGGTTACCTTTAACTATGCTTTGTATTAAGTTTAGTACCTATCAGTGGCGTAAATTTCTTGTTGACATTGGGGGGGATGGGGGTTGACGAAAATTTATGAATGAAACAGGGTTTGCTGAAAAGATCCATTACTAGCACATGTGCGCGCGAAGCGCGCTAAAAATTTTGCCATTTAGAAGCTAAAATCCTTAAATGTAATTGCAATTAGAACAAAATGCGCGCGAAGCGCGCGGAAATTTACCAATTTTTAAACTATTATGGTAAAATATGAGGTTATTTTGGTCAAAAACACATGAGCAGGCATCAACATTGGGGGGGATGATCCCATTGACCATCCCCCCTCATCAAAATATTGGGGGGGATATATCCCCCCATCCCCCCCGGGATTTACGCCTATGAGTACCTTTGAATGTGCGGCGTCGGGCGTTACACGTAATTAACTACCTCAGGCTGCCAGTCAAGCAAAAACATTGAAATATTAAGATAACGCCCTCTCGCGCTCATATAGGAATTACTTCAGGATTACGAAGTATTCAAATCCAAAACACTAGATCTACTCAACAGAGGGCACTCTGATGATTTATGTGATGGGCCAGGTGGGCCGAGCTGGAGATGTGGATGGGCATGTTGATATTGCTGTTATTATCATATGGTTAAAATGATAAAAGTTATAGCAGTGTAGTATAGTTTCATGATTTATTGGCTTTATTTCTATGTGTAAAATATTCCTGTCGTACACGACAATCCATGTGTGCCAACTTATATCATATTAGTTAGCTTTATGAGTTTATATTTTGATTGCTAAGCGTACGCGTCTATTTCACATGTCAGGTGTCCCTAAAAAAATCGAAAGTACTGATTTTTGTCCTGATGTAAAGCTTCCATCAAAAATATCCCTACCTGGAAGGATTAAGCTGAGTAATAGTGCTTTGGTACAAATATTGTGAAATTTCTCATTTCGTATAGGAGCAAATACGAAATTCAGCCTATGTTTTATATTGAAATATAAGCAAATCGAAATCACCTTTTTTCTCTCTTTTAAGACATTTCTGTAGCCAAAATACAAGGTAAGAAATCTATTGAGTGCCTAATCTATATGAAATTACTATTATGACACAATATTTGGGTGGCCTCAAAATCTCTCGTTGCACCTTTAACGTGTTTTTGCATACCCAACATTTATAGACTTTATTCATTTCTCTCTGTAACTAAAACATAGCTGAATTAAAATTTCATTAGTCCTTTTCCACGTGCCCCTAGAAGCTCTCACTAGCTCCAAACAAAAAGTATTTAGGGATAAAGCATGTATTTTTAAATACACACTGTCACCAGCTCAGACTATTCTGCTTATGAAAGCTTCGTTGCACTCATGTGAACATCGCTTAGGAAATGTCAGGAAGTTGGTCCCACCCGACACCCACCTCCAGCGCTCGCCTGCTGTGCAGGCTGCAGCTGTGTTCCGACACTACTTTTTCTTGGTCTTTTGGCTCTGCTTTAGAGCAATATTAGCACATTTTTTGAAGAGCGCCCCCAATTTTCAAAATTTAATATTTTTGCAGAGTTATGTTGGTAATTATTGTCTACGAAACTATACCTGCAAACGAGAATGCTAAAAAATGCGTATTTATCATAAAATAAGCGATTTTGTAATTAAAATTGGGATCCCAGATTGGACTTAACGGCGGGGCTGGAAATGCTACGTTTATGTCCGTCCATGATGAAATAGTGTCACCTCAAGAAAATAACCTCTAACTTGACTTGCCTGAACCAATAAAACAACTAATAGATGAGCGTAGATATGTACATGGCGCTATTTCCCGGCTATTTCACATTGGAAGGCCGTTTCCAGCAGCCGTTGAATTATTATCGGGATCCCGATATTAATTATTCTAATTACAAAATGCCTTCGTTTGTGACACAGACATTTTCAAGCTTAACCATTCACAGGTATAGTTTACTAGCCCGTTACCAATGCAACCGTGTAAGAATCTCAAATTTTTTGAAAAAATTGAGGGCGCTCTTCAAAAAAAATGTGCTAATATTGCTTTAAAGTCGCTCAGGTAGTAATGTCAGATATGAGAATGAAATCTCACAAAAAAGAAAGAGAGAGAGAGAGAGATGACGGCGAAAAAAAGAAAAAAAAACACGAGAAATCCAACAAAATAGCCGAAATCAGGCTGAAAAGAAATAGAAATAAAAATGCGTAAATTCGGCCAACGACTGAAGTGAGTGTTTTAAACTGACGATTCTCATGCCTGTAATGTATGTAGCTCTGTCACAGTAAATTTTATTGATATCATTAATTATATTTTACTTGTACATTTTCATTGAGTTGAAATAAAAGAATTTTCATATTACAATATGATACACATTAAAATAATTACCATGTGGTTACTTGTTGCTGATTTTTGTGTCTTGTCTTGTTTTTTGATAATAAGAACTGAATAAACGGTGTAGCAAATCAATTTGGCCTAGCTATGTGACCTCCGTAACCCATTATACTAGCAATAATGGAAAGATGCCTTTCCGTGATGCAGACAAGAGCTTAAGTATTAGCATCAGGGAAAGAACCCCTTTCCACCACTTAGGAAAGGTCGAGGAATAAAAGTGAATGTTTCCGCAGGTTTCTATATGGTATGGAAAATCAATTGGACACAAATCGGAAAGCAATGGGAAATGATAGAGAAAACCGCGGTAAAGTAGTATATTCCAGCAACATTTCCAATGAGTTTCCACACACCCAGAAATTTAACTTTTTGCGCTGTGTGAGGAAAGTACGAAAATACTGAATATAGGGTGGAAAATTAATATTTTGCAATTTTAGCGACTCAAACACCTTATTATAGCACTAAAATGCTCTCATTATATAAAACTAGTCATTTTCCATCAAGTGGAGTGAAAAACCGCATGAAAATCTGATATTCCTAATCTTTTTGGCGAAAAATGAATTTCCCCTATTCTACACTGTCTATGGAAATTGGCAGTTTTGCTGACATGCGAACTTTATGTATTTGGCATTTTGTTCTTCAATGCCACCCTTGTGGTTACCAGCTCCTCGTTTTTGTAAAATGGGTCCTATGGGTTACTTGATTGTTTGGTCATATCTTGAAAACTGTTGACTCTATGGCTATGCACTTTACAGAGAATAGCTAACTGTCCTAGCTTACCTTGCAATAAAGAACAAATAAATCAGGTGGTTTTGTTCAAAACTTATGATGGCTAGCACCAAGAGTTACGTTTTTCCGGGACACACTGTACAGAAATATAAAATAACATCTGGTCATCCTTTTTACCTGAAACAGGTATCTGATCTGTGTACTATTTCCAACGACCAAGTTGGTAAAATATTTCTAAAAAACATCCAAGTAAATTTTCAATACACCCCACTCATTTGCGTTTACTTGTGTTTTGAGGTGTTTTGATATTTTCGCGTGTTTTTGCAAATCAACTATTTCTTTGCACTTCTATTCGAAACAAATTGAAGATAGGCAATAAACGATTTGTTTTATTATATACTATTCTTTTATAAACTGAGTAAGTTGCCAAAATAATCAAAACATTGACTGGATCCAATTATTTTTATCAATGTTCCATCCACACATTATTTTTTGTAAACTCATATCAAAGGAACAATGTTTCAAAGAACGAATAAAGTGCCGAAACTGGCTCCAAAATATTTTTAGGCCATTACATCGAACAAAGAAATTTTCACAACCGTCAGTACACTTACAGAAAGTTTCCATTTGTGAAGATTTGCCTTACAAGGAATAAGATTAAAAAGAAGATTGTATTGAAAATGAGCTATCTTCTTTTGAAATCTTTCTCTTAATTTGAATTAAATTCCCTTTCCCAGTAGATAATACATCGGTTTTTAAGTTGTCTGGTTTAACATCCAGTAAATGTGTTTCGAGCTTAATCCCGATATGTCTATGACTTTACCACAGCTTGTAACAATTTGAAGTGTTTTTTACTTTTTTCACACCAGCTTGTGTCTTATGGCTGAAATTTTCTTTCTTCCTTTCTAGAATTGACAATCAATTTATGTAAGTTAAACATATTAAAGGGACATTTCAATGTTTCTGTCAATTCTCTCAAATCTAAAAATCTGTTTTCAATGGCAATATCGTTCAAATAAATTAAGTTGGCTTGTATCCATTTCGTAAAAAATAACACTTAACTGTTATAGCTTACGTTATCTTTTTTATTACTTTTACTTTGCAAATAGTACCATAATTTTAGGTCCTTGTAAAAAGTGGAATTTTACCTTTTACAATATCATCCACGTCTTCACTTTTACAATTAAGTTCAAGTAAAAAGTGGAACCCACCTAATGGGTCAAACCTTTGTTTTACAATTCTTTTCAAAAATGATTCCATTTTCTGATTACATAATCTAGATACCCCATTTTATTTTGAGAGCACAGATTTGATGTTTAAAGTTAAGCATTTAAACCGCCATACTCCATATAGCTGTATTGTTGTCTTAGAGACGTCGGAAGAAGTAGCCAGGAGGCGATTGTCTCCTACTTTATGTTTTATGGCCAAAATTGATTGTTCAGTTTTATATAGGTTTTATAGAGAGCGCGTGTGGTCTAGTGGAAAAGCACAGGACTCATGATCATTAGTTTGTGAGTTCGAGCACCGCCATGGCCAACGTGTTGTGTCCTTGGGCAAGACACTTTAACTCGCTTGTCTCACTTCACCCAGGTGTAAATGGGAAGCTGTTAGGGATAGTCATACTGTGCGCCGTTATAATTGGCTGCCGAATTTTCAATATGTGAAAAATGTGATTTATCCTAGTGACAGCGGAATAAATGTAAAGCGCTTTGAGACTTAATTGTATAAAGCGCTATATAAATACTGGCATTTATTTTATTTAGGTACACTGTTGCTCATAAATTTGGAATAAAATATTTTACCAATTTTTGTGGAATGATTCTTACAGTGTGAGTAATTTATGATATCTAAGGTGTATATTGCCACACAACTGAATGACCAGTCCTTTGAATGTTAATCGCTGTCCAATGTACTCTTAGCTATTGAGTAACATTGCAAATTTGGGTGTTACCATGGTAAGAAGTAATCTGGATAGCGTCAATTATTTTGCTTGAATAGGTATTGGTAATTAAAAGATCAATTGAGACCTTTTGCATCGAAATCGTGCTTTTTTTCATTTTGACCTTGTAGACCTAAAATATGACGTTTGACATTTTGCTAATAACTCCTGAAACAATCCATCCCAGATAGCGCAAACTATGCGTTCCTGAATTCTTATGACTAAAGGTAGACATTTGTGATGTTTTTTGGCACAATATCAACAATTGACATGTGTCCCCTCAGGTACAAATAAAAAAATACAACATGGACACTTTCAAACAAGTAGGAAGTGATTCTCTGTGATGTGCTTAAACCTATAAAACTGAAAAATCAATTTCGCCCCAACTTAAATAGTAATAAAACATAGAACCGCCCACACTAATGGCTGTTCTAACTGTCGCCAACACGGGACACAAATATGGACCCGATGATGACCAATGCGTACGTCGATGAGCACCCGACGTCCATCCGACTTCCACAGGCCGACCCATCGTCGACGTCGAACCGACTTCATTGTGCTATATTATCGTATGGACTCGGAAGGTAGCAAATTCTTTATCTTGTCTTGTCATAGAATAACAGAAAATATTCTTTGGCTTTGTTTAACTCTTCAATATGTAAGCTAGAGGGTATTTTAAGTGATCCCCCATGGACTCCGTGAACCCTTCTTACATTTTGCTTTCTAGTTATATAACCATGTCATAAAATTTACAACCAATATATGTTCTGGTCTCATTCAACCACTTGAAGAATTTGACACTAATATGAAGAGAATTACAGCATCTTGAAATTTAGCTCTAGGATAATTTTGTAGCAATAAAACTATAGGTTTCCCGTTCGATTTTGCACAATGTTCATCCGAATTCAACAATTGTTTACTTTAAATTCGTCCCAAAAATCGAAACTGTACATTTGCCAAATCGATTTCGTCTTTGGTCAAACAACTTCAAACCTGGTGCACTCTAACTCGTCAATGGTCGCACCGGTTCGTCGTGTTAATTCAAATTTGTCGGGTCATACAATTTCGTTGTACATGGCAAACCGATTTCGTCATTGGTCATCCGGATTCATAAAAATATCATTCGAATTCGTCGTATATGACTGTATTGGGCGGGTATCATGCATGCGTTTAAGGCCAAACATTTGAAATGGCTCTTAACAGGATAGGGAGTGGCGTTATGGCGGCAATTTTGTTAGTGATGTATCACTCAGGAGAGGGTGCACTTTCTTTAAATATCTTTAAATGTAGTCATGTCAAAATGGTAAAACAACTTTTACTGTTCACAACTATAATTTAGAAATATAAATTGGAAGCAGTCAATATTTGGCTTAAACACAAACAAAAAGTAAAGTAAGACAAGAAAAATCACCCCGCAACACCTGACGAATTGGAAAGACCAATTGTTGAAACCCAGTGACCAAAGACGTAATCCAACTACCCATTATATCGCAGTTTTTGAGGTCGGACTAAATTCATAACACGGGACGAAATTGAATGACCAAAGCTTGAAGTCGTTTGACCATCGACTATTTGGAATGTTCAAAGACGAAATCGAGTTGGCAAATGTACAGTTTCGATTGTTTGGGCCGAATTTGAAATAAACAATTGTTGAATTCGGATGAACATTGTGTGAAATCAAACGGGAAAACCGATATTATCCACAGATAGGGCGAAATATACTTTTTTAATCGTTAGGAAAAGACAAAGCATTGATACACTGACATTTAAACGTAATTTGACGATTTTCAAATTTGACTCCTTTGTATAACCCCGACCACCACAACACTGTTAAAAATTTCTGTTATTTAACGGTAAAATACCATGAAATACCGGAATCCCAGCTACCGGTTATTTACCTTTAAATAACAGCAACCGTAAAGATGAATTTGCCGTTATGATTGAAGAGAGGTTTTCATGTTTTATCGATGTTTGTATGAAGAAAACACATATTTTGTGCTAAAGTCATTAAAATGCTCAAGACTCTCTTAAATACAGTAAATTTACTTTCTACGATGCACCGTATTTTAACGGTAGAATACTGGCAGCTGAGATTCCGGTATTCTACCGTTATTTTTCAACAGTGCACCACCACCATTTCAAAATACATTTTCCCTTCTCTCTGCACTCCTGGACTTCTGATATGATATGTTGTAAGGTTTCTTAAAATAACAACGGACAGTTTGTTTCTGTTACAATTCGTCACGTTAGCATTACAAGGTTATAACTAACATTTTGTGCATTTTGAGATATTGGCGTTTAAAACCCAGAAAAAATTTTAGATGTAAACAAAGCAGTAACCATAAACAAATTATATATATCATTATATTTTCATATAAATTAAAATAATGGAAATATTACAATACCATTACCTCAAAACAATGCAAAATGTCAGTAATATTGAGAGTAATATCTTGTGTGTCACTTATTTTTTTCATTTTTCTGAACTATAGTGTTATTAGACAAGAATTTTCATATTAAATAGTCGCCAATACAATGTTTATTGTAGTTGTAGCAATATAACGTGATTGTTAATCTCGTTGAAGTTCATACTGATCGTCGGTTTGTGTATTTTAGTCCGCCGAAATCCGAAGGTACTTGCTTTCTCTTGTTCATAGCGTTTAATATCCAGAGCAATTGTAGGAAAGTTAGCCAAATACTGAGTCACAGCCCATGTTCACCGTTATAATATTAGATATAACCAATGTTCGTGATTAGTAAGATTTTTAGTCATTCGGTTTTCCCTTCGGAGATTCTCAAGTTGGCGAGTGATTCCAACACAAACATACCATGACTACTCTATTCCCTTTTACTCACTTAGTGGTACCTCGCAGACGAAGGTGCGACCCATGTAGCAGTCTTATCATTCCAGCCAGCGTCTGATTCGTATACTTCTATGCAGTCTTCGTTACCTTCATTATTTGGTTCCCCGGGCCTCCAGTACTGGAAGTCAAACGGTGTCACATCTGTCCATCAAGGTATCCTCTTGGAATTGGTCGGCTCCTCCGATCAGTAGGAGTCGACTGTGCCCCAACCATCTTCACGAATCAAGGCATGCACGAAGCTGTTTTCTTCTCTGCTGTGTATGCGGACCAGATGAGCGAACTGCCCCGACGGTGACAGCCTTATTGCATTCGGCCTTGACTCTTGCCAGTAACGATCGTACCCTATGAATCGGTAACAGCTTTTACCGTACTGCGTCCAGAAGGATGGACAAACAGGCCTCAGCCCAACCAGCTACGGACACACACACAAATCAAGTGACGGACGCACCTTCATCTTGCATAGTGACACAATAATGCGAATGAGATAAATATACAGCTGTTACAGCGCTACTGGTATCAGAAAACAAGTACATGATACGCTATCATAGACTACGGGCTACCATGAACCCCCCCCCCCCTGCACCTCCGTCGGGGATTTTTGGAGACACCATTTTTGTGAAGATTATACCATAAGCAACTGGATTCAGGTTGTCTGCAAAAATTCCCACCCTGGGTTAAACGGTGAGGGCGCTTTTCAAAATGACTGCCAAAATGCAACCCCCCCATTAGGAGAGAAGTACCCCCCCCAAACATGCCTAGCCAACACAGAAACATCACAGGCACTGATTTTTTTGTACCAAAGGATTAGCTATGGTCTCCTCTTTTTTTCATTGATACCAAAATGCGTACCAACATGCCTCGGAATTACGTAACAATGACGTCATAAAGTTCGCATGTTAGCAAAATTGTCAATGATCTCCGTAGACACAATAGCCCTGATCCCTTTCGCGCACTACTTTTATGGTGTAACACACTTCGCTCTCCTTATCTATCCTCTGCGCTGGCGCTTTGCTTCTGCTCCCCCCCCTCCTCACCTCCCTCCCCTTTTTCGCCCTTGTTCCTCTCTGTCTCCCCCAGCCTTTTCTCGGGACCAAATTAGATTTTTTCGCCAAAAATGTTAGGAATATCCAATTTTTCAGGCGGTTTTTGGCCTACTTGATGGAAAATGGACTAGTGTTATAAAATGAAGCATTTTAGTGTATAAAGTTTTTGAGTCGCTAAAAAATTGCGAAATATCATTTCCACCCTATATTCAGTACATGTATTTCTACTTCCTCAAATATGACGTCATAGTGACGCATAATGGATGTTGGCACTTATTTGATACCAATGGAAAGAACCAAACTCTAAAAGCGAGCCTGTGGTACAAACTTACGGAATATGATGTTCAGTGAACGAAAATCACGGGGGGGGGGGGGGGTCGGGAGTTTGTTCCAACAATGACTCAGGTAGCCGAGGGTTAAGTCAAAAACGTGACAAGCATATCGATGACTTCCTAAGCCTTGGAAGATCGACTGACGTGCCAGAGCACTCGTATGAAAGGATTTGTCGAGGATGCACATCCAGAGAGCCAATTATCAAGCCCTTTTGGTACCAGGCAGATGTAGCAGGGCCATAAACTTACCTCCACCAGATGATCATGGTGGGAGTTCAATGATGGTGCACTAGATACAAGTGGCCATCAGAAGAGTTGATGCCAAAAGTTGTCTGACATAGTAGGAGAACAGGAATAAATCTGATACAGAAGCAGACAATTAAGACTGAATCAAGAAGAGGAGGAGGAAAGAGAAGATCAAGAATTTTGAATAAAGGACAACTGCATTAAACTCGTATACCAAGGAAAAGCATTGCTTAAAAGATCGCAATTGAAACACTACCAAGATTATAAAATTGGAAAATTCTTCTTATCGTATCCAAACAGGGTGGTTCTCAATGTGAATCTAGCCAGAGGGGGTGGGGGGTAAAAGTCTGGCTGCTTCACTGAATTGCTGGGCCAGGTCCTTGTCTGTGCATTGTTGCTACAGCAATGGGCAGACCAATAGATGCTCCAGTGTCCTGATCTGCTTCCAGGTAGACACACTTTGCACAAGAAAACCTTTGATCGGCCGATTGGATCTCAATCAGCTGAGACAACGCCACTCAGCCCAAGAGAAGCCATCATTACCAATAGATGCCACTTGAGTTTTAAAGCAAGTCTTTCTTTCTACAAGCCAACTCCCCCAAACTTCTTAGAGACTATTTCAAAGGACCGGACTGCCTAAGAAATACCCCGGACCTATAGCGGTCAGCAGCCGGCCTCTGTCCAAACACAGGGCGCTCCATACCAGATACTTGGCAGCTATCCTCATGCATGCTACGCTGCTGAATGTATAAGTTGTCCGTGGTGTTGGGCGAATGACAACCCCGCGACAGCCGGCAGGAGCTCCAACGGAGGATCACGCTCTGATTGACGCCCTTCCATACTGGGCAAGCATACTCCACACAGAGCCCAGAACAGGGCAAGCGCAGCACGATCTCAGGGGGCATGTGAGCATCAGGGTAAGGGGAAAAGCCCCCTGGTGGGGGTTCAAGGGCAGATGACTCCGGAAGTCTTGAGTTAAATGTTTGAGTGCCTTCGGAGAGCTCTCAGTATCATTATCATGAAGAATATAAACTATGGCTGAACGGGCAGGGGTGCCAGGGACGGAGCCCCCAGACCTCTGGTTTTAGAATGTTTCAGCGCATCCGGAGAGCCTCTCGGTTACCTCACATCATGAAGCAGATGAACAATACTGCCCACCCCTGGCGGGGTGCAGGGTTCGGAGCCCGTGGAAGCTCTTAAGTTAATAGCATGTTTGAGTGCATTCGGAGAGATCTCAGTTTTATCTCATTAGCTTGAAAAGATGAACTATACTGACCCTGGTGGGTGGTCAAGGTGAAGGGAGCCCCAGAACCTCTCAGTTTTTAGTATATTTGAGTACTTTCGGAGAGGATCTCGTTATCTCACTTTTATCGTGAAGCAGATGAACTTACGGCCTGGATGACACTAACAACAAAAATACAACAACTGTTAGTTTGTTTTCTTTTGATTTTCCGAAAATCATTTCAGCGCCCCCTGAGTGGGTCCGGGGATGTGCCCCTCACCCTTGCCCTCCTTAGCTACGCCACTGCTTCCGAGTGGGTATTAGTATATAAGAGAGAGTGCAGTCAAGGTGACTCCTAAGTATAACATGACTAACACAGTGCTCCAGGGGCGCTCCAGAACAGGTCACTCAAGGGACGCCGGGCACGGCCGCGCAACAAGAAAAGCATACACGGCACGGCATGGACTTGCGCGCGGATGGTTCTCCTCACAATAAGGGGCCAGCTCATCTAAAGGCCCTTTGAGTCTCCTTTGGCCGACATCTGCATCATGTGCCCGCGCCAATCCCAAGATTGTCTTTCCAGACAAAACGACAGGCTCCCGCACTCTCCGGCCGGTCGCCGGCCACAGATGCCGAACCAGGAGAGGATGAGCACGCTCCCCCGGGGCATTCCATCCCTGAGCCCACAATGACCCAACCCAAGCACCTGTGTGTGAAGTATGTTCAGTAATTTCTTAAACAACAACACACTTATGTGGACGCGTTTGGTTGCGTCGCTACTGTACACTACTTGCATGGAAAGCTCTCGCAAGCAGGCGTAGTAATAAGCTTGTTGCTCACTTAGTAAACCAATCCGTCAACACATCAAGACTCAAGAAAACCATGGTTATGCGGTTTAAAGGTGATCAGTGAATTAAGGAGGCTGTGGTTGGGGTCTAGTGAGGTAAGTCATAGACCATTTTTACATAAGCGCCCTCTATATATAAACTTGAAAGGCTAACTACTTTAATTTTAAGTGTTTACTTACCTCAAACTAATCCACGTGTATGACAAAGTATATAATTAGGCGACACCCGGCATTTGCTTTAAAGAGGCATAAGTGTGTAAATACACGGGGTTTCATTGTTTGGTGGCCATTTTGAAATATCTCGCCCTCTAGAGGCAGGTTAAGCACGCCAAAAGTGTTCAACTATTTGTTTGTTGTGTTTTGGTGTGACGAAGTAGTCACATAGTGCATGAATTTGGCATCAAAAATTAAGCTATATGTGAAAAAGGGCCAAAAATTTAAGTGAAAATGGGCCGCCATTTGTGAAAAAAAGCGCCCATCTATCTTTAACCCAGGATGGGATTTTTGCAGACAACCTGTTTTGAAGCTATATGTATAAGTTACCCAAAACCTTGGGCTTCAAAAATCCCCGGGGGATGCGGTTTCGGTATGGGCTCATGACCTAATCAGTCCGCCATTCGGTAATAGAAACCGCTTATTTATTAATTACTACACACATAACAGAATGCGATCATCTCTTTGCAACCTGGTGTTTTCTTTCTTCTTTTCTACGATGTTTTAGTTGCACTAAACTAACTTTATGAGAATTCTATAGAGAACTTATCCTTCACTTGTAAGCTCTTATTGCAAATTCAAATATTTTGACTCTTGGGTGAATCACTGTAGTGGGCTTTAACCCTCGTCTTTACCACTGCAAAGTTCACTATGGGAGTGGTATCCCGCCCCCCCCCCCCCCAGTTGAACTTCGCTCCGGTGCGCTACAATGCCAAAAACTATTCGTAAAAAGCTTCTAGATAATCCTTCTCTCTCCTTTTCCCAGTTGCGATTGTTAGCTGAAGAAAACAAATGTGAAGTAGCACCTTCACCGGTGTTAGGGTAATGCCGTCCAAGTTGTCCGGGAAGGGTCGGGGGGTTTTTTCCACCCAAGGCAATATTTTTGGTGCATTTTTTGACTATCATGCACATTAATGGCTCTAAACTCCAGTTTTATGTCAACTAGCCAATTGACATCATTTAGAGCTGAAAACCGCATGAAAATCCGATATTCCAACGTTTTTAGCGCAAAGTGATTTTCGGCCTATTTTCCTTCTGTAGAAACCTGCCAATTTTGCCGACTCGCGGACTTGATGACGTCATTGTGACGGCACACTGGGTAATTTGGTACTTATTTTTGGTATCAATGGAAAGAGGAAGAACATCCACTCCCACTGGTATCACAATCATAATAAGCATCGCACCCCTCTCCTGGTAACCGTGTTTCAAAAAAGGCTTGGTAAGACGAGGGTAAAAGGCCATCATGTGATTTCCCCATCAAAAATTGCCAAACTAGCGAAAATTTTGCTCCAAGAGCACGAACCAACCTAGCCGTGTGAATAAAATGACCTTTGACCCCCTACCGAGCAGACGATTTTGTGAGAAATCTGAACTGCTTCATAGGCATTAGTCTCCGTTGACCATGGTACCTTTGCAATGACAGATCTTAATTTTTTTGAAGATTTTTCACATTAATACCGAAGTCCCCCCTTTCAATGACCTTTGACCCCCTGCTGAGCACACTATCTGGAAGTGTCTCATATCCATGATTCCACGTGACCATGTTTACCCACCTTGTCACATACAGATATTATTTTTGAAATTTTTCACATAATACCGGAAGTTCCCCTTTAAATGACTTTGACCCCATGCTGAGCACAACTTCGGTGAATTTCTCATATCCATGGATCCACGTTACATGGTACCTTGCAATAGCAAATATGAATTTTTGAAGATTTTTCAAAAAAAAGAGAAACACTTTAACTTTAAAAAAAACCCTTAATGACCCTTCGATCACAATTCTGTGTACACCCCATAGGGGCCCTTGGGTCCGCGGTT